>VXAB01007030.1:0-10437 GCA_013399175.1 Odontophorus gujanensis
TTCTTCTCTTCCGAGACAGGTATGCCCAGAGCTATCAATGATCTGTGTAGCTGGAGCATTAACTCCTTCACTCTCAGTGCACTACCTGATGTTATGATGTGGAATACCAATAACAAAAATCATAAAACTGTGACAGAAAGTAATGAGTTCAATTTTTTCTGTGTTTTGGCCATCTTAACCTAATTCTAATTTGCTGGATAGCTAATGCATTGTGAAGCTTCTTTGAAGAAGAAACAGCGTAGTAGTTGATGTTTGATCAACCCCTTCCTTGGCTTTGAAGTGTTGAGAGGATTATGCCACTATCTTCTCACTTTCTAGTCTAGTTTTGGGGATAAACTTCAGTTCTCATTGTCAAAAGTTGAAACTGTGGGGGTGAGGGTGGAGGAATGTATGAGAATTTCTGATTTCCCCACAAGGACATGCGTTTATCAACTGTGATTTGCATGAAAATGGCTTTTACAAGGAGGACAGTGTAATTTTGAGCCACTGAATCTTTTTTCCCCTGGTGCATACAACTTGATATGAACAATTTATTTGGAGTGAGTACTTTACTTGTTCTTTTGCACAGTGAAAGCTACAAGCCTCTTTTCACTTCTAATTAATATGAGAATTAAGACCAAATCTTTAATTAAAACATGAAAAAAAAATCGAAGTGTGAGTTCTATAAATATGCGATGATGAGCAAGAAGATAGTGCTAGCTTCAGATTATTTTAGATATATGATGAAAGTTTGTTTTTTTAGGTGTCATAGGTGTTGACAGCACTGTTACAGTATATATGAAATTTAATTTATTTAGCGCAGTATTTTACTAATGTTTAAGAAAAACTAGAAGCTAATTAAAATTTTCATTTAGCTTACATGCTAATGTTTCTACAAGTTAACTGTAGGAAATTGTAAGTGAAAATGTTTTAAGACTTTTTATCATTAGGGCTGTTAGTTTGAATATGCAAGCTTAGTTTTCATTTCAGGTTTTGTGATTTCATGAGCTGTACTTTCTTTTTTTAAATATAGCAGTCTGTGGTTTCAGAGGAACTGATTTTTTTCTACAGCTTACTAGCAGTTGATAATGTAGCTTGGTAAGAGTTACAAACAGTTCATGAGTGAGGAAAACTAAGAGGCATTCTATGCAGTGTGGAGAACAACCTGGGGAGAAACTGAAGTGTATAAAGAAACTATTTGAATTATACTGGAACTTCATAAAATGAGAGCAGTTCTATTCGTAGTTTGGACAAACTCTGCCCGCAGTGGGTGTGAACAGAGTTGTTGCCCTAGAGGCAGGTGCTTCATTCTTGAATGTTGACACAAGAATGGTGGTAATCTTTCTCTTAGAACTAGGTAAAGCTTTTCTACACTTGACTAATAAAAGGACTTGGGAACATAAGACAAGTTTGGTTTCCATCTGAGCAATTATTGTAGTAACTTGGGAAGCTCTTCAACATGCAAAACTCCATTATTCCTTTCAGTGACATACTACTCAGTGAGGACAAATGAAAGTACCGGTATTGCTGCAGAATCGTATGAAACTTCCAGGGGTAACATTTGGTATGCTAATATTTGTCTTAAAAACCAATGGTACAATAGTAGGCTGAAGATCTATCCGCACTTGGAAAAAAAATAGGAAAAAGAAAAAACCTAATCAATATGATTTTCATATTGACAAATGTGTTGAGATTTTGAATGGAATTACTGGAATAAAAAAGTGAGTTCCTTAAAGTGATTTTGAGAGGGCAAATATTAGTCTTAGGAATAAGGAAAGGTTTATTTGCACATTTTGTAACTGATGAAATTATTGTTGGCATTTACAGGTCAGGCTGATAGTAGCTTACATAAAAATATATTTAACTGTATCTCTTTAAAGAAAGGCTACTTTTGAAACCAAATCTACAGTTTTAGTTTAAAAATATTGACAACTTAGGCACAATGGTATAGTTTTTCCTTTAAATTTTTCTGTCTGATGTTGAAATCTATACATTAACAAAGCAACCCTACCTGTCTTTAATGTTACTTTTTAAAGTAAGAGAATTTCATTAGACAGAATCTCACAGAAATAAGAAACTGACTATTACATGATGTCAAAACTGCGTATCTTAATCCTCATAACATCATGCATTATGTGCACGTTCGAGATGTCCGTTATCAGCATGACCTCTTCAAACTTGCAATTTCTGCAAGTCAGTGTATCTTAGAGTATTTTCAGGCAACTTTGTCTTTCGAGGATTTTACCATGAGAGGCCTTTCAGTTAGGACTGTAGGATGGTTTGGCTTCTAAGGGACCTTTAAAGATCATCTGGTTCCAACACCCTGCTTATAGACCAGGTTGCTTAAAGCCACATCTAACCTGGCCTTGGACAGTTCCCGGGATAGGGCAACCACAGCCTCTCTGAGCAACTTGTTCCAGAATTTCACAGTCCTCTTAGTGAAAATTAGACTCCTTATGTTTATACTAAGTCTACTCACTTTTAGTTTAAAACCATGATCCTTGTTTCATTGCTACATGTAGTTCCTTGTTTAAAAGACAAATAAACAGACAACAACAACAAAAAACCCAACTCCATCTTTTTTACAAGCCTCCTCTGAGTATTGAAACGCTTCACTGAGGTGTCCCTGAAGCCCTCCTGCCTTCAGACTGAAGCCAAATTGCCTCAGCCTTTCTTCATAGGAGAGGTGCTTTAGCCCTCTGATAATCTCTGTAGCCCTCCTGTGAACCTGCTTCAGCAGCTTCACATCTTTCATATGCTGAGGGCACCAAACTTGTGTTCAATGCAGGTGGGACCTTATGAGAGCGGTGCAGAGGGTGACAATCTCCTACCTTGCCCTGCTGACCACTTCTCTTTTGTTCCAGCCCAGGGTACAGTTTGCTTTTTGGGCCATGGATGTTCTCTGCCAGCTCATGTCCAGCTTTTCATTCATCAGAACCCACACATCCTTATCAGCAGGGCTGTTTCCCATCCATTCACTAATATTTAGGATTTTCTTGATCCCACTGTGCAGGACACTACACTTGGCCTAGCTGAACCACATTGGGTTAATGTGGGCTTTCTTCTCAAGCCTTTCTGATTCCGTTGGGATAGCATTCCTTCCTTCTGTCATTTCAACTGCACCACTCAGCTTAGTGTCATCTGAAAATTTGCAGAGGGCACACTCAATCTCACCATCTCTGTCTCTGATGAAGGTGTTAAATAGCACCAATCCAGGTACAAGTCCTTGAGGAACACCACTCATTGCTGATCTCTACCTGTCCTTGAGCTGCTGACCAGAACTCCCTGGATGCTCTCCAGCCAGTTCCTTACCTACCAAGTAGTCTACCCTTGAAATCTATTTCTCTAATTTAGAGACAAGGATATTCAGTTATCTTTAGTGCCTTCTAACAAAGTCACTTAAACTTGCCATTTTGTTTTAAGTATTAGTTTTGTCTCAATTCAGATTTGAGGTGGCTGATACCATTGATAAAATAAGTTTTTGTTGTAGCAGTACTGTCTATACTACAACTTTTTGGAAACATTTTATGTAAGCATTTACTAACTGTTCTGATTTCATGTTTTCTGGATAGGATGTTCAACTTTTGTAGCTTGAATTTTCTAAATTAAGATTTTATTATGTAGGATGTTAAAGTGGTGGGGAGGTCTATGAATGCACTCTGAACTGATGGTATTTATGTTTTTTAGACTGTGAACAGGGCAGACTCCTTACATGTTAACCTAGGTATGAAAAGCAAGCATATTGACGGTGGGAGGCTGCTCCAAAAGTAATGCCTCCTATTTTTTTTTCCGTCAAAACTACAACTGCTACAAAGAGCACAGTAGCGCTACTTGATCAAGCAAATTCTTACCTACAAAACACTGTTTATCAACATAGTCATCACTATTAACTGGCTCATCAGTGAGGTGATTGCTATGCTTTTTGTTTTGTGGTGTAACTGCTGTCTGTGGTTGTCCATAATATTGTCTTCCAGTAAAATGTCACTACTCCTGGAATGCACCACCCACCACTTCTCTTAGCTCACATCCACTGTTTGGTTTCCATAAATATTCAGCAACCATTGATGAATGTCAGCGGGTGCAATTTTTTCCGCATGGAGGTACTCAGTTCAGTATCTTTGTTTCATATTCACTTCTATGTCAAACACCATTTTGTCTGCATTCCCCTCTGCTGCCATCTGAAACATAGCAACAAAATGTAATGGAACACTGGCAGGAAGGTTCAACCTATGCTGCCATGTGACCATTACCTACCTTAGACATTGTATGCCAGTATAATAAAGAGAGGCATTACTTCAAGAGCAGCCCTCATAAATCTGATTAGAAAAAAGAAAAGAACAAGAACAAAAATGCAGGAGTCCACCTATGCTGTCAGTAGGTCTTTAGGACTAATATGTAACTAAAAGTTTGTATTTATATTGTTGTGAACACCTGCTTCATAGTTTTGCTAAATGTCATTTTTTTTTCTATTACCTAAAGGGTATAGAGACATTAGGTTGAAGTTAGAAACAGAATTCTGTATTTTAATCTTGTTTGTTTTGTAGCTTGTTTTTATACATGTGTTTATGTATATGTAATTTGCTTTAGATTGCAGCTTCTTATGGAAACGTGGTTTGTATCTTTGAGCCAGTTAATCTCTTGAAGCAGAACAGCAGTCATCATAACGTAAGTAATTCATTGCTCCTTAATTTGATTTACTCAGTTGTGAAGCTTGGCTCATTTCTCTGGATTGCTTTAAAGCCGAAGTTGCCTTTGTAGTCTAAATTGAGTGATGCAGTGGTCCATGGGAAGTGAAAGTGGTAGTAGGAGAGCAGAGGCATGTTACTTGAAATAGCTCTAGTCAAAAGAGGTTATACTATAATGCTACATGTTACGTATGTCTAAGTCTACAATTCCTGACATAAAAATTCCGGAACCTAACAAGACAGGCATACCACTGCACTCCAAAGAGGATGTGCTTTTATCATAGGAATTCCTTTTTTTAACCACTTTCTGTAGCCCTTCTGTGCTGATGTGTTTTACAATTGATATTTTAGCCCCAAGTTATGGAACTGCATATTCCTGTTCAAATTTTCAAAAATCCTATTACGACTTTTATTAGCCTAGGTTAGTGAATAAAACCAATATTTTCTTGATAGTGTGGCTGAGCTTTGGTGACAGTGACATAGTGACTTGGCAATCCAAATATGAGTTTCTGCCATGTAATACTTTATAAATTATTTAGCTGTGCTTCTTACATGGAAAGAGTTACCATTATGCATAGAAGTACAAGGGTCCAGTAAAATATTGGTATTGAGGTCTTCACCTGGAGCAGTTGCTCAAGGTGCTTTCTTTCTTGCCCCAGGGTTTGGTCTCTCTGTTTGTGTTAATAAATTGATTATATTACTGTACAGTACTTTCTGTGCTGACCAGTAAAAACTGTGTTATTTTATGCATCTTAATACCTGCTACTCAATAAATATAGTTTATACTGGTGGAAAGTAGCCAAGTAAAATAATTATAACATGGGACTTTGTGCTCACATATATATATGTTACTTTCTGTTTGATCACTGGGGGCATTTAATCCACCCTTAATGGTTGGCTGTTTTTTTTTCTTCCCCATTGATACTACACATACCTTGAAACTTGGAAGTTACTGTTGAAACTATAAGCAATAGAGAAAGTAGTCTTCCACTCATGATTTGCTTTCAAATAAATATTTGTATTGAAGTATTCAGTTACCTAGTCATTGCAGTTAACTTCTCTGCAAGAAGTTCCAACATACTTACACTGCAGTTAGATTGTCCTTCTTTTCCATTTATTAGAATATTCAGAATTAAAAAACAGAACAAGAAAAGCAACCATCAGAAAAGGCAACTTCAGAAATGCTTTCTTCAGATCATTGTCTACAGGTGCAACAATGTTTTCAATGAAATATTTGGAAGATTTGTTTCTTCTGTCTTTTACTTTTGTATATATGGCTTTGATATTTTCCAAGTGTGGAATGATTACTTTTAAGCTGTCTGTGAAGTTAGTTGTACCTGGGAAAGAAAGAATAACCAAAAAAACAAAACAAAAGAAAAGAACAAACTCAACAAAGAAATAGTCAACTGTCTTCAGATTTCCTGGAAGGAAAGAAGGAAAAAATAATTGAACTTACTGAAATCCTTCAGCAATATTATGGATATCAAATGCTAGGTGCATTTCTTGAGTTTCACTTTTCAATTTTTTTTTCATGAAGTTACACTTTCCCTTTGAAAATCTCGGATTCTAATGATTGTGATATATGCTAAAATTTTCCAGTTCAGATTTTTCCAATTTACAAATGAGTAGGAATTTATTTTTAGGCAGACTTAATAGAAATTGGAGAGTGTGGTGAAACTATGATATTTTTATTACAAAACGTGTGGGAAAGAAAGTATTTTCATGCTAAAGTTTGTGAATGTTTAATGTTTCAGCAGTTCCATTATCAGTGGCAGAAGAATGCTCAAATCTTACTGGATGGTATAGCACACAATTTAACATGGGATCCCACAGGTAAGAATAGAATATAAGGAAAAAATCATTTGCAGTATCAAATATTTCTTACTGAAATTTCAGTATTCCTTGGAGACAAGGAAAATATTCATTTTGTGCTGCCATGATAGAGAACACCAAAGTGAGATGAAATCTACCAGTGATGAAAAGAATCCCTCCTTGTTGGAGAAGAGCCAAAATAGAATCTGTATGGTATTATCTGATTATTCTACTCTCAGCAGTATTTAAAATAGGGGCTAAAGTAGTAAGTATTATTGTGAATATGAAACATCTATCGTAGCTCTAGGTACTTGTCTCTAGAAATGATCACTCTGGAAAGTTTCAACTCAAATCATTGTCTCTCACAAGAAGGGGGAGTAGAAGCTGCACTTCTTGCAAGATTGACCCAGTCTGTTGATGTGGTGGAATGTATGAAAGCACACTATTATAACTTTGCTGGTTTTCTGTGGGTATAAAAATTTGGAAATTAATATATGGCATATTTTGTTTTGCAGTGTATCTGCAATCTGCATTTTTTTTTCTATCTTTTTTTCTACTTGTTTTGTTTTAAATATTTGTTTTAGGCTCTCGACTTTTGACTGGTTCCACTTGTCTTCAGCTTTGGTCCAATGTTCCTTTGGAAAACTCTACTGACAATGGCAACACTGACAGAACGGGTGTTGGAGAATGGAGGTGTATCTGGCAGTGCAAGTAAGAAACTGTTTTAATAACAATTTGTTTTCCCTTGCTGGTTTGTTTAGTGAAATCATACTGTATACTGCTGTTTGTTAAACACTGTTCAAACATGATTCTTGAATCATATTTGCCTTGAGTACATCACATTTCTTTGTTACTGCAAGTTTAGTTGTAACTATTTTTGAGGTAGTTTGTGTTCTTCAACAGTTCTTTAGTTTTACTGAGCACTACTAGAATGCTGTGTAAAGGTTGTCCTTGTGACTGTATCAGCAGTCTTTGCTCCTTGTACAGTAAATAAGGTGAAGGCTACTAATTTGAAAGGTGTTACACATGCAGGACCAATTTAGATGAAGCTCCTTCTCTGTTCTATAGACTGCACCTTTCTTTCCTCCACAGTTGTCTTCCCACATTTTGCATTTTCTATATTCTTAGATATTTAAAACAGTCTTGAAAAGGTGGACACATTCTGTTTTACCGTATCTCTGAATGGTCTTCCACTCTTTGGGTGTTCATGTTGGTTGATCATTGTAGTCTTTGTGTCTGCGTATTGGTACAGTCAGAAGAGCTTTAGTTCGGTACTTCTGTTTGTAAGTTTGGCTCCTCCCACCAAAGGAAGACTCCTCTGATATATCAAGCATACTGTTTGCTTGGGAGTAAGTCAGTTTTCTTAAATAAATCTCCATAACTGGTTGAGTGGAAGAACTTAACATGCACTTATTCTTCATGAAGTACTGGACATAAGTGGTGGTTTCCTAGACATACCTGGAAAAACCTTTTTATATGTTCTCTAACTTCTACAATGTGTTCAAAATCTCAAGATAATTCAGCTGGAAATTTTTCCATCGAATATGATGAACTTTGTAAAATAAAGGAATCAAGACACTCTTTTATTTCATTGAGATACCATCAACAACATCATTTCATAGTCTAATGAGGGAATGAACTTGCAGATAGAATGCCATGGGCATGGCATGGTTCTAGAACGTGGGACTGTGTTAAATGTAGTCAGTAACATGCAATACAGTTATTCCTGTGTCCCTTGAATACCAAGTTTCATATGTGCATCTCAAACCATACAGAAGTCTTAACTTCATACCTCTAAACTCGTTCATGGAGTAATAAGAACTGGATTTTGCGTATTTAAAATTCATATGTCTCCAAAAGGGTCAACAGAACTTGCACTATCAGTTCAGCTTTTGTGTCTGTATGTCTTCCAACATTTGTAATTCTATTACATAGACAACAGTTTTTTTTCTTAATGAAAGGTTTTAAGGATACTGGATTTGCAGTGCTATTCTTTGCCAGAATTATTTTTAATGACTAGAAAAGGCATTCCCAAGTGTCTTAATATTGGCTTCGGTAGGAACAAGTTGCTGAAACAGATATCCTTTATTTGATTTGTAAATTTTGTAGTGGATTTGCTGTTGTATTGTACATGCACAGCATCATGCTTTTGTTAACCAGGTGACTAACTTAATCTCTCTTAAAAGTTAGGCCTTACAAATTGTTATAAGTGTACAAGAATTTCAAGATAAAAATATGGACTTTACTGTACTACATAATTAAATTCTTGTGTGTTTTTCTTGCCATATATAAGCTGGTTGTTTAGGTGATAGCTCAGTATTTGAAAACACATAAAATATACCTGTACGTGTTTTCCATTGAAAAAAGAAAAATTAACCACGTAAGTAGACTCACGTTTTTTTTTTTTTCAGTGTGGCATCTTTTACCTTTTTTGACTATGAATGTAACAACTGCTTTAAAGTACTTCTTAAGTACATTATAGGAAAAATAAAGGAAAAATTAAATATGTTTTTCATCTCCTGGGTAACTTGAAAGTTAGTGTGGAGTGGAAGAACTGAGTTTGAAATCCAGATGTTAATGAAGTGAAAACAGGATGCATCTGGGGCAGAACACACATGTAATCCATTAGGAATGTTTTTTAAATTATGATCATTTGAAATATTGGACGTTGTAGTTGTCCTCAGCTGCATTGTTTAGCATCATCTTTTTTTTGTGTGATTACAACCACTCATTGTATTCAAGTTTCACTTCCTTCTGACCTTTCTTAAACTTAAATTGTTTCACACAGTACAGTACATAATTTCATACAAATATTGCATTACATTCATGAATTCAAAGTGAAAAGCTGTTTAATGTTCTGAAAAAGTTCATAAAACTTACTTGTTATTTTAATTGTCTTTATTTCATAGTACTGCTTCTCAAGTTTGTTTAATGAAATTCTCACCAGATGGGGAGTTTTTTGCTACAGCTGGAAAGGTAAACTTTTTCTGTGTTTTTTTTTTAATTTACTTTTTCAAACCAAAAAGCTTTCTTGGTGAATATTGTGTTTTTGTTTTGTTTTGGTGAGTATTTGCTGTGATCTATCTATTTCACTTTTAATGAAAGGAGAATCTAGGGGAAGGATAATGTCCTGGGATAGGAGGGGTTAATAAAGTATTCGCTGTTTCATATTTTAACGTACACCTTGATAATTACTCAAAATGGATAAGGTGTTGGAATATGTATTCCCACATAATTGCAGTCACTGTTAATGGCCAATCTTGTAGATTAATCATATAAAATTCAAGTTATTGTAAAGGGTGCAGTGAACAAATGTGACAAATTGTATCAGAATTTGCACTGTTTGTTAAAGAGTGGTAAGTGAAGGGTTTGCTGCTCCAAGTAATGTTACTGTCCTTATTCGAAGGGAGTGTCACACTGTCATTGATCCAAAAATTATATTGAAAATGTCCTGAATTGTCTTGTGAGAATTTATGGAATTGTTCAATCTGATGGTGGGGGGCGAAGGAACCCTCACTCACATTTTCATTACTGTTTTAAAGAAACAATAGATCTTACAATCTGAGCAGTTTTCAGACAGATTAACAGATACAAGTAGGCATTAAGTTTATGCTGTCAAGTAAATACCCTAGCAGAGACTGCTAAATAAGTAAAAAAAACGCCAAATGCTAGTGTACAATTTTGATGGGGATAGTGCTGTTGTTAAGATAGGCAGAAAACCTGGCTGAAATGTCACAGAACCCAAAGCAATACAAAGCTGAAAAATTTTTCTGCTGAAGTACTGCCAACCGTTTACCAGGCAGGTTCGACCCGGTTCCATGACAATTGGTGCGGGAGACCCACAGACCCACGCCTCAGGAAAGGGGAATGGGGAAAGGGAAAAGGGAAAAGGGAAAAGGGAAAAGGGAGACGAGCCTAAAAATGAAACAGTTGCAACAATCGGAGGAGGAAAACTAATTTA
>VXAB01007031.1:1689-13721 GCA_013399175.1 Odontophorus gujanensis
CGCTAACGGGCCGCCCCATATCGGGCACCTCTACTCTGCTCTGCTGGCCGACGCGCTGCACCGCCACCGCGGCCTCCGGGGCGCCGGGCCGGGCCGCCTCTCCACAGGTGAGTGTGGGAACGCGGGGCCTGGGCCTTCCCTCCTCGGCTTCTCCTGGGCTTGGCGCCGGGTGCTGGCTGTCCCGGTCCCCGTGTTCTAGTTGGATGTGGGGGACAAAGTGATTTTAGGAGAAAAAGCGGTGGTGCGGCCGCTCGGGATGCCCGGGGAGGTCACCGTCCCCGGAGGTGTTCTGGAGCCGTAGCGATGTGGCGCTGATGGACGTGGCCAGGGGGGAGAGCACGGGTTGGGATTGGACTTGGAGACCTTAGAGGGCTTTTCCAACCTTGGTGATCCCTGGGGCTGACCCCCAGCCCTGGTGTCCTTGGGGCTGTCCCTGTTTCCGCAGGTCCTGTCCCCCAACAGGGGCAGCACGGTTCCACGGCCCCTCCCCGTGACCATCTCTGGCTTTTCAGGGACCGATGAGCACGGGCTGAAGATCCAACAGGCTGCAATCGCAGCGGGAACGTCGCCCCCGGAGCTCTGTGCACAGATCTCAGCGCTGTTCCACCAGGCCTTCACCCAGGCAGCCATCTCCTTCACTGACTTCATTCGCACCAGCGAGCCCCGTCACTGCCAAGCTGTGTGTCACTTCTGGGCTGCCCTGGAGGAGCACGGGGCTCTCTACAAAGGGACCTATGAGGGCTGGTACTGCACAGCAGAGGAGGGATTCCTGCCTGAAAGCCAGCTTGTGGAGCGGGTGGATGCCCAGGGCCGCCCATTCAAGGTGTCTGCGGAGTCCGGCCATGAGGTAACAGTGCCTGTGCTTTGCTGAGCAAGTTCAGGCACTTCTGTGTGAGCGCTGCACAGCTGTCTGTTACTTGGTTCTAGAAAAAATATTGTGTATGTAGTGCTTCGTGATTCTTGTCAGCTGAGACTTAGCAATATTTCAAAGAACGTTCTCTGTGTCTCATAGCTGTGCTTGGTTATATGAGGGAGAGCTGCTGATGGGATCCCAAACCCCAAGCATCACGTGCAGGTTTCAGCCATGTGGCACAGAAAGGATTCTGCTGCTGCTGGTTTCATGGGCCGTTGGCTTGGGAACAGTGTTGTGAAGTGGTGAAAAATGCTGGACAAAAGACAGAATAAAGCCGTTAATGACTGAGCTTTTTGTTGCTGGTCTTATAACTGAATAGCATTGGAACCAGATGTGCCTAGAGTGCCTCTAAAACTGTATTCTTTTTTTTAATACAGTGTCAAATGTTGCATGATTTAATTCAACTGTGGCAGATAATCATTCTTCAGAGCTAAACAGAGATTATACTCCTTTGGTATTTGTTCGAGACTGCGGTATATGAGTGTTTGCTCAGGCAGAAAGAGAGAGGCTGTAAAATAGCATATCTTGATAAAGCACACAAGGTGTTTGAGGAAAAAGTTTTACAGCAAAGAAGTCAGTCTTAGATCTAAAATAGAGACAGCGGGCTTCAGAACCCTGAGAATGATTGCTGACCTCTGATGCATGTCAAGTGCATCAGAGATGGTGAGATCGTTTGCAGAGCATTTGATCTCTAATGTTTTTTTCCTCTCCTTTGTTCTCAGGTGCACTGGACCAAAGAGGAGAATTACATGTTCAAGCTATCTGCATTCCAGGACCCATTGCTGAAGTGGCTCCGTGACAACCCACGTGCCATTTCCCCTGACCCTTTCTACCAGCGTGTGCTTTGTTGGCTGGGAGAGGACTTGCCAGATTTGTCTGTCTCTCGTGAGAGAAGTCGGTTGCAGTGGGGTATTCCTGTCCCCAGTGACTCAACGCAAACTATTTATGTGTGGGTAGATGCCTTAGTGAATTATCTGAGTGTTCTGGGCTACCCTGAGACGCACAGTGAGTGGTGGCCTGCTGCACACCACGTGGTGGGCAAGGACATCCTCAAATTTCATGCTGTCTACTGGCCAGCACTGCTGATGGCAGCAGGACTGTCCCCTCCTGAGCGAATATTTGTGCACTCCCACTGGACTGTCCGTGGGCAGAAGATGTCCAAAAGCCTGGGCAATGTGATTGATCCCTTGGCTTGTAATGAACGATACACGGTAGATGGATTTCGGTATTTCCTGCTGAGGCAGGGTGTACCCGACAGGGATTGTGACTATTACGATGAGAAGGTTGTTAAGGTCGTGAACTCAGAACTGGCAGATGCACTTGGGGGACTTCTGAATCGATCAACAGCCCCTGGCATTAACCCCAGCAACACTTACCCGTGTTTCTCAGAGACTTGTTTTCCTAAAGTTGTGGATTACAGGGAGACTGAAGCCTTGGGTAGGGCGGCTGCTGAAGACTATGAGTTTGTGGTGTCTGTGGCTTCTCTGCCTCTGCAGGTAGCTAGTTATTTTGAAGATTTCCAGATCTACAAGGCTTTAGAATGCATCTCCCTGTGTGTAAGGCAGACCAATGGTTTCTTCCAGAGACACAGGCCTTGGAAACTTGACAGAAAAGATCCTGCAGAGAAGCTCTGGCTTGACACCATCATCCATGTTACTCTGGAATGTCTGCGGGTCTATGGGACTCTCCTGCAGCCAGTGATCCCACACACTGCAGACAAGTTGCTTTCCAGGCTGGCTGTTGAGCCAGAAGAGAGAGAGATCTCAAGTTTGACATTTCTGCCACGCTACAGTGGGAAGCCGTGTCCCTTTGAAGGGAGACAGCTTGGACCTGACACTGGCATCTTGTTTCACAGACTAGAGAAGTCAAGTCAGCATCAGATAGAGAACAAGAGGCTTTAGTGTCTGACAAATAGCTTCTGTAAATAAAAGCCTCCAGGAACTCCCAGAAAACATCATTTTTATCAGAGCATGTTCCTCCCATCCTCTTGGTGGTGATATGAAGTGGATAAAACGGATTGAGCAGGTCTGTGCTGTCCACTCCTGCCTAGGAGATTGGCATAGATGTCTGCCCTAATTGGAAAGCAAGCACGCAGATTGGTTGTGTGCACACAGCCAGAGAACTAGGAAAGAATCTGGGGTAACATCCCTGAAGGAACAACTATGCAGCTTAGCTGGTAGCAGGGAATGAACTCAAGGCACAGTCTAGGGTTTGGATACTGCTGCTTTGTTTTCTGATACGTTTTAATAACATAAATGGGCTGAAGCAAAATAACTACCCATGTAAAACAGGGCACTATTCTACACAGCCTCGAAGCTCCATTATACCTACTTGCATCTTCCATCCTGGCTCTTCACTTTGCATTTTCTGGTGTGAGGAGTGGGTCAGGTCCTCTGGATGTTTTGAGTGGGAATGTGGTAGCCAGCCTGCTCAGCAATCTCTTCCAGAGATAGTAACTCACCAACATGCTTGCTCCAGGAATCCCTCCCATCATTATGTGAGAAAAACAGAACATCTGGGACAAGCAGCAGTGGTTTGAGTGAACTCAGAGTAGGAAAGGCAGAACAGCAGGCTTGAAACTGCTGTAATACCGTGACAAAGGAAGAGGAATTGCTGGGAAGTCACAGGATCAGAAGTGTAGGAGCTCACGGATGCACACGGCAACAAGTGTCAGACCTCGTGCAGGACAGGAGATTGCAGCCCACAGGTAGAAAACCTTTCACTTCCAAACAAACAACCCTATGGCTGTGGGCAAATAAGATTGATTATTTGGTTGTGCTCCCATTCAGGGAGCAGTGGCATTACTTATGGAGCTGCTGTGAGCATTTCCAGCAGCTGTGTGTTGCTTGGGGCTGAGTCTCAGAGGGGATCCACATGTCCCCAAGGAACGTTTTTTTCCTTAGGGCTCACACAGGGAGAGGGCTGAGCAGCAACTTGTAGCCAATATCTTTGTGTCCCTTTGACTTTGGAGGTTTTTGGCTGTGCATCTTTCTGTCATGTCAGTGTTGCCAGAAGCAGGCAGCTATGTGCTGTTGTCCTAGGACAGCTGTGACTGCCTGGGGAAATTCTTCCCAGCCTTTGGCTCCTTCACTTCTTACCAAGCCCCGCTGTGTGCAGGGTCAGTTTTAGGGGGCTGTGATCTCTTCTCGAGCTGTCTGCTTTCATTATCAGGGCCAGCAGAAGCACTGGGCTTCTCTGCAGAGGAAGGGGCCGAGGAGGTTGCTTCTCCCTTGGAGTCCCGTTACACCTTTCTCCCCACGCTGTAGTGCACCGCTCATCTGTGTCACATTACCCAGGAGAAAAAAGCCGGGTCCTCTCTCTCGCAGACCCCATTTGCAGCAGTACTCCCGGGCCCTGTGCAGCCGACCCGATGCCTCCTGCTCCCCCTCTGCCTCTCCCTTCCCGATGTGCGTGCTTCAGACTTCTGTACGCACGCTGCGTGCCAGCACGGGCAGGAGCGTTCCCACGACGGATGGGGACGAGGAATCCCAATCCCTGCCCTCTCTGATGCTGCCGTGGGGGGGGGGGGGGGGGGGGGGAGTGCCGAGGCGGAGACGTGCGGGGCTGTGCGGGGCGGTGCCGCTGCGCGGGGCGGTCCCGCAGCCTTCGTGCGCCCGACCACCTGATCCGCTCCGCCCGCCGCAGCCGCAGCCTTTGTGTGTGCGGTGCGGCGGTGCGGGATGGCGGCGGGAGGCGGGCGGCCGCCGGGCCCCGACTCCTCGCTGGAGCCCTACGTGCAGACCCGCATCTTCAAGATCATCGTGATCGGCGACTCCAACGTGGGCAAGACGTGCCTGACCTTCCGCTTCTGCGGGGGCACCTTCCCCGACAAGACCGAGGCCACCATCGGCGTGGACTTCAGGGAGAAGACGGTGGAGATCGAGGGGGAGCGCATCAAGGTGGGCCGCGGGGGGCGGACCGCATCGGGGCCCGGAGGCGGCCGGTCCCGGGCCCGGCCCCGCACCGCCCGCGGGCTGCCCGCACGCCGGCTGCCTCCCGGGGGCCGTTCGGATTCCAGCCCGAGGGAGGGGAACCGGGGATGGCTTCTTCTTATAGCGGAGGCATCTTCCGACCGTGTCACTGCTGCCTTTTTGATGTTGGCTTGAGTCTGCAGGGGGTTTGAAGCAATGGCATGGAGCTGAACGCTGCCGGCAGCCGGCGTAGCTGGGTGCTCGGAGCCTCGGGGCGGCTGTCAGCTCTGTCAGCAGGGCTGGAGCGGAGCACCTGGGCTGGAGATGTGCACACACACCGGTGTGTCGTGGAGCTGGTGGCTGCAGGGGCTTGCTGGAAGGTCGGGGCTCACGCTACCTGGTTGCAGGGGGCTTGGCAGCTGTGGTTTTAGCACTCACAAGTGGTGTCAGCGAGCAATAGAAGGATGTAATTTCAACAGAACTAAAGCAGGACCCATTTGCTATATGCAGACCTGTGTCACAACTGTAAGAAGCCTATTAGCTCAGACCAGGGGAGCTTTGAGTGATAGATCAGAGCAGATCCACAGATCAACTGCAGTTGGTACAAAACAGCCTGGGAAGCAGAGTTTGCAGCAGATCTTGGCCTCCCAGTGACATGGATCAGAACAAACAGTACAGCTGCCAGGGAGGGGGCAAATACTGCTGTTCTGCTGACAAATGGGGGATCAGAAGTTGAAGGACTGATCACAATGAATGCAGAGCTAATGTTTGTTGCTAAGAACTTGTGCTTTTAAACTGTCAGTGAATCTCTCTCTCTGCCCCTCTCTAGGAGGAGAGCTGTTCATTTCCCCCCCTGCCTTCCCCAGTTCTGCTCAACACCATGTATCTGTGTTGTTGCAAGCCGTACTGCATGCTGGCACGAAGCCTGCCTTGCTGCCACCAGCTTGTAATGGTTGTCAGGCTTTCTGCTTCTTGGATGTGATTTGTGCTGCAGCAGGCAGGATTGGGAGGCAGTGCAGCAAACTGCGCCTTCTTCTGGGACCATGCGTCCCAGTGGGGAGGTGAGAGGTGGGAGATGTACCCTCCTGCTCCTGCTGCACCCAGAGTCAAACAGCGTGGGATAATCAGGTGTGGAAATGAATGGGCAGTACCTCTTTGGTCCAGCACTTTTCCACGCTGAATGATTCTGAGCCAGGCACTGTCACAGTCCAGAACAGCTTGTAAAAAAAAGCATTTACTTAGAAATTGTCAGTTCCAGGCTTCAAGGCGTTGCCTGCAAGAGCAAGCAGGACTTCTTATAGAATCAGACTCACAGCAAGATGTGAGTTGGAAGGGGCCTCTGGGGGCCATCGGGTCTGATCCCCCTGTTTAAGCAAGGCCACCCACAGCAGGCTGCCAAGCACCACATCCAGGCAGCTCCTGAAATCTCCAAAAGAGGAGGATTCTGCAACTCCTCTGGACATCCTGTGCCAGGGCTCTGTCACCCACACAGAGAATAAGTGCTTCCTGATGCTCAGAAAGAACTCCAGTGTTTTGGTTTGTGCCCATGTCTCTTCTGCCATCGCTGGGGACCACTGAGAGGAGCCTGGCTTCTTTGCACCCTCTGCTCAGGTATTTATAGCCATTGATGAGATAAGCCCTCTGCCTTACTCCAGGCTGAACAGTCCCAGCTCTCAGCCTGTCATGCAAAGACTGGAACAGCCTTTTCATCTCCAATTCTCTCTTGTACTGGGCGGGCTAGACCTGGAGATCTGTGTCCAGGTGTAGCCTCACCAGTGCCAGCTACAGGGGAAGGATCTCCTCCCTTGACCTTCTGCCTATAATTTGCTTAATGCAGCCCAGGACATCATTAGCCAACTTTGTAGTATGGGGACACTGCTTCCTCATGTTCAGCTCGGTGCTCACCAGGACCCGCAGGTCCTCTTATTCCCAGCTGGGTGTCGGCACTCCAGCCTGTCCAGGTCCCTCTAGATGGCAGCACAGCCCTCTGGTGTATCTGCCACTCCTCCCATTTCAGTGCCATCTCCAGGCTGGCTGAGGATGCACTCTTGCTCCATCATCCAGATTGTCAGTGAAGATGCTGGCTCTTCGTACCTCTTTGGCATTTTTGCCTGATTTCCTGTTCATTTGGATGGACAGCTCTTGAGCTCGGGGTGGAGGTATGTCAGTATTAGCTAGCTTTCTTTGGTCCCCTTTTCCTATAGGGCCTTAACCCACAGGACTCTTTCAAGCAGATCTTTGGAAAAGGCCAAAATCTGCTCTCCTGAAATTCACTGTGGTCTTGTCTTCTCCTCAGGATCCTGATCTCCACCATCTCACAGTTAACGAGATGGCTTTGACCTCAACATCCTCCCCAGTGAATCTGGCCCAGCAGAACACCTCCCCTCATTGGCTCTTCTATCGCTTGGGTCATGAAGTTGCCACCAATGCTCTCCAGGGATCTCCCAGTTTATGCTCGATTGTGTTGTCCCTCCAGCAGACACTGGAATGGTTGAAGGCCCCCAGGAGGAGCTGAGCCTGTGAAGATGAGACTTCTCCTGTCTGCAGAGGGACTCAAGCAGTTATTCTTCCTGGTCAGGCTGGAAGTACCCACTGCTCTATCACCAGGGCTCTGTGCTCTTCAACCCTAACCTTTATTTCTCATCTGCTGCTCTCTTTGCCCTCCTTCCTTCGTGCATACACAAGGCATCATTTTCAGGGTCCTCTTATATGGTGTGGGATTAGGTGGGCCCAGGTGTAAATCCAGTGCAGGCACGTTTCTGAACCGAGCAGTGTTTTGTGCAGTTGGCGGTGAGGGTGATGATGGGGATGATGGCCAGGTGCACAAGGATGCAGAGGGCGGCCTAGCAATGTGTTTCACCTAGCAATGTGTTCCCAGGGATGGTAAGTCATCAGGCAGGGACTTTTCTCCCTTGGAGCACAGGGATGAAAGCGTGCTGCTCGTTCTCAGGTGTCAGAGCAGCTGCAGCACACCTCCCAGCAGCACAGCCTGCTCAGGTGGGCACCTGGTGCTCCTGTAGCCTCAAGAACATCGTGTTTTGCTTCTTAGGTACAAGTGTGGGACACGGCCGGGCAGGAGCGGTTCCGGAAGAGCATGGTGGAGCACTACTACCGCAACGTGCACGCCGTCGTCTTCGTGTACGACGTCACCAAGATGACGTCCTTCACCAACCTCAAGATGTGGATCGAGGAGTGCAACGGGCACGCCGTGTCCCCCCTCGTCCCCAAGGTGCTGGTGGGGAACAAGTGTGACTTGAAGGACCTGATCCAGGTGCCGTCCAGCATGGCCCTCAAATTCGCCGACGCCCACAACATGCTGTTGTTCGAAACCTCAGCCAAGGACCCTAAGGAGAGCCAGAACGTGGAGTCCATCTTCATGTGCCTGGCCTGCCGGCTGAAGGCGCAGAAATCGCTGCTCTATCGCGATGTGGAGAGGCGGCCGGGCCGGGCGCAGAAGCTGGAACAGTCGCGCGATGCCCACGGTAAAAGCGCGTGTCCGTGCTGAGCGCGTTCCCAATAAAGTGTGTGCGGAGCCGTGCGCTCGGACTCGTGCTTTGCTCAGCGCGCATGCGCGGGGCGGAGGGCGGAGCGGGCGCATGCGCAGTGCGCGCCGCCGCCATGAAGTAGGTTGGGCCGGGAGGGGAGCGGGGAGCGCGGCGCGGCCTGCCCGGTGCTAACGGTGCCCTCGCCCTCAGCCCTCTGACGAAGGTGAAGCTGATCAACGAGCTGAACGCGCGGGAGGCCGAGCTGGGCGTGAGCGAGGCCGTGTCGTGGCACGCCGAGTACAAGGACAGCGCCTGGGTCTTCATCGGTACGTGTAGGCCGCGGGGGGGGGGAGGGGCGGCGGCTGCACCGCACCGCCCGGGCCCCGCATCGCCGCCCTGACCCATCCCCCCGCTCCCCGCAGGCGGGCTGCCCTACCAGCTGACAGAGGGGGACGTGATCTGCGTGTTCTCGCAGTAAGTGACACCCCCCCGCCCCTTTTCCCCCTTCTGTGCCCCTGCAGCCCTGCTCTGTGGGTGCTGATGGTGTGTTTCAGGTACGGGGAAGTGGTGAACATTAATCTAGTGCGGGACAAGAAGACCGGGAAGTCTAAAGGGTTTTGCTTTTTGTGCTATGAGGACCAGAGGAGCACAGTTCTTGCTGTTGATAACTTCAATGGGATCAAGGTGAGCAAAGGGGCTGCAGGCTGTGTGGCTGCAGCAGCTCCCGGAGCATTGCATCGCTTCAGGGAGGAGCTCTGCCAGCTGCTGGCATCCTGCAGCACACACTTTGCTGTCCTAGATCAAAGGAAGGACGATCCGAGTGGACCATGTGGCCAACTATCGGCCGCCCAAAGATTCCGATGACTTAGATGAAGTCACAAAAGCCCTCCATGCGAAGGGCTGCGGAGTGACAACGCCACCTCATTCGTCATCAGATTCCTCGCTGGAGGAGGATGACGTGCCAGTAAAAAGACAAAAAGGTGAAATGCATCTCTGCCATCTTTACCCTGGGTGGGAGGATCTGTGTGGGTCTCAGGGGAGCAGCAGGGATAGGTTTCCTCTTGTAAAGACACACCACCCTAATGTCCAGGTGTACTTTGTGATCTCCTGAGCACGTGTCACATAGCCAATATTTAGCCTCGTCTGTGATCACTGTCTCCCCACTTCTGAAGATCCTTATTCTGCAGGTTATAGTAGCACTCTTCCTGGAGAAGAGGAGCTGTCTGCTAGGCTGCAGGGCTATCGTAAGGGAGGTGGGACAGTGGGGGACATGGAGAAGAAAGGTTCTGAAAAAGCCTTTTACTAAATAAATAAATAAAGCTCCAGTGCTCAGTTGCAGAACTTGTGTAGATGATGCTTGCAGGGATGTCCATCTCTGAAAGTGAACCTTCTGTTTCAGATAAAGAGAAGAGCAAACGTGAACGGCAAAAGCAGAGCTCTCAGCCTCCAAAGAGAGCAGCGTCTGCTGAAGAAGCGCATCCGAGAATCAAGATTAAAAAGGAGAAGGAAGATCCTGGCTATGAGCGATACGCGGGGGGGAGCCAGCAGTCCTGCAGTGAGTCTGAGAGGAAACGTGCGAGCAGGACACAGCGAGATGAGGAAGAGCAGAGGCACCAGAAGTCTTCGGGGAGAAGAGGAGAAAAGAGCTCCCAGGAGCACAGAGGACAGAATGGTTCTCGGGAGGAGAGAGATGAGGTTAGCAGGAAGGGGGAAGGGCACAGTAGCCGTCGAGAAGAATGTCCTGAAGGGGGCAGATCCAGGCACCGATGGGAGAGCAGCAGCAGAGAGTCCCATCCCAAGCACAGGGAGCGTGGTTCCACCAGAGATTCCAGCCGTTACTGAGCCCTGGTGCTTGCACCCTCTGTGCCACAGCTGTGCTCTGTGAGCTGCCCCAGGAGCTTGTCCACAGCTTCCTGACCTGTCCTTGAGGGACCACAGCTGGTGTTGCATCTCACGCTGCTTTGACTCAGACAGGGACGTGTCCGTGCTGCGCTCTCGATGTGAGCTCTGGTGCTGCCTTGCTCAGCCCTCGTGTGCAGTGGGATCCCACAGGTCGCTGCAGGGGGGCTCAGAGGGCGTGGTGGGGCAGGCCTGCCCTACAACGTGCCCCCAGACTGCTCCCATTGCTCTGTGGGGGCAGCTGGGTGCCCCCAGCCTGTCCCAGCTCTCTTATGGGATCAATCTCAAAAGGCCATGCTGATGAGTCAGGATAGTTGATGTTTTTTGGTGTCAACTCCTCTTAATAAAATTGTTTAAACAGAAGAGGCGACAGCGATTGCCGTTTCCGTGGCCGGGTAACGGGGGAAGGTGCACTTTTCCCCCGTGCTGCTCCAGCTGAACGTCGGTGGCGTCTGACTGCGGAGAATGCNCGTGGATCTGACCAAGACGCGCCTGCAGGTGCAGGGCCAGAGCGCCGATGCGCGGTTCCGCGAGGTGCGCTACCGCGGCATGTTCCACGCCCTGTTCCGCATCTGCCGCGAGGAGGGCGGCCGCGCCCTTTACTCGGGGTAAGCGCGGCGTCTCGGAGGCGGCGGAGCCGTTGCGGGGATGGGGACGGCGCGGCGGGGTTCCGCGCTGCCGGGAGCTGCAGCCGTCCTCGTTTGTCACCCCGCCCAGGATCGCCCCTGCGCTGCTGAGACAGGCGTCCTACGGCACCATCAAGATCGGCATCTACCAGAGCCTGAAGCGGCTGTTCGTGGAGCGCCTGGAAGGTCTGTGCGAGGGGGCGGGGTGCGGCTCCTCCGAGCTGCGCTGCGCGGCCCTGTGGGCTCTGTTCTGTGTGGGTTTGCTCGTTCCTTCCTCTGCCCTTTCCAGCTACGGTTCTCCAAGAGATGGAGTTCTCGCTTCGTGCTGTGCAGCTGCGTGTGTTGTGTGCAGGGATGGGCTGCTACATCAGTCGGAGTCTCACTGTGCTCAGTGCTGCCCACAGTCACAGGAATGGTCCCTAAGCTGGACACATCCACGCTTTTCCCAGCTTTTATCCTTCTTTTGCAGTATCAGAGCCCAGAAAATCCCCAGCGTACTGACAGAGGTCCATCTCTTCTCATTAGTTTCAGGGAAGACGTCATATCCCAGCTGTGCTGTGTGCACTGCTCTGTGTTGCTTGAGTTGAAACCTTCTGCAGAAGGCCTTTCCCACTCTCCTCTTGGAAGCTTGAAGTCCTTCTGCCTGAATGCAGCAGCTCTGGTTAAGATAGTTGTCCGATTCATGGGGTTTTGCTGTGTTTGAGGAGATAAGAAACAGTGAGTGCTCTTGACTCTGGTGACAGGAGCCTCTGTTGCTCTGAACTGTAAGATAACAGAGCAGCTGAAGTTGAAGATGTCTTTGCTGGAGGAGCTGCACATGCAGCTCTATATCCTTTTCTGACATCATCAGTGAATATTTTACAGTACTCAGGCTGAGAAGGTGCGGTGAGACATTCACATCAGTGATAGAACCAGGTGTGCAGTGCACTAGACCCATTTTCCAGGGGCTGCTCTCTTGAGTAACACCTCTCCCTGTGGATGGTTCTGTGCTCATGTACTGCCCATCTCACTTGCTGTTGCAGCATTTCCAGTTGTGAGTACTGGTTGTTTGAATATTTGTCTCCCTACAGGCCTGGGGCAGCACGTGGCCTGGTCTCCTCTGGGAAGTGCTGTGGTCAGTACCAGCAAAGGGCCCTGCCTTTTTCCAGCGTAACCATCAATCTAATACTGGACCTGGAAGTCTTGGATTTTTTTTTTT
>VXAB01007031.1:14084-24645 GCA_013399175.1 Odontophorus gujanensis
GTGGCGTCTGACTGCGGAGAATGCGGTGACAACTTGGAGCGGTGCGCGGTTCCTGCCGCGGCCCTCGCTCCGTTAAACGGTTTTGTCCGCCGTAGCCGTGGCGGACGGGGCGGGGCGGGTTCTCGTGATCTCGCGTGCCCGTCGCAGAGCAGTTCCGGTTCCGGGGCGGGGCGAAGCGAGGCGGTGTGTGTGTGCCGGCGCGGCGGCGCGCTCCGCCATGCCATGTCCGCGCTGAACTGGAAACCCTTCGTGTACGGCGGGCTCGCCTCCATCGTGGCCGAGTTCGGTGAGGTGGGGGCGGGCGGGAGGCGGGCCGGGGGNAGCTACGGTTCTCCAAGAGATGGAGTTCTCGCTTCGTGCTGTGCAGCTGCGTGTGTTGTGTGCAGGGATGGGCTGCTACATCAGTCGGAGTCTCACTGTGCTCAGTGCTGCCCACAGTCACAGGAATGGTCCCTAAGCTGGACACATCCACGCTTTTCCCAGCTTTTATCCTTCTTTTGCAGTATCAGAGCCCAGAAAATCCCCAGCGTACTGACAGAGGTCCATCTCTTCTCATTAGTTTCAGGGAAGACGTCATATCCCAGCTGTGCTGTGTGCACTGCTCTGTGTTGCTTGAGTTGAAACCTTCTGCAGAAGGCCTTTCCCACTCTCCTCTTGGAAGCTTGAAGTCCTTCTGCCTGAATGCAGCAGCTCTGGTTAAGATAGTTGTCCGATTCATGGGGTTTTGCTGTGTTTGAGGAGATAAGAAACAGTGAGTGCTCTTGACTCTGGTGACAGGAGCCTCTGTTGCTCTGAACTGTAAGATAACAGAGCAGCTGAAGTTGAAGATGTCTTTGCTGGAGGAGCTGCACATGCAGCTCTATATCCTTTTCTGACATCATCAGTGAATATTTTACAGTACTCAGGCTGAGAAGGTGCGGTGACACATTCACATCAGTGATAGAACCAGGTGTGCAGTGCACTAGACCCATTTTCCAGGGGCTGCTCTCTTGAGTAACACCTCTCCCTGTGGATGGTTCTGTGCTCATGTACTGCCCATCTCACTTGCTGTTGCAGCATTTCCAGTTGTGAGTACTGGTTGTTTGAATATTTGTCTCCCTACAGGCCTGGGGCAGCACGTGGCCTGGTCTCCTCTGGGAAGTGCTGTGGTCAGTACCAGCAAAGGGCCCTGCCTTTTTCCAGCGTAACCATCAATCTAATACTGGACCTGGAAGTCTTGGATTTTTTTTTTTCTTCTCTGGAACTAATTGCATCTAACTTTTCTCTGCCTGGGTCATCTACTGTCTGTTTTTCAGGGAGGCTGCATATTCTGAGTGTGGCCAGCTGGGGCTCCCAATTAAAACTAATTGATGTCAGATTGCCTTGAGAAGTATTTAGTTGCCCCTCTGTCTTGTCATAATCCATTATGAGAAATGCACCACTGGGCACTGAAATCTCAGATGATTGTTTAGCATTTTCCTTCATAGCAGCCTTGTCTGATCAGCTAGAACTGGCAGTCAGACCTGCTTCTCTCTGACTGTGTGTTGCTCTTTCAGCCTCTGCTTTTTGTCTCTGGCAGCTGCAGATAGGTGTGCAGTCAGCTGGTGGCATATGGCCAGTTTCTGCTTGTGCAGCTTCACCATGTGATTTGTGAACTTAGCTTTTCTGTTCTTTGCAGCTTCTTGCTTGTTCAGTACTGCCTGTAGACCTTCTCTTCACATCTTTAGGATCTGACTTCCTTTTCTTGATTGCAGATGAAACGCTGCTAATCAATGTCATCTGTGGAGTGGTTTCAGGGGTGATCTCCTCTGCACTTGCCAATCCAACAGATGTGCTGAAGGTAAGAAGTGTGCATGTTCAGAGAACCCACTGCAGTGTACCACGTGCTCCTGCTTTCCAGTGTAGGTGCATCTATCCCAGCTGCAGTGAGGTGCTCTCTTTAAGCCACTACTGACATCAGTTCTGCTCATTTGGGCTTGTTAGGAACGGGAGCTGCTCTGTTGTTCCTTTCTACCAGGAAATCCATTGAGCTGTTCTTGCCCTCAGGGTGAGTGCTGATGCTGTGCCACTGACATGCACATTCCTTTCAGATTCGAATGCAAGCTCAAGGCAGTTTGTTCCAGGGTGGCATGATTGGCAGCTTCATCGATATCTACCAGCAAGAGGGTACCCGAGGCCTCTGGAGGGTGAGCACCAGCTGCTGGAAACCCCTCATGTCCACTAGTATGAGAATTAAAAGCATCCTCAGCTTGCTTGCTGCTCCTCCTCAGAGCACAGGTGCAGCTCTAGGGGAGAACTGTGAGCCAAGGGTGGTAGTGAAGTCCTTCTTCTGGTTAGCAGGCAAACAGAAGCATGTCTGTGGTGGAGACTGGGTCTGTGCTTTGGCAGTGCCAGCACTGGGCCAGGCAAACCTGGATTGTGGGACTGTAGGTGGTCCTTCCTGTGTGGACCAGTATTTGGCTGTGGGCAACCAGGTTGGGTCTTTTGTGGTATGGGATCTTTTCTGGCGTTGGTGGGGAAGAAAGGTGAATTATAGCCTTATTCCCTTGTGGGCTAGAGGGAGAGAAGCAGCAACTGGTTAATCTGGCTGTAGTGAAACTGCCAGGGTGGAAGATGGAGGAGTTCTCCTTAGCTTTGGAGTTATACTGGGAGGCAGTGAGCAGGCTCTACCTCAAGGTTCAGCGGCAAGGTCGGATGATGATGATACCAAGTGTACTGTCAGGTGAAAGACCCTTAAGAGGGGACTGGGAAGAGATGTTATACTAGCTGTGGGCCTTAAGGCAGCAGTTCATGCTTGTGTCTGATGTTTGTGTTCTGCAGGGTGTTGTTCCAACAGCCCAGAGAGCTGCCATCGTGGTTGGGGTGGAACTGCCAGTCTACGACATCACCAAGAAGCACTTAATTCTGTCAGGGCTGATGGGTGATACAATTTTTACCCACTTCGTGTGAGTATTTGCTGCAGCTGCTGCACTCTCCAGGCTTGGCAGGGTGTGTGAGGCAGAGGAGCAAGGTGGGATTTGGAGATCTGTTTATAGAGCAGGAGCTCTGGAGCTGCCAAGAAGCAGCTGAGGGATCTGCTTTGTTGACTGGAACAGCTAAGGATGCCCAGAAGGTATCCCTAGAGAGACCTCCCTGGAGAGGGAACCTGGCAGAAATCCTTCTGGTGAAGTGAAATATAAGCTTGAATTCAGCTTGATTACCAGAAATGCCCCTGCATACCATTCATGGTATGAACCTGGCAGGAGTTCTCATTGTGATTAATGGCAGTGGTGAGTTCTCATCTACAGAAAATGTCAGCTCGTGGCCATTGCTGAAGGAGTTCTGTGAAACAGAGTTGCAAAACTAACTGGAAGAATACCCTGAGCAATCTGACCTAGTTTTGAAGTTAGCCCTGCTCTGAACAGGGAGAGACTAGCAGCTGCGTGCTCCCTGTGGCTGCCTTCGGTCTTCCTCCCTCCTTCCCTGCCACAAAAAAATCTTTGCTGTGTGGAGAAGGAGGTGCATTTCCAAGAGGCTGCCTTCAGCACCCAGAAACACGTGCAAGACTGCAGACAGACCTATGGAGACTTGGCAGTGGGCTCTGGCTGGAGCTTCTTTAGGTGGAGCTGAGAGTTTTGCTTCCCTAGCTCTCTGGGTCTCGGTGTGGTATTGGTTCTGGGTGGGAGCAGACAGCTAATGGCAGCTCATGTTTACTGCTAGATGCCTTTCATGAAACTGAGTGAAAGATAATGTGCTTGTGTTCAGGCTTGTCTGAGCTAGACTGGCCATATTCAGAGCTGTTTCTCTCTAATGTTTTGGTGTATCTAGTTCCAGTTTTACGTGTGGGCTGGCAGGGGCTATTGCCTCCAACCCTGTGGATGTGGTGCGGACGCGGATGATGAACCAGAGGGCAATAGTGGGCAGTGTGGAGCTCTATAAGGGCACTCTGGATGGTCTTGTGAAGGTAAGGAGGTGTTACAGGTGGGCAAATCAGTGTTTTTAGGAGGCTGGCCACTGTTGAAATACGGGTTTGGTGAGCAGTGAGGTGTATTGAAAACTGGCTGGATGGTCAAGCCTGGGGGTGGTGGCATTCCCACAGCAGAGGTCCTCTTTGGCTCTCTGCAGAATCTGTGGCTGGTCCTGAGTTTTGTTTGATAACTGATCTGTACTTTCTCTCCTCCCAGACGTGGAAGAGTGAGGGGTTCTTTGCACTCTATAAGGGTTTCTGGCCCAACTGGCTTCGGCTTGGACCCTGGAACATCATTGTATCCTTCAGTATGCTGCTGGGAGATCATGAGTATGGACAGGCAGGGGAAGACTGAGCTATAAGTGGAAGTTCAGAGCAGGCACCCTGAAGGGATACGCTCTGTCTTAGCCCAGAGCAGACTCTGTGTTGTGCTTGGACAGACATAGACTGTGATGTGACTGCAGATGGTTCAAGTGCCAAAAAATGCTACTGGCTGTGACTGCTCCTTCTGACAGCTCTGTAGGTGGCTTATGCAGGGACTTCCAGTGCAGCAGCATAGGCATTTTCCTGTAAAGTAAGTGCTTTCAAGTGCATGGCTTTAAACTTTCCATTTAGCTTGAGCTGCTGGAGTTGCAGCACTTTCAGGATGGGCTCCTGTTTTAGGAGGATAGCCTGGGGACTATTCTCTTGGGACAGGTGCTGACCTGCTCTGCAGAATCATTACTGCTGTGTTGCTGTACTGGTTTCTTCGTTCCCTCTGACATAGTTTTTTTTTTTAATAAATCCCTGCTTAGTAAATCCCCTTTCTTAGTGGTCTTAGGCAAGCCTTAGCCAGCTCAATTTTTGGGTCTTCCCAAAGTTTCTTCCCTCTCCTTGTAGCCTCCTCTCACAGCTCTCTTCCATCTGTACAGATCACTTTATGCTGCCTGGAAGAAGGGATTCCCCGTGTTGGTTTTCAGCTCTCCTGTGCTGATGATTGACATGCCTTGCCTCCTGAGGTTTGGCCTGGTTGTGAGGGAGGTGCAGTGCAGCTGCTCTATGTGTTTGGCCTAATTCCTTGACTTTTCCTTCAGTTTTTTATCACGTATGAGCAATTGAAGCGACTTCCATTCTGAGAGCGAGCTTCATTCCATGAGTGTCATCTTCAAGGCTGACAGCAGTGCTTTGCTGCAGCCTTCTTCATTTCACCATCCCCACGTTTTGGTGTTTTGTTCCATGTGGGTCTGAGCTCTCCTCCTCCCCCACATTCATGGTTCATGAAGGTTGTTCTGGCTGAAGTTGGGAGGCTGATGGCAGGTACTGCATGCTTTGTTTCACACGGAGGCAAGTATTAACTGTGCACAAGTGTCTGGGCCTGAAGCAATATCTTCTGTGAAGATCTGTGCATTCCAGTGGCCTTTGGATGCAGCTGTGGTTCGTAGTTTGACTCGTGCATTGTTCTGCCATGCCAGTGGGGCAAGGCTGGAGGCTGGAAAGGGGTGCTGGCATGTTTCCTTGCAACCTGTAACCTCATTAAATTATTTATTGACTGGATGGCATGAGTTTGTGTTTGTGCACTTAGCATGGGTATATTTTTCAGGGTGGATGCTATGTCTGCCCTTGGAGACAAGAGAAAGGTGTTTTTTCAGTGCACTTTATATCCTTTTTCCCCCAATACTTTTTTTTTTTGTCGTAGTCTTCAGAAAGATAATAATAGATTAATCTTCAAGCTGCCTTTTAGAAATAAGTTTATCAGGAAATGATGGTGCTGCTGTAACGTTAGCTTGGTTTTGGAAAACCTCAGTCTCTCTTAACCTTATGGCTCAAGATTATGTTGAAAGCAAGGTAAAGAGCCATTTAAAACAGAACTGAAATGCCCCACTGCTTTAAAACAGTGGTCTAACGTTTCCAGTGCTGAGTGTAGAGCATCAGGGAAGTGAATTTTGTTTTTCAAACGTGCACAACTGTGAAAGCAGTTGTTTTTTTCCTGCTTCCTTCCTGCTCTGTGGGACTCCTTCAGTCCTGATGGAGGTCCCATGTGATGTGCAGCATTGCTTCCTGCTCGGGAGTGCTGCAAAGTGACGTTCTCAGTGCAGATTGCACAAGGGATGTTCAGCCAAACAGAGGAGAGGATTGTTTGCTGTGGTTCTGCAGGGGCCTGGCTCAGTGCATAAGGAAGGTGATGCTTGTGTACTTAAACTGTGCTACGAATGGAGGTGCTCCTACAAGGCTGGGAGGGTCAGTTTCAGAGAAAAACTTGAGGTTACCAGGGGCTGAGAGCAGTGCATTGAAAGAAGCAGACAGCGTTCGCGTGCCTCACCTTGCCTCGCTCTGAGAATTTTAGAAATTGAAAGATTGAATTTAAAGATTGAAAGTAAAGAAATAGCTGTGTGATGGATCAGTGTGAATCCGTTTGAGAGAAGAATTTCAACAGTAATTCTATACATTTGTTTGGTTTTCTTCATGTTTCTGTAACTAGTTCTGGAGCAGATCCTTCTGTGCAGCTCTGTGCTGTACTGTTCATAATTTCCTTACTGACAGCCACTGCTATTGTTGTTCAGGAGCAAAGCTCCACAAGCAGCTCCTCAGAAATGCATGCACAGAGTATCTGTGACTGCTTTTGGGATTTGGTTTTGTTTTCTTCCTATGTGAAGTGCTGGTGGGAGGCTCTTCTTCCCACCTTCAACACCTACAGCCTGCCCTGTGCCACGCTCTGCCTTTGGTCGGTGCCAGCAATGCATTCTTGGCTGTGTCCTGACCTTGGTTCTGCTCAGCCTCTCCCGAGCAGCCTGCTTGCCTCAGGTTGCTATTTGACAGAGGAAGGCTTAAGCCTTCCCCGTTTCCTGGCAGCTCTGATTTTTCCACTTCTTGGTCCAGGGGAGGTGGCTTTGTTTAAAGGGATCATTGTTGTTTCCTTGGTCCCTATGGGAAGAGTAGTTAGTAGGTAGTTCTGGCAGTGACCCTGCAGAAGCCTCGTGAGCTGTAGCACCTGTATATACATCCTGGTGGGCTTTTCTTCTTTATCTGCACTTGTGTCAAAGCCGAACACAGGCTCTGCTGAGGTCCTTAGTGCTTGGCTGGGGTGCCCACCTCCCTGTGTGCCACCACAGCAGCATCCCTGGATGAGGAGGAGTGATCAGGGTGTGATCCTGGTGCTGAAACAGACCACGGCCCCCAAGCAGGTCTCATGGTCACGCTGGGAGATGCTGGAGAGGCCAACAGCAGCACGGGCTGTCCTAGAACGTAATCAGCCAAAGCACGCTGTGCACCGTGGGGCTGCTGCCCTGCTGGTGGAGCAGGGAGCCAGAGGAGCATGAGTGGGCTGTTCCAGAGGAGAGTGGCGTGACTCCATCCTCACACAGGCTTCCTGCTCAGTGCTCTGTGCTCACCCTCCTGCTCTGGGGTTGTCTGGAAACGTGGCTCGAGGGGAGGGACCTCTGTGGGCACAGCGGGTGCTGTGAGGGCACCAGTCCCTTCTGGCACAGCAGAACTCTGCTCTGCAGCCAGAGGCACCACTACAGCCAGGGCGTCCACAGCACCGCCTGGGGAGTGAGGGGCTGTGCTCGTGGCTGCCCACTGCCTGCTCCCTGAGCCGGGCACACCGAGAAGCCCCAGGTGAAGAATGCTCTAGGATCGTCGTGTGGACACGCCGTCTTTGGGTTGTGCCCTGCCAGACATGGGCAGCGTGGCCGTGGGAATCATCCTTGCTGTGCTGGCTCCGCTCATCATCACCGCCAACGTGCTGGTGGCCATTGCCCTCCTTCGCCTTATCTGGAAGACCGGCTACAAGGGACACTATTTTGTCCTCAATCTTGCTGCTGCAGATGCCATGGTTGGCTTATCGGTTGTAAGTCTGGTCAGGGATGAGTTCTTCGAGCACATTCATCCCCCGCAGATCTTCTGTGTCCTGCGAATGGCTTTTGTGACCTGCTCTTCTGCTGCTTCGATCCTATCCCTGACGCTGGTCGCGTGTTACAGGCACCTGGCCATCAGAAAGCCTCTCCGCTATTTTCAGCTGGTCACGGGCACGCGGGTGGGGCTGCACTTGCTGGGGCTCTGGCTGCTTGCTGCTATCGTTGGCTTCCTCCCAGTCCTCGCCCCAGACTTTCAGATCTCCCTCCAGAAAAAATGCTCCTTCTTCGGAGTCTTCCACCTCAGCTACATGCTCATCGTGTCGTGCATAGGCTTCTTTCCAGCACTGTTTCTCTTCATTTACCTCTACTGTGACATGCTGAAAATTGCCTCTGTGCACGTGCAACAAATCCGGGAAGTGGAACGTGCGGGGCTGGCAAGGAGCACCACCAGTGACATGAAGGCCATGCGCACCGTGGCCATGCTGATCGGGTGCTTTGTGCTGTCCTGGCTGCCATTTTTCATCGCTGGCATTGTGCAAACTGTGTGTACCCACTGCTTCCCCTACAAAGTCGTTGACAGTTACCTCTGGCTGTTGGGACTGTGCAACTCCCTCCTGAACCCCTTGCTCTACTCCTACTGGCAGAAGGATGTGCGGCGGCAGCTCTCCCAGCTGGCTGCTGCTGTGAAGAGGAAAGTCCTTCATCTGGGGAAGGGTTGCTGTTTCCCCAGCAGAGGCACCAAGTCCATTCCCACTGTGTCATGCTTGCAGCTCCAGGACTGATGTGGTAAGGAGTGGCTGCCACTGGCTTTGCAGCTTGACTCCTTCACCAGAACCATGGACTTGAGGGCTGCCAGCTGTGTGTGACCTTGGGTGGAGTAGGACAGCTGTGGATGCTAATTCTTAGACACAGCATGACCAGCACAGCTGGTTTTGCACCAGCTCAAGGGCACCTTAAATTGCAGGTGCGTGGCACACATTAAGTTTTGCTTTGAGAGAGTCAGCAAGAGCAGCCTTGTGTCTGGTGGGACCAAGCTGCTCCCTCCACAGACTACAGTCACTCACTTTTTGCTGCCTGGCTTTCCTCAGCCCCAGTCTGGGAGCCTTCTGCTCTCCCCTCTGCCTGGGCCAGGTTTCTCACCAGTACCTGGGGTAGGGCTGCTCTCGCTGTTGGCTCTGTTGCTCCCTATCACTGCTCTACCTAAACCAAACTGGTGATCCAACAGATGTAATCGGGGCTATCCCCCAAACTGTCCTCTGATGGGGATCAATCCTGGAGGCAGAGGTGAGGGGTATGGGTCTGGGGTCTCTGCCGTAGTGCAGGGGATGCAGTGAGGGGCCTGGCTGTTTTTCAGCTGTATGTGCACTGGAGCAAAAGCTGAGCAGCCCCAGGTGCAGTGTGCCTGGGATAGGTGCAGGGCAGCACTAGTTTGTGCTGTTACTGTTTGGTTTGAGCTGTAAAGCAAGTTAATGAGTGACTGAGTGAGTGCTGAGCAGGAAGGACTGCCTTGGAGACAGGGAGAACCTCGTGCAGAAGGGCTGCTTTGTCCCACCAACGTTGTAGGTCTGGTTACAGGGCTGTAAGGCTGTCTCTATGCTGACTCACCAGATGGGAGCAAACAGCACTTGGTGCACGTTCTGTCACACAGTGGTGATGGAGAGGCTGCTGGTCCTGTGAGAGGCTATGGTGATATCTAACTGCTTTTTGTAAAACTGCACGCATTTAGTCCACATAGCAGGAAAATTTCCCTTAAAACAGGTTACTTAGCAAAGGACTCACTTCAATCTGAAGATGGGGATGCTATACACAAACTGTAGCTGGTTCCTCTTCTGTCTCCTGCCCTGCTGGGTAGAGATGAAAGCTCAAAGCCTTATCCCATATGCATCCAGAACCTGCCTCCATCCTGAGGCCATCCTCATCTCAGAGGAACAGATGAAAATAAAAGTGCTATACAAAAACCAAACCAAACAAAAGCAGCAGGCGCCCTGTGGCACTCATCTCTAATGTCTGGGATAGGCCTGGGACCAAACACCACATTACATATCCTGTTCCGGCCGTGTGTTAAGGAAGGAGCCTGAGATAAGGCTCATATAGAACAGATGGGCTCTGTGGGTGAACTGATGCCTCGCAGGTGGACTCAGTAGGTGGATCCACTCCGATTCACTTCTGGGGATCAGCACATCATCTGTCAGCATGACGTGTTTGCTGTCTGTGCTCAGCACAGTGTGGGCTCCACCAGCTGTTGCTTTGCAAGGCTGACCCATCCTCACCGAGTACCTGACAACGCTGAAACCGTCCTCTGCCTCCTCTGCCTCCCCCCAAGGACCCTCCTGTGAGCATCGCTGCGAATGGAGACACCTTTCAGGCGGACCTCTTGCTTCCCGACCCTGTGTCTGCTGCATCCGCCGCCGTTCTGCTGCCCACGGGTGGGGCTGCAGGCGGGCCTCGTGTCTGGGCACGGAACCACGTTTGCAGATTGGGAACCGGCGGGCGCCTGGCAGCAGCACCCCGCATCCCCCCAGCTGCACGGGGGATGACATCTGCTCGTGCCACAGCTGCCATGGGGACGGGGCGACGGATGGATGGGAGATGACACGCTCCTGCCCAGCGCGCCACGCAGGGGGCAGAGCATCGACCTCCAGCCGGGGATCCCTCGCTGGGTACCTGACGCTGACTTCCTTCCCTTCTCTCCCGGCTCTGAGTGCCGCAGGAGGGGTCGATAGAGAGCGCTTCCTCTGAGTGCTGTCCCATCGGCTGAATAAATCGCATCGCTGCCGCTCTGCTCGCTGTTCCGACCCACGGG
>VXAB01007031.1:24809-71023 GCA_013399175.1 Odontophorus gujanensis
TTCCACACGCGCTGTGCGCGGCCGCGCCCGCTCCCCCGGGACCCCCCCCGCCCCCCGGACGGGCAGCGCTCCTCTGCTGGGGCCGTAAGGACACTGTGCAGCTCGGAGCCGTGTGCCTCTGCTCACCTGCACGCGCGTGTGTTCGGATCGGGCTGCACGCAGATGCTTTTGTTGTGCGTTAGTCCGCTCGTTGCTCATTCCCTGTCTGGAGGATGAGAAACTGTTCTTTCTGTTTTTTAATCTTACGTTTGGGAGATGGTAACGTCTAGTTAAGAAGCTCTCTGTGTTAAGTTGTTGAAAGCTCCCTCTGAGCCACTGTAAGGTCAGGTTTCTTAGGTTAAGGTCATGTTCTTGGTGTCAGTGACTTCAGCTCGTGGAAGAGATGAAGTTCAATCTCCAAACGCTTTCAAAGATAAGGTGTTGCCACAGAGGCATTCTGAATACCTTCCAAAGATGGTGTGAGATTTCTCTCCTAATCCCCAAGTTTTCTTCTGATGTTCTTCCAGTGCCAGCGCTTCCATCCCAAAGCAGTGTCTCTGCACGAGGCCTGGCTGCTCTGCTCCCAGCTCCCACTTGGCAGTTCTGGACCTCTCATGGCTGCCATGGGTAGCTGTGCTCGTTTATTGTGATGGCTGGGGTGCTTTGGCCTTGTGAGGTTCTTCCTCAGGGAAGCAAAGACTGGAACAGCTCAGTGTGTGTGGATAGATGTGTGCTTGCATACACCACTACATAATATTTTCCTTTTTCGTTTGTTTAGAGCCCAACTCATGTACAACTTGATCAACCCTGTGTGGTGGCTGCTGTGTTGGCAGTGGTTTGTGAATACCTTTACCTGAAAGCACTGCAGACAGCCCTTTAGTATTATGAATGCTGTATCTTTGCAGCCAAAGACTCTTCACAGCTCTTATTCTTTTACAGTGCCCTGCTGCAGTAATTATCTTGTCTGAAGTTAATATTTCCTTTCACTACAAGCTTCCAGAATCAAGAAGTGAGCTGTGTGCCCCTTATCTTCAAGGATTACCAGAGCTTAATCTTTCTATGCAAAGGCAGCTATTTCAGGCATGCAAGTAGGGTTTATTGAACTGCACGCCAGTGCTGGTGCATTGATGTACAAAATCCCTCACAGATTCAGATTTACTTACTGCTAATCGGTTTACCACCTGCTCCTTCACTTCCTTCCCCCACATCCAGGAACGAACCCATGGGTGTCACTCACTGCAGACTGATGGTGACACATGCAGCTGCAGTTTGGGAGCTGTTGCCCCAACCTGAGCTCTTCGTGCCTCCGTTGGCACTGCCTGCAGTGGGGAAGCACAGCAGTAGTTCTGCTGCCATTAGGATCCACCTTCATTCGTGTTCAGCTCTGCTGAGCCCGGAGTCCTGTGTAGGAGCTGAGCTGTGAGCTCCACCTTGCAGACAGACAGACAGGCTGGCAGTGGCAGGAAAGCTGGCTGAAATCCTGAAGTACTATGAGCACCTTGCCACGGTTCTGGTGCAGTATGCAGGTACAGTGCGTGTTCTGTGTACTTCTCTCACGCTGTCTGGATGAGGGTTGTTAGAATGTAGGATTAGATGGAGTTGACAGAACTGTTGGAAGTGTGCTGATCTCTGCAGCATGCTTAGGTGGCTCCTATACCAACGGTGAGTGGCAGCTGATGATTATAGAGCTCTGACTGTGGCAGTGAAGCCAGGGGTGCAGTAGAAAAGAGTGCACAGTCCCAGCGATAGGTTTGAAGCCTGGGAATCAGTTCCAGATAGCAAATGCTTGGTTTGGAAGTATGACTTTGAAGCCTCTGTGCTTTTATTCTTTCCTTGCCGTTATCTTTTCTGTGTTTTCTAATTGTTTGCTGCAGATGTTAAGTACTTTGTTTTCTTCTAAAATGCATTCCCTGAGACGTCAGAACAAGTGGTACATAATCAGATGGGAGTTTCATACTCTGCTATCCTGTTTACTTCTGTTGGAGAAAAGGGACCACTGTTCAGGTTGAGAAATAAGTATTTCATATGTTGGCTGATGTTGGCAAAAGATAGCTTTGTATTTATAGTAAAGCCTGCGTCAGCCCATTTCTAAAGTTCTCCCCTCTGGATGCTGAGTAAGTGAGAAGCCTGCTGAGTGGGTGTAAACTCCATGGGCTTCCCAAGCATGTACTTTAAATGCTTTTAGGTGTGTGAAGGTGTCAGGGTACCTGTTGCTACTTCTTGATTTGAGTTAGAGGATGGCTTTGTGTACCTTCTTTTTGTTAACCAGCTGGATGTCTGGAAAGGCGTTTGAGGGCCTGATCCATGGTAGTATGAGACTGCTGCTGGAGTGGGCACATGGCTGAGCAGCTCTGAGTGCCCCCAGGCAGTGCTGGGCTCACGGCACAGCTCGTGGTGTTTGATGGGACATTAGGGAAGGCAGCAGGGAAGGATTTGCAGAAGTCCTGATGTGGGAGCTCCTTTGGGGGACTGCCTTAAGCAACATGGTCACAGAGCCTTGCACAGTGAGCTGTGCCAGTTCGTGTTCTGGGGAGAATCATTGCCAACGTTTTCTGCTGTCGGTAATAAGAATGATCTGTAAAACTGCTTTTCAGTTAACATTAAGTTCTCTCTAATATATATATATGTATAGAGATGTATGCTTTGCTGGTCATTAAGAAACGGACATGTTCTGTTAGTGAGAGCCAGTGGCTAGAAAATGGAGTCTTGTCAAGGGCCTGGCATGGGACCCAGCGAGGATAGATACTTGCCTTGATTTATGCCTGGAACATTGAGATCTTTCCTTTCTGTATTCAAGCCCTTCCTAAACCCATATATAGCATCAGCACGGACCTGGAGCGATGGGCAGGTCTGCGTTGGTGGGGCCATTGGGTGCAGCTGGAGGCTGCCACGTGTCCCCAGTCAGAGCATGCAGAACCCAGCAGAATCCAGGGCTGAAGGCCACCTAGAGCAGCCTGCTTTTCTCAGGGCTGCTGTGGGAGGAGGACCTGTGCTGGCAGTCATCTCACAGTATTGTGGAGCTGTGGGATATCTTGAGTTGGAAGGAACCCACAAGGACCACTGTCCTGGCACCATGCACCACTGAAAGAGCATGGCTCTGTCATACTAGCATCCTGACTTCAGATATACATTGAGAAGGTCCCCTTGAGCCTCCTTTTTTCCAGGCTGAAAACTTGTGCAACTGCTTGGAGCATAGAGAGGTCCAAATGAAGAACTGGCTCTTCACTGCAGCCTTTCCTGCTGTCACTCTTTCATTTGAAAAAGTCAACTTCTTGAGTGGGCACCCAATGTTTCCTGCCTGCTGCTCAGCCCAGGGTGCTGGCAAGTAGCACAAGGTGAATTTGAGTCTCCACGTTGGGCTCACTCATCCCCACCTCATTCTCCTGCTTCAGCCTTTTAGGTAACCAGTTCCATTTCAAACCTTACAGTATTCATTTTGGAGGGTGCTTTTCAAGCTCTGATACAGGTCCTTGTGCACACATGGCAGCTGTGGTGTGTACTTTGTGTGCTGCTGGCAGCTGGTGCCCACTAGACAAATCTCCCCTCTGTTGCAGAGCAGACTTGATGTCTTCTTAGAGCTGTAGTGAAACTTAAGGTGGGAAGTGGATGGAAAGGGAGAGATTGAGAGACTGATAACAGGGGAAATTTATTTTCTCCATCTTTTCCATGTAGTGTGTAATCTCTGGGAGACTGTGCTGCAGACTTGGGCTGCTGCTGCTAGTTATCTTGATGGGATTGGGAGCTCCTGGATGCAGCACGTGTCTGTTTGCTGAATCAGCAGTGGAGGTCTGTACCTGTTTGAGAGCATTTCTCTCAGTACTGAAGCAGCCACCTCTTTCCCTCTGCTCCTGCATGATGCCGGGCAAGAAGAGAAATGAGTACTTGATAATGACTCAATTCCAACAGACTCTTCTTCTTTTATAGCTTTCCTCCTGTTAATCTGCCTGGCTGGAAGCAGGAGGGGCATTGCAGGCTCACAGCTGCTACACAACAAGTTTCCTGCTGGTTTGCAGTAAAGAAGTGCTTTATTTTTTTATGCTGAAGACTTAAGAGCACTTGTAGGTCTGTTTCTGCTCTTTCCTGCGTGTCACATTAGCATTGGAGCCTTTTGTGAGCAACTTTGATACAAGAATCCTAGCAGAAAATGATCTGCTTCCCTGCAGTGGTGTTTGTGTCTGCTGGGGAGCAGGCTGAATCAGATCACAGGGTGTTCCAGCAGCACCTGGGCTGGCTGGCATGGGGGTCAGGGTGTGCTGGGCAGCTGGGAGCAGGGCTGCTGTGTTGGGCACCTCCTTACACTGACACAGGAGCTGCTTGGCTGTGCTGCAGGCATGTACTTTGCCTTCCATACAGCCCAGTGTTGGGCCTGTAGCTAAAGGATCTGATCTTTTCCAAAAGTGGTGATGGAAATAATTGCACTAAATAGCTACCTTTGTTCTTCAGTGGGATAGAAAGCAGTGGTCTATGCAGGGAGCATTCTCACCCAGGTGCTGGTGTGGTGTGATGCTCCTGCAGCCAGTGCTGGCTGCCCATCCCTGTGCAAGGCCCAACAGCTGCAGTGTCTGTCTGGGGACAGCGTGCTCTGCTTCACCCAAGTGTGGGAAGGCATGCTTTGAAGTTTAGTACTTGACAATAAAATAACTTTCACAACAGTTACAATTACCCTCTTTTACTTTCTTGCTGCTTCACCGTGTGGAGCCTGTCTATTTTTAACCTGCTGCGTTTGTGATTTGTTTTCCTCAACCCTCTCAACCTCAGTGACATTTTGGCTTTGGAGTATTTCAGAAGCAGTGCTGTGGGCATCTTGCATAGCTGGGTGCAGCTATTGTTGTTGCCAGCTGAGCAGCACTCAGCTTTTTGGCTGCTCCTGGTGTTCTCGCCTTTCACCAGCTGAGATGAGAGCCCCCTTAGACTCTCTGCATCCACTCCCTTGTCTATTTACAGCCATACACATACAGCAGCCGTATTTGTTAGCAAGTTCTTGGAAGTGGAATCCTCTGGAATAGAAGTCATGGCACTGCATGCAGCGTGTCTGGGGAAGGTTTGGTGTAAATGAAGGAGCTGCCATGCTTCAGCCCCTCGCTGCTGGGAGGCAGCATCGTCGTCATCTTGGATGCTTCTGTAGTTGTGCTGCTTCCCTCAGAACATATGTGTACCTTAGCAGAACTGCAGCTATTTTTATCACTTCACATTGGTCCAGGGCTTTTTTTTATTGTTTGCATTGGCTTTCAGCTCGGAGTGAGTTTGCTGAGATGGAGGTAAATGCAGCAGAATATTTTAATGTGTCTGCAGTCCTGGATCCCTGCAGGTGCTGAATACAACAGAAGATGGACAGGGGCAGTATACCTTTCCAAAACTTGCTGTTGTTAGTTTTGTGCTTGAAGCTTACATTCAGAGGGCTGAATTTTTGAAGCCTCTGGTAACGTGGAATTGTTTAGAGTCCTTTTTTTCTTGTTACCACCTCTTGTCTTGAGAAAAAAGGCCACGTTGAAGAGGCAGGAGCAGCAGGGGCTGTGTTCTGCTGGCATGTACACAAGGCATAGCTGGCCATTGCTGCAGCCTGCTTGTGGCAGATCTGTGGACCATCTCACAGATGACTTAGCACAGAAATGAATGTAATGCCTTGAACTCAGAAACACACTGGAAGCTGCAAAGCAATTTTTCTTCAGTAACTTTTGGTTCAGATGTGCATAATTAGCTTTTCTTCCTGTATGCAATGGCTGACTGTTTAAAGATCTGTCTCCTTTTTGCTCTATTTCCCCACACCCCTTGCAGATCCCCAGCTAGGTCTGTCAGCTCTCCTTGCTGAGGGAATGAATTGCTGAGCACTCTTTTTTGGCTACAGAAGGGCTCGACTGCTTGCCAGCCTCCTTGATTAAAAATAGCAATAGTAATTGCAAGCATTTTTTGATAATAATCTAAGGCATGCCTTGTGTTCTTGCTAGTAAATGAGCCCAGGTAAATTCACTAGTGGTGGCAAACCAGGCAAAGCTAAATATCTGTTAAAAATGGGTTGGAAGAAACCGAATAAATGTGTGGCTTCCAAGATTCTGAACTGGGAAATACTGTCCAGTGCTGGAGAGATGCACCCCTGTTTTATAGCATCACACAGCTTTATTTGTGTGGATCTGGGGAGGAATGTTGGGAATAATGTTTGTGAATAATATTTGTAAAGTGATGTGAGTGTAGTGTTGAGTGGGGCAGGGGAGGATAAAAGGAGGTGTGATTGTTTCAGGGCTCTGGAGGATACCAGCAGTACCTGGGACAGGGTGATATTTTTATAATGGTGATATGAGGCATCACAAACAGTTATAAAGTATCTGAATCTATTTTTGTATTTCAGGTTTAAACCATCTGTCCTTTGATCCTGCCAGCAACAACAAATCTCTGCAGTTTGGCAGCCCGAGTGGTGCATGCCTGTCGGAAAGCCCAACTGAGAATGGAAGTGATCCAGGCAAGAAGAGGAAGAGAACAAACATTCCTCCAGGTAAGCCGTGGAGTAGCTTGAATTTGGCAAAAGAGAAGACATCTGTGGAAGTGCAGACCAAAGCCAAGTACTGTGCTGAGATGTCAGTGCAGAAAGAGCCCTTGTGAGGCCCCACCTGCAGTACTGCCTCCAGGCCTGGGCCCCCAGCACAAGAAGGATGTGGAGCTGTTGGAGGAGATGCAGAGGAGGGCATGAGGATGGTCAGAGGCTGCAGCACCTCTCCTGTGAATGAGGTCGAGGGAGCTGAGGGTGTTCAGAAATGTGTAATTGTTCTTCGCTTCATTTCCCTGTTTAGCACGGAAGAAATGTCTTCAAGTGGTGGTGGAAATATTGCCTTTGTGAGCAGACTGGCTGTTTCTGAATTCAGTGCATTTGTGGTCGAATATTTGTTCCTTCTTCATAAATTCTTACCTTCAGTCAGTGTTCCTTTAGTTCTCCTATATCTGTGCACTGTAATGGACAAACCATAATTATAAGTGCTCTTGGAAGTCAGTGCATTCATACACTTTGCTTCCCTGAAGTGTCATCTACTTGATAGGACACTGCTTTTTTTCAGATAGCCCTTTCCTGTGTGGAAGGGTCAAATCTGCTTTTGTATGCTGACACAGCAGAGCCCTGCTGAGCAATGTTTGTCTTACAGGGCAATGAAGGTACACACTGAGCTCTTAATCACCTTTTTTCTCTCTGCAGATGGTGGCAGAAATCTGAGCTTGGACTCTATTTCAATGGGCTTGCCAATGTCAGACCCAGCTGCCTGGGCCACTGCAATGAACAACCTGGGGATGGCTCCCATGGGGATGACAGGACAGCCCCTCCTGCCAGGTGTGTGACTTTATCCAGACTGTGCCCACCTTTTCCTTCAAACGCGCCTTTGGGAAGAGCCTGTGTCAGTTGAGTTGGGTTAATGGGATTTTATATCCAGTGCATGTTAATAAGCTGGATTTGAAATGCATTAATGTCAGCAAGGGATATATCTAGAGGTCACTGATTTTGAAACTGAGTTCAGAAGAAATACATGTTTATGGATGCAATCAGTGGCTGCTGGGGTAGTGGCAAGGTGGATTGTACCTGTAGGTAACTGCAGGGGATGTGTTCCACACTGAGATGTGTATACATGGCTCAGGAAGCCAATGACACCAAGTAATACGTTATTCTAAGCTGAACTGAAACTGCATAGACTGAAGGGTGGGAGGGGAATGATGAAGAAAGCAGCAAGGCAGTAAAATGGCAGAAATTAAAGGAGGATTTTGCTCAAGAAATGACCACTTGATAGTCTGGAGTACAGCTTAGGGATGAGTTAACCTATCCAGGGTATAAAAGAGCTCCTGCGTGATAACAGAGCTATGCTATAGGTGATTTCACAGCAAAAATCCTGAGCTGAAATTACTGTTTCAGTCCTTTGATACAATTAAACTCTTAAGAAGGATGCTGTCTCATGCCTGAATAACTGCCTTCATATCTGAGGAGAGGATATCTGCGTTGGCAGCACTCTACAATCCTATTACTCCTCTGTGGCACAGTGCAGGTAGTTTGCTGTGCAGCTGATCCTATATTTAGCTAATAGCATCACTTGATATCAATTTTGCATGCAGTCTGTACTCTTCTGGTCCCTAGGCCTTGTTTCACGTTTGTCTTTGCTGTAAGAGATGCTTTCATGGTTGTTTTTTTTTTCTCCTATTCACACACGTGTCAAGTAAAAGTTGGTAGAGGCCTGTCCTGGGAGGGCACACAAGTTTGAAGTCGCTTTCCCATTCCCTGCTGTAAGAATAGGGAAGACTTTAGGCTTCCAAGTCACATTTGTTCTGATCCTTCTGAGATCAGACTTTGAGATCAGGAGTTCTGCTCCTAAGGCAAATGACTCAGAATGGTTTAGAAGGAACACAATGTTTTTTTGTGACCCGAGTGCAAAAGAACAGAATGCTCTGGTGAATTTGGATCTGCTGCAAAGCATAATGATGGTTTAAAGTTCAGATCAAACATATTTGTAGTATCAGTGAAAGAGGAGAGGTAATGGAAGCTTGAAATGTGTTGGACCATCTTTGCTCAAAGGCAGGTGAGACTGAAGTTTCAGGTCGCATTAAAAAATTGCTTGAAAATGCTTGAGCACTTACTAGCCTCGTTCTGTTTCTACAGATGAAGTAAAGCATGTAGTTGTGAGATGCTTTGACAAGACTACAATGTCTAAAATGAATACACATCATCTTTCACGCCATCCAGGTAATACTAGTTTTATATAAAAGTTCTCATGGCTTTCAGCAGCTACCAGGCCTGATGTTTTTGAACCTCTTAAGAGTCCTTGAGGACTTCTTCTTTCTTTTCCTTTCTTTTTTTTTTTCCTTCTTGCAAATGGAGGCTGGCTTTTCTGAATTTGTCTTGCAAGTCTCTCAGATGCTGGCCTGTAGCCACGAGATTAGCTTCTTAACAGGAAGAGCAGACCCCTAGGCAAGGTGACAAGTTGTCCAGCATGTTGCTGTTGGGGCAGAAAAAAGTGAGGTTCATCACAAATCCAAAGTCCTCGGGGTCTGTTTTGCCCTGTCTGTACACCTACTTTTCATTATAACATAGTTCTCTTCTCTGCTAGTTCTTTGCTGCTGTTAATTGTATCGAGTTGTGCTTCTTTTTTTTTTTTTTTAAAGCCTGAATCAGAGAAATACCCATCCTAGATTTCTTCTCCCTCTAATTTCTCCAGCTCCTGTTTTTCTCTGCTTTCTCTGTTTTCTTCCAGCGGGCGCTGAAATAATCTTAATCTCATAGATGTGCCTTTGCCAAACTGTGTGGATCTTTAAATTCTAACATGTGGGTATTTCAACAGTCTCTGCTTATCCAGCAGGTCACTGTTGCTCCATATCCCCACAGTGAGAGCTTTGGTCATTCCTCTTCCTTCCAACTTGTTGAAGGAATTTTCCTTCAGTTTGCTTTCAGTGGTGATGCTGTTGTTTCAGCTTGGATTGGGAACTTCCTTGCTCAGAAATAGGTCTTCTAGATTTTCTCCTGCTACCTTATGTCTCCATTGAGCATTACCATTGAAAGTCACAGCTATTCACAGGGTGACCTTCATCTTGAAGTTCAACAGGGATCTAGGGTGGGGTAGGAAGACTTGTTTTCCTTTCTCTGAAGTCTGTTTCATGGTGGAAGTTTTGCTTTGGGTCTGTTGACACTGTTCACATGTAGCATAAAGTAAGCAGCAACACTTGCAAGCAAAGCATTGTACATAAAGTGTGTAGAAATGCAGCTCTAGACAAAATATTTCTCATTACAAAGGAAAATAAGATGCAGCTACCAAACAGAGATGTCCAATTTGTGCACTATAGAGTTGTCTTGGACCTGGATAGCTGTGGAGCCAAGAAGGAGCTGTTTTAAAGTAGTGTTTGCAAAGTGAAGAATACAGAATCATTTCCCTGTGTTAGGGATTTGAATAGCCTATGAAATGATGCCAGCTTAAGATCAAAGGAAAGTGCTGTCTCTGCACCATTCTGTTCTGCCTGTTTGTAGTTGTCGTCTGTGCCCTGCAAAATTAATCTTATCTGCTTACATCTGAAAAAGGCAGCCAGCTTCAGCCAGTTCTGCTACGCTCAAAACTGCATATTCAGTGATAGTATCCTTCAGTGATAGTGTTTTGGGGAGCACTTAGGTCCTCAGAGTGCCTTCTGCTACAGGGAGAGGAATGGTGGTAGACAGTAGAGAAGGTGACTTGCACCTGAGATCTCAGCCTCATAGTAGCAGCTGGCCTTGATGGTGCTGAGTATCCTTAGCTGCTGACGTTAACTCACAAACCTTCTTTGTAAAGCATTTATTTCAATATACATTTTCCATGTTTGTTGCCTGAAAGTATTGATTTCCCCAAGGTTCACAGCATCTGAATGTGAAATACCTCACATTTGACAACTCTCTTTAGTTTTAGTTGGCATTGGAGGAAAATATAAAAGCAAAAAACAGAATAACATACTTCTTATTTAGTGCTCAGACTATATATGAATAAAGCCTAAGAATGAGTTGAGCAAGGTAAGATGCATGTTGCCACTGTAGGTTGCATTTCCTTAAACACTGGTGTATGTTTTACCCAGAAATCTTCTAGAACATTCTGAACTGCTGAAGTTCCTGACTTTCTTTGTATGGGAAAGGCTCTAGTGCTGGATTGGAGATGGTATCTATGGATTAGAAAGGGGAGCAGTATATCTGAACAGAGGAGATCTATTTTTCTAAGGCAATCAACAAATAGTTTTTTTTTTTACAGTTATTTTAAGGGTAAAATGTGAAGATCTGTTGAGGTAAGTGGTAATGTTCCCTCTCTTATTTATTCAGATCATCTTCACTGATGTTTGTAGATGGAGTACTTCAATTGCTGTCCAAATGAATAATTACTGTGAGTCCAAAACTGATTCCCTTTTTCTCTCCTCCCCCATTTAGATTTTGATCCTGCTCTTGGGATGATGACTGGAATCCCTCCAATCAACCCCATGATGCCAGGCTTGGGGATAGTCCCTCCTCCCATTCCTCCAGACATGCCTGCTGTAAAGGAGATCATTCACTGCAAGAGCTGCACTCTTTTCCCACCTAACCCACGTAATGTCTGCTTATGTTTTGTCCTCTTCCTACCTATGAATTTGTGTGCCTATGTGGAAAAATACATGGATAAAAATGTGTACACCACAGAAGGACCATGTGGAGCCCCTGTAGTGACTGGCCAGACCTGGCAGCCAGTAGTTCACCCATTGCATTGTGTTTTTTCCTCGTGTACCTCCAACCTCCTTGCTGGTAGGGCACTATGGAAGCTGAATTCTTTGACTCTGTGTAAGCACTATTCAACAGCCACTAAAACATCTCAATGTTATCAACGCTGTTTTCATCCTAAATCCAAAACACTGTACCAAATTGGCTGCCGTGAAGGAAATTGACTCAGCCCCAGATGTTTTGTCTGGGAACAAGCTGGTAAACATTTGTGCTTGTAGAGCACCTCAGAAACGGTTGGTACAATTATTTGTTAATCAAGTCAAACATACTGTAGCCAACCATATGTTTGAAGGAGACGAGGACATCTATTGGGGCAGGTGGGCAGGTGTATGGAGATGGGGCTGACAAATCTGGCCCATTTTTGTTCTGCTGTTTTCAGATCTGCCCCCTCCAGCAACAAGAGAGAGGCCCCCAGGCTGTAAGACCGTGTTTGTTGGAGGGCTGCCAGAGAATGGAACTGAGCAGATCATTATGGAAGTGTTCGAGCAGTGTGGGGAAGTCATAGCTATTCGGAAGAGTAAGAAGAATTTCTGCCACATCCGCTTTGCTGAGGAGTTCATGGTGGACAAGGCTCTCTATCTTTCTGGTAGGTGTATTTCTGTCTCACATGGAAGCTTAACGTTCTGGGTTGTGAGTGTAGCAGTGTCTGTATGGTTTCAGTGTTAGGCCCAGTAGCCATTTGTTTCACATTGTGTCACTTTGCCTCTTTTTCCACTGCTAATGCTTTTCTGCTTAAATACCTAAAAGCTGCTCCTGATAGGAAGGATAGCAATACTTCGTTACCTTGGGTACTATAGACTTCTACAAACTATAAACCATAAACGTGCTGGCTTTCTGGGAGTCACAGACAGGCAGAGATTGTGTAAGTCACCTGTCTTGTGTGAACACTGCTGTCATCACCATCAGGCTATCGCATCCGGCTGGGCTCCAGCACAGACAAGAAGGACACGGGGCGCCTGCACGTGGACTTTGCTCAGGCTCGGGATGACCTCTATGAGTGGGAGTGCAAGCAGCGCATGCTGGCGAGGGAGGAGCGCCATCGCAGGAGGCTGGAAGAGGAACGCTTCCACCCACCCTCCCCACCTCCTGTCGTGCATTACTCTGACCACGAGTGCAGCATTGTTGCAGAGAAGCTAAAAGGTGAGCGGTCTTGGCTGCGATGGTTTCTTCCAAGCTTCATGTTTAAGTCCTGGGACTTCTTCTGAAGCCTGAACTCCATCTGTGGCCTGATTCTTTCAGTCAGAGGATATCTGATGCCACGAAAGAGTACATCTAAATAGGCATATAATGTTAACTTGTAGATTTCCAGCTGTTGATTCTCCTCTTTCTTGTGATGCCTCTACAGTTTTCTGTCAGCTTGTAATTTCACTTGGACTCCCTTGTGTAGTCTTGTTTGGGTAATGCTGTGTTTTCAAGAGCCCAAGTCAGCCACCCTGAGCAAGCTAATCTTTGAAAGAGGGCAGCTCAGGTGGCAGGAAAAGGATCTGAAAGCTGCACAGGCAAACTTGTACTTCCGTGGTTTAAAGATACCATTTCTTGCTGCAGATGACACTAAGTTCTCAGAAGCTGTGCAGACCTTGCTCACCTGGATAGAGCGTGGAGAAGTGAACAGAAGGACTGCAAACAACTTCTACTCCATGATTCAGTCGGCCAACAGCCACATTCGCAGACTGGTGAATGAGAAGGCAGCTCACGAGAAAGAGATGGAAGAAGCTAAAGAGAAATTCAAGCTTGCTCTCTCAGGGATTCTGGTTCAGTGTGAGTAGTATTTCTGGACTGAGTGTTTATCTGTTGTTGTAGGGAAGATGCTTAATTTCTAGAACCCGGTGAGATCATACTGAAAAATCACCAGGAAACATGAATGACAATGGCTTCTATGCAGCTATAGTTAATTTATGAGCATATGTCATTAACTTGGCATAAGTTTCTTGTGGTACTTTTTACTGAAGTCAGTCCACATCTGAGGGGAGCAGAGATGAACTCCTATTTTTTTTCCTCTTTTAGTTATAGTCTATTCGTAATTCTATAATCATTTCTTCACTGCACTTCTGTGTACAGACAAGGTAAGTTCCTGGTAATCTGATGGCTCAGCGAAATGTGCAGGATTTATTCATCAAAGGTAGGATGCATTAGAGAGCTCCCAATACCCAGTTCTCAGTCACAACTGAAGTTATGGTAAAACCTATTGCAGTACAGAATTTTGAACCCAAATCCCAGTACTTTATTAAATCAAGGAAGAGGTGTTGGCTCTATTAGTTCCAGAGTGTGATTTATAACAGTTCCTCAAAGCATTCATGGTCTGTTACATGTCTCTTTTTTACCAAGTCTGAAATATTTTTAAGTGTACTTTTTCTATGGCTTTACTAAGTCTCCTTGAACTTGTTGGCTAGGTTATCAACATTCTTAACTTTGGTTTTATATTAATTAATTTGACTGTTAATTGTCTAACATTTTGATTTATGTTTTATTCTGTAAAAAAAAATATATATATGGGCACACGGTCCAGAAGAAAAAGCAGTATGCACTGCAGAGTAAGTAGTAATGGTCAACAGCATGCAAGTCACCTCTATAAAACACCTAGTGATATCTCAGACACTTCTAGATTTATTAGTTAATCTAAGAAGCAGAGAGTTTATTTCATTTCATAAGAGTTATACTTACCACAGTGCCACAGGTGTGGGGAAAAAAGCAGCTAGGTGTGCTTTCTGCTGTTGGTTGAATTCTTGTCCCAGGGGAGGCACTTCGTATTTCCAAAATCCTCTGCAAATTTTCTAGAAAGATTTTAGAATAAATCCAAGGAAGTAAAAGAAGTTGATGCTGGATGTGTAGATGCAGTGCTCTGGCTGTTGCACTGTTCTTTGGGACCGAACCCATTGGGCCTGAGAGCATCCTAAGTGCCCGCTTTCACAAGCAGTGAGAGCCAATTTTAGAGAGCAAGTGCTGTCCAGGTGTACCTGCTGCACTCATAAATGGTGTTGCACATTGAATGTTTTTTTTTCAGTGCAACACATGCCTTCCTTTCTTCCAGCTGAGTGCAGATGCAGTTTTCCCAGCTGAGCGTTGCTCTGTGACGCTGGCCTGGTGAAGTCCCTGCTTTCCTTTGCAGGCACAGAGTCCTGAGCATGGCTTCAGCACAGTACAGTGTTATAACTAAAGGTTAGCCAAACACCTGCCTGATTCCACTCTTTTACTCCTTTACTCCTCTTGTTCGCCCTCTCTGGATGATATTCTGGCCTGATTTGTCTGCTGATTTGATACTACAGTCGAGCAAATAGTGGCCGTGTACCATTCTGCCTCCAAACAAAAGGCTTGGGACCATTTCACGAAAGCTCAGCGTAAGAACATCAGCGTGTGGTGCAAACAAGCAGAGGTTGGTAATTTTTTATTGTGCTAGATCCTCCAGCCAGTCTCTTTCTTGTCAGGATATTGATTTTAAGTTTGCACAGTGCTCACGTGGGTAACAACATCTTAATTCACAGTGTAAGGTGGGAATTACTCGGTCGTCTCTCGTGTTGCAGGTAATAAATTTGCTGTTAGTATTTGTGTTACTGGTAGCAATACATTAAGATCTGTGTGCTGATTGAAGTTGAATATTGGTCTGTTTTTCATGTTTAAGCAAGAGGTATTTCTAGAGAGATATTAAGGTAAAAAGAGACAAGCATTACCAATGAGATGTTTTTTCATTGATTGACTTGAGAGATGGAAATAGTTGTAGCTGGACAGTCTGAGAGATTTGAGGGAAAGTATTCTTATATTTGTACGTTTATCTCATGCATTTATATTACTAATGGGGAAACAAGGATTTAAAGGTGGGGCAGGAGCAAGGTAGGGGCTGAAAGGAAGCGTATGCAGATGTCTGCCAGGATTGTAAGGGAACTGGACTTGTGTAGGCTGGGAAAGGGGAGGCTGAAAGGGCCCCTACCAGCAGGTTTCTGCTGTTTAAGTGGGGGGCAGAGGGAGGCAGAAATGATCTCTTGTGATAGGCACATGGCATGAGGGTGAGCAACAATGGGTGCATGTCACAACAGGGGTATTTCCATTTGGGTTTTCTCAAGTTCTGTTCCTGAAGAGCAGTTCAGCCCTGCAGAAGAGCCCCAAGTGGTGGGGGAATCTCCATCTTTCAGTTTTGAGTAAGGCCCTGGGCAACCCGATCTGGGTTTGAAAGGAGCACTTACTTGAAGAGAGCCAGAGTTATCTCAAAGACCTTAGGAAGTATTGTTTCCAGCCTAAGCCTTCCTGTGATTCTGTGTTTTTCTGATGTATTATGTTCCTTACCACAAACAAATCTGTTCCAAAGAAGATAAGTCACCTTTCACCTTCAAAATTATTGTCACATATGTAAATCTGGGCAAAGTTAACAAGTTGGTGATAACTGTTTATCCAAAATCCATTTGTCTGTGGGGTTATGCAGGCCACCTTTCAGCATAGCTGTAACCTGAGAAAAAATCAGAGTATCTGCAGAGTTTGATAGTGTTCAGTGAACAGTCTTTGGGTAAAAAGCAGAGGAGTGATCCTCCATGACTTGGTTAAACTCTGGATGACTGCTTTGGGGAGTTCACAGCTGAGAACCCCCCATGAGATTGCACTTCTGGGATATCTTTCCAAATCCCACCGAATTAGTCCTTTCTTAGCAGCTGTAATGGAGGAGCTAATGTTTGATTTTTATACCTAAAAGGCTAAGTGGAGAGTCTTGATTCAGGTTGTGCCTCTGCTTTGAGCCCTGCTGATTTCTTTTCTGCTTGCCTGAGATTACTTACCATGGTTGGGGTGGGAACGCGCTCTCCGTTTGGAGTGGTCTATTTTTCCAAGGTAAGTACTCCCAGTGGGAAGAGGCAGTGAGCCCTGTGATGAGGCATCTTCCAGGGGTGCTGCTGGGCTCAGCATGCATTTCATTCTCAGGATTGTTTCTTAAAGGAAGATGGCCCCCCAGCATGCATCTTCTTGCTACGGCTTTTGTTGGAATGGAATCCAAGGAAAGCTTGGAAGGCACCATGGGGAATGGCTGAGTGCTGGGAGTCATTGGGTTGGAACAGGGTCTTTTGTGATCTGTTAGTGGTGATTGAAGGTGGTTTTGCCACCATGCAGTCAGGTCTTGTAGCTGAGGGCAGCTCACGAAGAAGCCATGGCAGCTTGAGACTTGGTGAAACACCATACTGCTGCTTCTTGCCTTGCTTTGGAAGGGCCTTGATTAAGTATTTCTCCTCTGTGATGCTTTTCTTTCCCCATCCATGGTTCCCCTTCAGCCAAGAGCAGCCTTGGCACATCCTGCTCTGCAGCCAGAGCAGCCTTGGCCTCACTGTGTGCTGTGCTCTGCAAGCTCTTCCAGTTTCTAGGCCAACTTTTAGATTTTTATTGGGGCAGAATCAGTTATAAACAGTAGGAATGTTTTTCTGTGATCTTCAACCCAGTTGCTGTTTTATGTGTGGTCTCAAGGACAGGCAGCAGTTGTTTTGGAACTGAAACCAGCCCTGTCCCTCCTGCTCAGGTTTGCTTCGTTCTTGCCCTTTCCCCATCCCTCATCCAGGCTGAGAGCACGTTTATTTCCCCTGAGGCACGGGAGAGCATGGTTTAGAAGAAAGTTGGAAGAATCAGAAATGTTGGTAGTGCTGATAGATCGGCTCATGCTAGATACTGTTCTTGATTGAGTATTCTGTGCCAAAAATTTCTGCCATTTCCCTTTTCCTGTATCGTGGAGTTGTGTTTTGCAGATTTAGATTTCTGCATCTCTTTATCTATACAATCTGTTCCTTGTAGTCTGTATTAAAAAAAAGTCTGGTTTCTGAACCATAGGAAATTCGTAACATTCATAATGACGAATTAATGGGCATTCGAAGAGAGGAGGAAATGGAAATGTCTGATGAAGAAATAGAAGATCCATCAGAAATGAAAGAAACAGAAGAATCAGGTAAATTACATTTTGCACTTCATATGAAAATATATATTTCTCCAGTGGTTTTAGACTCCCGCTCAAGTCTGACTGTACAGGGCAAAATCAACAGCAGTTTTCTGCAGCATGCAGTCTCTAATACTTGCTCTGCCTTTATTAATTTTGCTAAATGGTTGTGCATTCATACAAACTCTGAAGGAAAGTAAGAAGTTCATAGCAGTCTGCCAGTACCAGAACTTCAGAGGAAGCTGTAAAAAAACCTTTTTACAGGCAAGCATGGCATCAGTGGATATAGGTTATTTAAGCAGTGGGTTCTACAGCTGTTTCTGTTGCTGTCGGCTGCACTACCTTTCAGCTTTTTTGGTTGGGAAACCTACTTCCTTACCCCAATATGTTGTTTTTCCTTTTTTTTTCTCACCAACTTAAAGGAGGTGTTCTTAGTCCAGGGCAGCTTGTTTTTCTGAACAGTGGCTGTAAGAAACTCTCTTTGGTACTCTGGATTTAGGAGCTACAGAGCTATCAATTAGTCCTCTCTGTGTGCTGTGAGAGCCAGCTCATCCCCAGCTCTGACTTTTGTTCACTGCCTGCCATGTTTTCCAGCTCTAGTGTCACAGGTGGAGGCCCTGAAAGAAGAAAATGACAGTCTGCGCTGGCAGCTGGATGCCTACCGGAATGAAGTGGAACTCCTAAAGCAGGAGCATGGCAAAGCGAGCAGGGATGAAGACACAACCAAAGAGCAGCAGCTGAAACTTCTCCAGCAGGCTCTGCAGGGAATGCAGCAGGTGGGCCTGGGCTTCAGTCTAGCTGTGGCCTTGCTGCAAAGGCGAAGGAGCTGTGGTGCAGAGCGCAGGCACAAGCAAAGGCATTCTGTTAATTTCAGTGAGATGAAGATAAGCAGATGAGGAAAACTTTTTGTCATTTCTGATGTTTCCAAAAGGAAAAAAAAAACAAAAAACAAGAAACCCAACTCAACAACACAAAAACACTTCAAAACAGTGCTGGAGTATGAGCTGATAACAGTCACAAAGAAATGAGCCATACTTTACAGATTCCTTGCACGGTGTTTGCTGTGACTCCTGAAATAGAGTCACCTTCCCTTGAAACCCTGTGGAAATCTTAATTGCCTGCATGAGCAAAAATGTGGGAAATCCCAAGCTTGCTTTGCAGCCTTTTCTGAAGTTTACTGGGCTTTCATTCTCACATAAATTTGTGGATCACGTATTGCTCTTTGGGATTTCCTTGAGCCAGATATAAAGTATTTAGGTTCCTTGTAGATCTTAACAGTATTCCCTCGTGTCTTAAACCAGACTGATAACCAAAGTAGATAGATCACATGATAGTGCAGTAAGCACTTTGTTAGATTCTGCAGACATGTTGTGGAGACTGTGGTGTGTTCACTGAAGGAACCTGAGGTAGGACCTAATTGCATTGCTGTTTGTAACACTGGAGCTAGCAGAAGAAGCCTTCTCTAAGATTCATCAGCTATTTGTGTGTGAGGAAATAGCAGCAGTTGCCAGACAACAGGTTTTCCTTCTTGCAGGCATCAGGGAGTTAGTTTCTTTGTATAGCGCTGCCAGGATATGTAACCATGCTGAAAGAGCTGTTTAACTTTTCTCTTCCAGCATCTTTTGAAAGTTCAAGATGAATACAAAAAGAGAGAAGCTGAGCTAGAAAAAGTGAAAGAAGACAAACTAAAAATTGAAACATTGTTAGAAACCCTTAAGGAGCAGGTATGTGACTTCTTGATCCCTTCTTATTTTTCAGTAGTAAATACAGTTCTTGCATTTCGTTCCACACAGCATGTGCAGAGAAGGAGATAGTGTAGAAGATGTCTAGCTCTTGCTTAGAAAGTTAGAGTCTTTAGATAGAAAAGTCTTTAGAAAGCTAGAAGAAATTACCTGATTAATTGGAGGTTGCATATCATCAGTGAACTTGCTGATTGCTTCATATAACAGTGAGATAATCAACAGAAGCAACTAGATAAATATAAGGCTGTATTTTGTTTGTGGGGTTGCTAAGCTTGCTTGGTCCTTTCCTCCATGGCAGACTCAATTATATGTGTACCTACAGGATAGGTGAGAAACATTACAAAGCACTTACTTGTCAGGAGGGCTGTGGAGCCACATGCAAGGTCCTTCCCTGACTTTGTACCAGCCCCACCATTTTGTGCCTTGATGTAGGGAAGGTAATAAATACTTAGATTTTAGTAATCAAAATAGAGTTGGAATAGTTTCAATACCAGTAATCTCCAGTGTGGGAGCTTTGATGGGTGTCAAAGAACAGAACGCACTAACATCACTAATTTTTCCTTTTCTTAAACTATATATAGCAAAGCGTAGCAAATGAAGAGGACAAAGAGAGAGATGTTACTGATGGCCAAGGGAATGTAAGTCAAAGTCTTCTGCTGCTTTAGTCAGTACCTTACTGAGGGAAGCAGGGATGTCTCCTTGTAAAATGAGCAATTGGTTGCTGTGGAGTGTGGAGATTTGGTGCATAATGGACTGTCTGCATGTTTACAAATTAAAAACTTCAACTTATCAACAGCAGCTTATTTTGAGGATAATAAGTTATGCAATTTATGTTTTAATTCAACACTACAAATTCAAGTCAAGAAGAGTTCTGATCCCAGACCCTTTGCGGTCAGTAAGCACTTGCTTAGTCACGCTGCCACTGTTTAAGCATCTGAAAAATGTACATCTGCATCTGAATTGGTTGCTGCAAGACTTTCCATCTAGTCTAGTTTTTGTTTGTTTTTTAAAGGATCTTCCAGAGCAGATGTCATGTGAGTGACCAAGGGATGCTGAAAGTGCCTGTTTGTAGTACCTTATTTAACTTCATTAGCTTTAATCGAGCTTGGTAATTCAGATGCACAGGTTCTGACAGCAACATGAACATCACTCTGGTGTGTTGGATGCCTTCTGCAATATGTGGACAGATAAATAAAGCCATGTGACTCCTCACAGAAACAGGAAAACAAGAATACAAAGTCAAGTCTTACTTACCCTGTGTATTTTTTTTTTCTGCAGGAGAGCAGTGTGCCCAGAGTCTGTGCATGCAGCCAGGAGAAGGAGTGTCCAGTTGACAAGACAATGAGCAATAGCCCTGTGAAATCAGAACGGGAAGCTCTCCTAGTTGGTAAGGCCTTTTAATTAGCTTGGTGATGATGTTAGAGACCCAAATTGGTGGGAGTTGCTTCAGAGTGGCCTTACAGCTGCTAGTAACTGTCTTTTGTTTCTTGAGGTATGCCAATAGAGGTGAGAGTCCTGCAACCAAGGACGCATGCTGCTCTCTGATTTTACCTCTGTCTTTTCCTGCTCCTTGAGCTGGTACAGTTGGAATGGAGTTCTGCTTTACTTTAGGCTTGTATCCCCACGTTTATGATAATCCCCTGCTGAATCTTGGCGAGGTTTGTTATGGAGCACATTACCATTACTTGGCAGGTAGTGAAAGTGGCAAGATCTCTAAGTGTTAACCAAGTGCATCAGTTAGTTGTTGTTTACTGTGCAGCCCACAGGCCAAACTTCTCTGTATTTAAATCCAGAAATGACAAATAAGATCCCTGTGTGCAGTGCTAGCAATGGAGGAGAGCTGGTGTTCTCAGCTGATAGTTTCCATGAAAATGACATTTGTGGTGTGCCTTTCCCCAGGAATAATTTCAACATTTCTTCACGTGCACCCATTTGGAGCAAGCATAGAGTACATTTGTTCCTACCTGCAGCGCCTGGACAGCAAGGTAGGTGTGCTAATAACTTCATTTCCCAATTAGACACCAGTTAAACATGTTTGAGATGTGTCCAGTCATTAGAGGGCTTCTGTAATCAAAAGTCTACTGATTTTTAGTGACGTTTTCCTTTTCTTTTCACAGATTTGCACCACAGAAGTGGAAGTTCTCATGACCAGACTACAAACTACGTTCAAACAGGAGCTGAGTGGGGTTGGGGCCAGTTTAGAGAAAAAATGGAAGTTTTGTGGCTTTGATGGCTTGAAAATGACTTGAACTTCAGCTGAACTGACTTGACACTGAAAGCAACAGCAAGATGTGTGTGTCAAGAAAACTTGGGATGCCTCTTACCTCTGTTTGTGAAGATTATCTTGCACGCATGGGATAATAATGTAAGTGAAATTTTGAGTCCAGAGTAGCACTAGAAGAAACTTCGGGTGCTGGAGCTTCTTTGAGTTATTTTGTTAACAAGCAAAGTGCTGTTTGATACATTTTGTGTACAGAGTTCATGTCTGATATTTCTAAGCACAGCATGTAGGCTGAGTGTTTTGCCAGTGTTGTATGTGTTTCGTGTGCTCAAACCTCTCATCATCATTGTAGCTTCTTTTTACTGATAGGAACACATAGACTATCCACTGAGACAAATATAAACAAAAAAATTAACTTTTTTGTTTCCAGAACCACCAAAACTAAAGGAAGGCATTTTTTAGACCTTTATATGATTAAAAAATATGTTTAAGCAGAAGATTTAATCAGCTCAGTGTCTCTCTGAGCTTAACAATCAGTTCTTTTTCATGCTCTTTTTGTCTACTGAAGGTTTAACAGTTAAGCTAAAGTGAAGGCAGTGTCACCAGGAGCATGATTATAGCAGTACCTCTGGGGATCTGTGCATTGCAGAATCAGTCTGTAATCAAACTTTCTGGGGGAGGGTACTTAATTTTCTACTGATCTCGGTGGAGCAGAAGGCCTTCATCAGGCTTGTATTTTACTAATCATTTACCTTCAAATTTCTCCACCTGCTTTGAGACTGATCTTCACAAAGTGGGAGAAGCAGCACAGACTGCACCTTCCCAAGGGCTGCTCATATTCCCAGTAACCATCAGACACTCAGCTCTCTGCAGATTAGTAGGATAGGTGGTTAAACGCTTTAAAAATCAAAAGCCACACTGTCATCAGACAGAGCTTGGAGTGGATACCTCCTGGAGTTGTAGAAGCAAGGGAGGGACCTGCACATAGATTATCGTGCTGCAGGCTGCAGAAATGAGTGGGACAAACCTTTCTATTGGGACCAGGCTGCCCAGGCCGGGGGTGGTTACCTGCTCACCTTGCTCCTGACACTGAAAGACTGCTACACTGGAAAGATGAAAACCCTTTTAAAGAAATCTGTTTGTGTCACTACAAGTGAACACTGTATTTTTAAGGAATAAACATTTTTTATGTTCCAATCTCGGGCCTTGCTGCTTTCTTTTTTTTTCCCCTCCCCTAAGCTGCACTGCCTGCTACTGCACGAGCATCGTCGTTCCCGCGGGACAGAGCGTTGGAGCCCAAGCCCTTGGTGAGCGTGGACGTTCACTGCCCCTGTAGGTGCCCCGTGTTCCTCACTCTGCCCCGAACCACACCCGCGTGTCGCGCTCCCAACCCCACGCAGCCCTACCGGAAGTCTGCATGTCCACTTCCGCCCCGGCGCTCCCGTCGGCGCAGGCGGAAGCGGGAACTGCCGGAAGCGGGAACTGCCGGAAGCGGGAGCCGCCGCAGCGCCGGCGGAGGGAACGGGAGCGGCCGGAGCCGCCATGGCCAACATGGAGAGTATCCTCGGGCCGGCGGGCGGCTCTGCGGGGCGGGGTGCGGTCGCGGTTTGCTCGCCGCGGCTGCCGATCCCCTCGCGAGGCCCCGGTGCGCCGTGGGGCCTGGCCTGGGGGAGATCTCGGAGCGGGGGGAGGTGTGAGGGAAGGAGTCGGCGTTGCGGTGGTCGGGTGTGGCCGGGCGGGAGGTCGCTGCCTGAAGCTTTGGTCGGGAGGAGGAGGTTTGGGGTTAATGGTGGGAGCTGAGGTTGCGATTGTGGAAGGAAAGTGGGAAATGCTGGTTTTGTTTTGATGGGGAACTCGGGCCTAGCTGGTTTCATCGGGCCCTAACCTACGTGGATCGGAAAGGAGATTAGTTTTCTCTGTGCTGTGGAGCACCGCCGGTTGTTCTGAGTGCTGGTGACCCCCCGAGCGACGGGCAGCAGCTGCTGTGCTGATCACACGTTGCTCCTCAGGTGTTTGTTTCCTGAATCCTGACTGCTGTCAGCTGCACAGACTGCTCTCTGCTTCCTGGTGTCAGAAAGAAATTGCAACCGAGGACAATCCTTACAGGCAAACTTGAACTTTCTGGCTGTACGTAATAGCCATAATGCAGAGAAGCAGAAAAGCCCTAACAAATAACAAAGATCTCTGTAGCAGCTGATGTGTGCTGCTGACTGTTGTGGTAGGGAGAGCGTGGATAGGATGGAGATTGGAGCAGGTGACTGTGAGTCAGCTGGTGGAGGAAGTTTAGTTTCAATGGGGTTGTGAAGCTGGAGGGAGGAGCGAGGCTGTGCTGTCACAGGAGGGTGGGAGAAATGTTGAGGTAGCAGAGTGCCAAAGATAAATGCCCCGATGAGTAACTGAGGGAGTTACTCCAAAATAAGCCTCTCTGAAATGCTCCTTCTCAGTGCAGTTGGTGTAAGCAGGTGATCTCATATTTTACCTGGTTGTTCTGGTCTCTGTTCTGTCAAATACTTGAATGCGCTTCAAGGTATTTTCCTGTTTGGTAAAGTGTTTAGTTTGTGACTCAGTGCAGTACACTTACTGCTGCAGAAAAAGACAACGACTTAGATTTTAAAGAAATAAAAGCAAATACAAGCAGCAGTTTCAGTTTTATTGTTGCTTTAGCTCCCTTAATAATTAATATATTAGATGTGTTGGCACAGCTGTAAACTTTTTATGGCCTGCATGTAATTATAGGATAGGCTAACAAATATCTCAACAGACTTTGTCATGTCTTCAAGTTGATGTCAGAGCTCTAAGATGGGTGATTGGACTTAAAAGGGAATAAAAGAAGGGTAGCTCTGGAATGACTTCTTAAAGAGTTAAAGGAACTTCATAATGCTTTGCATGCTTTCAGTTGCTTTCAGTTGGCTGTTACTCACCGTAGTACTTGCTGCATCTTCCTATATATCTGTAAAGCTTTATAGTCCTTTTTATGTTTGAGAAAGACTGATGTTGTTTGGGAGCTTTTATCAACAGTACTTTAGAAGTGTTTTGGTTTTTGTTTGTTGTTTAAATATTTTCAAAACATACTTTGTTCTCATTGCCAGCAGTTCTGTGCAAGTGACTATAACTCATAGTGAAGGCTTCTTCTACTCTTTTATTGGAGCTTTCAGGTGAAGCAGAACTTGAAGTAAATAAAAAATGAAAACCAGTTCTCTTGCAGACTTAAGTATTCTTTCCCAAGGAGTCGGATGACAGAACTGTTGAGGACACCAGTATTGCTCATGCGTCACAAAGGTGGGAAGGCTGCATGAGCTGTTTAAACCTGAGATGGTGCTGTGGCTGGAAAGGACAGCCCTGCCTTTGTTTTTGTCCTGGGTGTGGTCAGCAGAACCAGTTTGCTGTTATCCAGGAAATTTGGCTGTTGTTCTGCGATGCTTTTTTTGGCTGAGGAGGATCCAGGCAGGCCAGTAAACTGCTCTTCCATTTGCTGTGCTGTTCCATTTCACTGAGAGCCAGAGACTCTGGGTGTGTGAGTGAAAGTAGCTAGCAGAATGAGGCTTTGATTTCTCTTGGGGGATGTCTGTTTTGTTTTATGTATCAGTCTGCACTAGATTTGCTGTTACATAGAGCTAGCTGGGATCTGAACTCCTTTCTTATGGCCCAATAGGACCTATATGATAACTATCTGTATAATTTTAAAACAGGTTTTTAATATCAGTAGTACAGTGTTAGGGTTGGTGATGCTTTAAACAGGAGACAAGGATAGTACCGAGTAAGGATTGATCCTGTTCTTGGACCCTTAACTTATGCTGCAGAACACCTGTTTAATTTGAAGTTTGCTGCAAAGGAACTCAACAGGAACTCAAAAAGATGTGACAAAGAAGAAAAGGCTGAGAAAGCAAAAATTAAGAAGGTGAGCACTAGGTCTGAAATGTGCTCTTTAGAGCTATTGTAGCAGAATCTGTTACTGTGTCCTGGCTTGCATGCTGATCATACTGATAAATGCTTGGGACTTAAATTCTATGGCTCTATGTTTTCCCATACTTACTAATGAGCAGAAGGATGTGTTCTTTATGAAGCACTTGTGGCATTTAGTTGCTCGGAAAATAGTCTTAAATCTGTTTTGTTGGAGACTGTTATTCTCAAAGGTATTTTGTCCTTTAGTTATATGTGTATAACATATATTTACATATATGTATATGTGATTAATCGATGCTTTTATAAAAAAACAATATAGGCTATTAGGAAAACGTTTATAAAGATCCAGGGAAGTTAAGATGTTTTTGTTTTTCTTCTCTTTTAAATCAATCAGGCCATCCAGAAGGGGAACATGGAAGTGGCACGGATACACGCGGAGAACGCCATCCGCCAGAAGAACCAAGCCATTAATTTCCTGCGCATGAGTGCCAGGGTAGATGCTGTGGCAGCAAGAGTTCAGACTGCAGTGACAATGGGCAAAGTCAGTCTATTTTAACACCTCATTTAAAGGATTGGCCCTCTGAGCCTTGTGGGGAGTGACTTAATTCCATCTGCAATGAGCTGAAGGGTTGGAGCGTGGTTCCAGATGTGGCCGTTAGTAAACCAGAATTGTGGAATAGAATCATAGGATCACCAAGGTTGGAAAAGGCCTCTGAGGTCATCCAGTCCAACCATCCACCTATCATCCACACACCTCCCCTGAGCTGTGTCCCTCAGTACCACGTCTGAACAGAGTCTCAGTAACAGTTCATTGTTCACTATGGTTTTAGCTTGTAACTCAGTTGCTGTTATTCATGCTCCTAAGGAGGTCCCTTCCCAAATCCATGCGGTCACATTGCAGAACTTCTGGTTCCAGCTGTCTTTTTAGCTCGGGTAATCTTTTATGTTGTGTTGCTGTGCTGTTCTTCAGGAACAGTTTGTTCTGCCCTGTGACCTGTATACCTAAACACATCCATTATTGTGTGACAGGTTTTGAGACTGTCAGAAGTTAGTGCCATATAGCTCTCAGCTTTCAGTGAATGAATTAATGTATAAGATTTCAAAAGGTAGGACTGTGAAAAAGTGATGTTGCAGATGACAGTAATGTATGCCCTGCTGTTTGGTACTGTAGAAACTGGGTAGAAATGAGAGAACTCAGTAGGAAACTCATTGTTTTTCCCCCTTGTGATAGATTCTTGACCTCATTTCAGGTAACCAAGTCGATGGCAGGGGTGGTTAAGTCCATGGATGCCACTCTGAAGAGCATGAACTTGGAAAAGGTAAACAGAAAATTTTTGTGGAGGTAAACATAAAAAGTTTTCCTGGTTGAAGTTGCGGATCAGTGATTTGGTTTGTATTTTTATAGATATCTGCATTAATGGATAAATTTGAGCATCAGTTTGAAACACTAGATGTACAGACACAACAGATGGAGGACACGATGAGCAACACTACGACGCTAACAACACCACAGGTAAGAGCACAGAATTGAAAAGAAAATCTTAATTACCTTTGTCAAAACTGCCTGGGAATGTTATGTGCTCCTGATCTTTCTGCTTTTGAGACTCCTGGAGCTGGAACATTTCCACCTTCTCCTTCTTTACAATGAAGAGAGCAGTTCGAGTGTGGGAGGGTCATATAATTGCATTTTACTCTTTTTTTACTTTTAGCAGGTCTGGTTTTATTTTATATATTGAAATCCTTAACCCTGCTGTTGAATAAACAGTGTTTTGATGAGCTGCTGGTGAACTTCTTAGCTAAAACATGTTCTTAAGCAGTGTCTGGCATTCCTGGCACCTGCCAGCTCATGGTAGTCCACAAGATACTGAATGTTCTCCTTTATCAGAAGCTTTGTCTGATGTTTATTGGAGATAGTGCTTTGTAAATAAACCTTAAACCAATGCTGTTGGAGATGGGCTTTCTTCCACGTTGTGCAAAGCACTGCTTTAATAATTTGTAGTCAACAGTTGATAGCTCTTGCTGTATTCAGGGCTGCGTGTTTGCTTCAGATAAATGCAGTTCTTCAGATGCTGAAGCTCAATGAATGGGCTTTTAACAGGCTGAACTCTGCTTGTCTTTGAGTTCGTGCAGAGCCCTCTGCTGGTTAAGTGCAACGTTTTGGTACAGTCGTTTCACTTTAAATCAGGTTTTGGTTTTTGTATTGAGCCTGATCTCTTGGGGTTGAACAGAAGATTCTGACAAACTTCAACAGTGCGACTGAATGAATTTTGTTTTCTTTTCTCTAGAACCAGGTGGATATGCTCCTACAGGAAATGGCAGATGAAGCAGGGTAGGTGGCACCAGCCCTTCCAGGTAGACATGGAGGTCAGGTACCAGTGCTTCAAACATCTGTCTCTTGGAAGCAGACAAGAGTCAGTATTTTTCCTTTCACCTCTGGGCATCAGTCACTATTTATATATGAGAAAGATTAACAGCTAAGTTATATGGTGTCTGATGTACCACTCTTGAACTGAAATCTTGCTCTCTCCTGATGCTGGTTGTAATTTATGGCTTGTCTTCTTGGTAGTGAAAAATCTTGACTGGATTGCCTAATGAGCAGGGGTATGGTGTTCAGGGGGATGTTATGCTATCCCAGCATTGCTCAGTTTGTCACTTCATGAACTTCTTCCTTTAGCCACATATGCCTGACTCTTGTTCTGGTTTTGTACTTTTGTTATCTATAGTCTTGATCTGAACATGGAGCTACCTCAAGGGCAGACAGGTTCTGTTGGTACAAGCGTTGCCTCAGCAGAACAGGTAAGTTAGATTCAGTAGAGATCAGTGTTTCTAAAGGAATGTGGCAAGAGAACTAATGCTTTACTCAGACAGAGCAAACTTGCTGAATTCTAATTAGATGTTAGCAATTCAAAAGAAGTAATGTGTAGTTAATTACTGTGCTTTCAAGACTGTGTTAAAAATACATTTCTGTTTAGTGTATGCAGTAAGTTTAGATGTTTCTGAATCTCTTTGCATGATTATTTCACAGAGTTCCAAACAGCTGACTCTCCAAATTGCATGAATCCAGCCGTCTCCCTTAACATACACAGAGGCCTTCCTTTTTTTTTTCCTATTTAACTTGTGAAAAGTCTTATAAGATTAGTGTGAAAAGTTCTGTGTTTGCTCTTGATGGCTTAGAATTTCTCGTGTAAGGGCTGTTCAGTTACTTTGTGAATTGCTTTTTCCATTCTAGGGGAACACTTTTGAGGGAATGCAAAGGGAGCAGTTAATGTCTGTCAGCCCCTCTTTGTGGAGGAAGCTGTATGAAGCCTTGTGCTGAGCAATCTTTGTTTTAGAAACTCTAAGTGTGCCACGTTCTTCGTAGTTTCAGTTTCACCTTTTATCAGACCATAAAAAAGGGTTCAGCCTATAACTTGCTCAGTCAGAGCTGCATGCAGGTAAGGATGCAGTTCTGTAATGATGAGTTACACTTGCAAAGATCAGTCATTATAATACATATATAGTGTTCTGTGTTCTGAAACTCCTTCTGAGGTGTCCACTGCAGGAGAGCAGATGACTGTGGTTAATGTGAGCACTAATGTGGCAGTGTGTTGTTAACCTGGTACAGCTGCTCTTCAGCCAATCTTGTGCATGAGATAATACCATCTGGGCACACGACTGCAGAACCACTGCATGCTTCCCCAGGATTAATTCTCCTTTCACTGACAGTTGGTTTCTTTGCTTTACAACTCTGCAGGATGAGCTGTCACAGAGACTGGCACGCCTTCGTGATCAAGTTTAAGCTGAGCAGAGCTGCAGTCCTTTGTATGTGCTTTCCAAGTACTCTGAGACTAACCCTCCACTCCACTCAAAAGGTGTACACAGTCTGGCATAGGTGTTCCAATGTTTTAACGTAGGGTACTTCACTCTGAGCTTGCTCTTCTTTCTAATACATTAAGTAATCCTCAAGTATCAGCTCTCTAATGTCCTTTTCTGTACATTTTGAAGTTGATATATTTTTTGCAAGCTTTTTTCACTAAATCAAGTTGATATTCTGAGTCCGCCAGTGATGTTAGAACATTCTAGCTGAAAGAAAAGCAGAGTGTTATTGATATATATTTTAAATTATGAAGTGATTTTTTTTTTTAATGATGAAAACTGTTTGTGGTTGGAGAACTGATGTATTCAGTTCTGATGATTGTAATAGCCAACTTTCTTATATAGCCAAGCTCCTGGAACCATAGAGGTGGACTTCATGAAAGTACACTTGTCAAAACAAAGGAATGGACTTCAGTCTGTAGTGGTTTTAGTATTTTAAAGCTACAGTAATTGTGCTGGGTCTGTTAAAAACAAGTTACCCAAAGCTATTTTCATGTAATTGGGAACTTGTACGGTTTGATCACTTTAGTCCAGGAGGAATAAAATGTATTTTTCAACTTGGTTGGTTCTTTTGAGTATTTTAGCTTGCTTGTTGTTTAATGTTGAGTGCTGTAACTTCTCAGTTTTGCTTTCTTCTCAGTATCCTGTGGTGCAGCCAGTGCTGCCATTTGTCTCTATGTGGTGTGTAGCTCCTGCTCCTAGGGAGCTCCTGCTGTCTGTTCTCCTTAGATTCAAGCTGAGAAACCTCCTGTGTGATAACTGAAGCCTGCTTTTCTCCATTCCTTGTTGTGCTTTCTTTTCATCTGCTCCCTTTTTTTATACACAAGGAAAAGGAGTGAGTGTATTCCATGCTTCTACCATATAAGAAACACCAAAGTGCTTCTCCTCAGGTTTACCTCCTTGCAGTCATCCTTCATGAGCCAAGGTCCTGACCCTGTCCTCTCCATCCAGGGCATGTTCCTAGGTCAACTTTTTTCCTCTGCCCATTGCAGCTGGTGTGGTGTTGGAGAGAGCAAAGTGAGAGCTGGGTGAGCAAAGAGGGCACAGCAGCTGTGCCTCCAGGGGCTGCTGGATGAGCACATTGGTTCTGCTGGGTTAAGAGCAGCTGCTTTGTTTTGTGAGGTGTAACATTGCTCTCTGCAGGTGAGGTGATGTGATTTGTAATACTGAAGTCATATATGGAGAAGGTGATTTGTTTTAGTTCACCTCCTTACACTTCTGCACAGCACGAGGACCTCCTGTGATTGTGAAGTAAGGAAATGGTGGTAGAAATTCAAAGCAGAAACTACTCATGGTGCATTGTGGTGAGCAGTGATGTTCAAAATCTCTTCCTGACTTTTTTTGGAGTCATTTTTTTTGTTTTTTGTAGGGGTGAGGAAGATGTGCAGCAGTATAGACTTAGGATTTGTTCTTAATTCACTCGTGTTGAGGGCCATGTAGGTTTTCCAGGGTTGGAGAAGTGCTCCAGTGATAAACTGCTTAACTTCTTGTAGTCAGCACGACTGGTTCAGTGAAAATGTGCAGAAGTAGTGGAGCTTTGGAGCTGTTTGGAGCTGTTTTTGATGTGCTGCTCAGTCGCTTTGGAGGTGTGGCAGGATGTTATGTGCTGAGGGGTTCAGGGGTACTGTGAACAAAGCAGCCTGAAATGTGCAGTTGCATCTCTCAGGCTGGCAGCCTAAATTGGAGCTTTCTTTGAAATGGCCTTCAACATTCCTCCTGCAAGCAGGAGAAAGTGGAAGCTATCTGGGAAATGAGACGCTCTTAACTATAGGTACAATCTTTTAAAACTATTAAGAGAATATGCTCCCCCTTTTTTTTTTCCTAGCTGCTCCTGAATGACGTAACAAAAACATTATGGTGTATCTATGCAACCAAGTTACCCACAGCTGTGGAAACTGCTGGTGTGTGTGCCTTTGTCGTGGTGAACTTAGTGTAGTTTTTGACACTGAGTTACTTCATATCTCATGACAGGGCTGGAAAGCTCCTGTTGTGTAAGAAATGCACACCTGAGCTTGCTTTGCAGTTGGTTGTTGGTAGGGCTGTGCCATAAGCTGCTCAGGCTTCCTGTGTTTGGCACGAGACAGCTCCAGCTCTCTTTCTTGGCTGACTTCAGTGTTAAAAGCCATGCTGTCCTCAGCTATTAGAAAGGACAGGCAGCACTCCCCAGGCCTCGGGTATGTGATTTTCTGAGAATGCTGCACTGAATTGAACCTCAGGGCTTTGGTGGAGTTTCAGAGCAGGAAGGCTGATGCAGAAGCTGATGAATTTGCTGCATGGTGAATATTCACCTTGCACCATTATCTTACTGGCTGTACACAGCCTGGTCCATAGTTCTGACCTCCCAGAGGTCCCAGGCTTGCCAGCTCTAGCAGCAGAGTAGCATTCAGTCCCTTTTTGTAAGGAGCTGAGAAGTAGCAGAGGGGCTTGGTTACTGCAATCCATGTTACCTCTGCAGGACTGTGATGCACAGAGCTGGGCAGACTTTGCTGATGAGGAAAAGAAGGTTGGGACCTGAAGGAATCTTCACCCTCCTGCTTTCACTCTGAGCATTGCTGTGTGTGAGTGCTACCAGTTGCTTCTTCGTGTAGATCTGCCTCCTCCTGGGGAAGGAGCCCTGGTGTGTGAGAGCTGCCCTTCACCACGCTGCATTTTGTAGTGTATTTATGTATCTCCAGTGTTTTGGAAGTGCTTAAAACTGGAAGTTACTCTTAAAGCAATATTTGACTTTGGTATGGTTCTTCCATTGGAGTTCTCCTGGAAACGTTTGCTCTTTTCTGAGGCACTGTGGCTCTTTGCTTTTACATCCCTTGTGTTCCTTGTGAGGTGATGGTATACATCTGTAGAAGTCCTCTTCATGTTGAATAAACTGTATGAGCACTTATGTGACCTCCTTCCCAAACAGTACTTCAGTCTTTGTACTTAGGAGCAGACACATCTAAGGTGAAATGCTGTGTGCTGGCTTTGCTTGCTGTTTTTTCCCTGATTTACTATGGACAGCAGTACCTTTGCATTTTGCTTCCAACTGCTCGTGTCGAGGCAGCCTTCATTTATTTGGATTCCAAAACAAAGCCATGAGAAGATCCTGCAGACAAGAGAGGAAAGGAAGGAAACCTCACTTCACTGGGATAAGATCATCACTTTGCCTTTGTGGAGACCCTCAGAGCCAAAAAAGCAGTGACATTTTGTGACGGTCAGCAACGATGTACAGAAATAAATGCTGAAGTTGGTGACGTTGTATAGAGAAGAGAATTAGTTTTTGTAGCTTGGCAGCGTTCGTGGTGGAAACTGCTTCACTTGTATGGGACAATTTGTAACTGTAACTGGTAAATAAAACTGTACAGCCAAATGACTCCGGGTGTGCTCCCGGGCCGAGGGGGGGCCCTGGCACGGCTCTGTGGGGCATTGGTCCTCAATGGGAGAGCAGCTGGTGGTCGGGTTGGTCCTCCATGGAGCTGAAAAGCTCTTTCCTCCTTCCGCCGTTGTTTGGGGACCAGCAGAGGGAGCCTCGAGCTCTCCTTTCGTGCGGGCCCTGCAGAGACGCGCTGCTCATCCTTCCAGGGGACTGCTTTGAGCAGCTTTGTCTCGTGGATGTTCCCGGTGTTTCCTACAGACAGAATCACACCGCGGACCGATTGGGTGTAAACACAAAGTTTGGCTTTTGTTTCTGAAGTGTTTTGTGTGTTGGGATTTCCATGGAGCACACGATGGCTTCGGCTCAGCGCTCTGTGTGGGCACACCACATGTTTTCTGCTGTCAGAGCTGGCACATCTGTCCAACCACGTCATCTCCATGAAATCACAGTGGGGACGGTGGCCTTCCTTGCATCAGAAGCAGCTCTCTTTTCTCCTTCATTCAAACAGTGATGAGGAAGGCCGATGTGAGCAATCTGCAGCTCACTCCATGTGCTGGCTGAGCCCGCTGGGTGTGGGAGATGACGTGGTCGCTGCAGTCCCTGTGCTGTGGGATTTGAGCTCTTTGTGAGTTGTGTGCTGTCCTCCAGCAGTGCTGGGCTCAGGGTGGGCTCACTGCTCCCCTGCTGCCACTCAGGTGATGTCAGAGCACTGAGTGCCACACATCTTGAACCCCAAACCCAGCGTTCTGCACAGACTGTGTGCCTCTGTAAGGAGAGCCCGAAGCTCTCAGTGAAAAAATTGTTTCCCTGAAGTCTGAAGTAATAAATCAGACGTGTGAGCTTATCTGCCCAGATAACCATCAGCTCAATTTCGTTTCCCCACTATCTGCTTTGTAACACTTCATCATCTGTGTCCGTCCAAAGGAGCTGGCAGGGATAGGAAAACCTTTCTAAACATTCCGTAAGGATATATGACAATATGTATATATTTATTGCTTGTTTTTAAGAGCTCTCCTACTCCAAAGCTGGCTTTAGGAGGCCCTAGCAGCCGTGGTGCCGGGGTGTTTGTCCCGGTGCAGGTGGCAGTGCTCCAGGTGGGTCCCCGTGGGCTGCAGCACTGCTCCCATCGCTGCTGATGAGTCGGTTGTGTCCCTGGATGGAGCCCAGCAGAGGCTGCAGGAGAGCTCTGCTCCCTTCAGAGCACTGTAAATTAGTTCCAGTCTCCCGGAGCCGCCCGTGACCAATTGCTGTGACCTGGAAGTGGATTAAGTCCATCGCAGCGAGATCGACTTTTCCTGCAGTAATTTGACAAACGGAATCTTTCTTTTCTTTTTTTTTTTCTCTGAGCCCCGTGTTGCTGACATACCTCATTTGTTCCCTCGTGATGGACGTCGTTTCCGGATCGAAGCCGTAGTGGTTTTCCAGATTCCTGCTGATGGGTGTAGCAGGTGCCTCCATTTATTTAGAGAGGGATTCAACAGCAGTGAGAGGAGGGCTCCTGGCAGCAGCTGTACCTCACACTGCTCCCTGACCCCCCCTTACCCCACTGCAAGTGCTTAAGAACTTGATATCTCTGTACAGTTTTTGCACCCACATCCATTTCTGCAGCAGAGATATCTGTGGGCTTGGAATTAATAATAAACCCTATCAGCCCGGGCTGGTTCTGCTTCAGTAGATCCTTTTGATCTCAACCCATGTGTTCTACTGCCCTCATTTAATGGTAAAAGCGACCCCAAAATATCCACGGCTTTGAAAAGAGGGTTTTAATTCTTTGGAAGGTTATTGTATAAAATTAATCATGATAATGAAATGCTACAGATGCACAGATTAAATTCAGCCCTTGGATCCCCTGTTTGACTTTTGCCACTTTCGAGGCTTTTGCCTTTGCTGGAGTTGTTGTGTTTAGACATTTGCATTCTGAAGGAGGCATTTGGACTTCGTTTTTGGCACCACTGCATGCTCTGATCAGCCAAGGTATGGCTGCTGCAGGCACGGGGGGACGGAGATGCAGCAGCACAGCTGCTCAGCACATTTAACGCAGAGCAGTCAGTCACACTTCGGGAGTTTTAATTGAATTACCTTTGACAGTGAACAGCAAACCTGGTGGGTGATCCACTAAATTAAACTGATGAATGGGCTCCCGAAAATCAATTAGCGCGCGGGGCTGCGAGCGCGAGCACATCCCGCTGCTCCGCGGGGACCCAGCGGAGCCCGACTGACAGCAGCAAATGCGAGACAAAGTGAAAGCATGCATCTGCCTCCACTGACCTCTGCTCCGGCATGAAAGCAAAACAGGAGCCGGAGGAATCCAACAGTAAATCACTGAAGCTCTGTTCCGCAGCAGAGCTGATGCGGGATGCTTCCAACCCCGCTCGATTAACGCTGAGCAGTGTGCTGGAGCAGGACGTGGAGGAATGAGGAGGCTGCTGAGACACAGCGACACAGCGACGGAGAGCAGCTGAGGCTCTTTCGCTTTCAGCTGCTCCAGGAGGGATCTGCCCGCAGCCCTGGGAAGTGCTGGGTGGGGGCTGCCCCGGCTCTGCAGCCCGGTGTGTAACAAGCTGCAGGTGCTGTGGATGGGAGGAGGGATGCACACATCAGGAAGACCTCTGGGTTATGGCAAACTGGGAGGGGCAGAGAGCTGTGGCTGTCAGCCCCAACCTCCCCCCCCACACTGCCCTCATCCCTCAGTGCCACGTCCCTGAGGGTATGGAACAGCTCTGGGATGGTGACCCCACGGTGTCAGTGCATCATCGCTCTTTGGAGAGTAAATTTGGCCTCGCATCCAATCTGAGCACAGCGTGGGGCTGTCGCTCTCATCCTGAGATGTGACCGTGGGGTGGGAGGAGTGCGGGGTGGAAAAACCTCGGGGAGATGCAGCACACAGCACTGTGCTTTGGATACCTGAAGCCCAACTGAGGTTCTGGCTAACAAAGAAAGAAATGGGAACACAGAGCTGAGCAGCGGGATCAGCCCCTCGTAGGACTGGAGGTGACTCCAAGGGGTATCTGCCTCAACTTGGAAAACAAACAGCAACAAAAAGACAACGGCCGCAAAGCTCGCAGCACAGAGTGAGAAATGTGGCTTTCATTTGGGTGACTAATCGCTTCCAGCTGAAGCAGCCATTAAAACCAGTTGAAGAATTACAATGTAAATAGATTAATGCAGACAAAGCAACATGTGTGCCGTCCCATGTCTTCTCCTCACCTACAGAATGCTTCGGCAGTGACACACTGTTAGTCTAAGCCACTTGTTGGGCCCTGTGCTAATCAGCTGAAATTAAATAAACACGGCCAATAGCAGTGAATGTTGTGTTTGAAAACCGAAGCGCCAACGGAGCGTTCTCCAGGAGATAATTACAGATGGTTCTGTGACAAAGAAACAATTCCTGCGGAGGAGCCGGGGTAGTTCCTGCAGGGTGGGTCACTCCTCCGGGCTGGAGAAAGCAGATCTCAGCTTCTCTCTGATGTTTCAGATGCTTTTCAGTTCTTGGTGTCACACAGAGGCAATCCCAGGTTGCATCGGTGGGAAATGCAGTGCTGTAATGATGGTGTTGTTTTTGAAACTAAAGGTGATTTCCTTCGTCATCAGAAAGAGATGGGGTTAAGATTGATCCTCTGAATGGGAAGATGTTCTTCAGGCACTGTTTTAGAGCAACTTTGGGTTGGAAGGGACCTCAGGGGCATCTCATGTTTGTTCCTCATGTAACTGACTGTGAACACAATGACGTGGACTGGAAGCTTTCCCAAAATAAAGGCTGCAAGCCTTCTCTGCCATTTCCCCTTCCCCACACAGTGTGCTGGCAGTGATAGAGACATCCCAAGTGCTGTCAGGAGTGAATGAATGAAAGGCATCGTTTGCAGAGCATGGCATCTTAATTAATTGAACACAACGTCCTCGTTGGTCACAGGTGAACTTTATCATCACGTCAAAGAGGAGCAGCTCGCCCCAGGAACGGTAACAGGATACGGCCCCAGCTGCTATTTATTTCTACAGGCAACCCAGCACTGTGGTCTGATGGCATAGTGTGGCCAAACCAGTGGCAGATGTGCACTCAGCCCTGCTCACACCCGGCCCTTTGCCTCTGTACTGCAGCAGCACTGTGCTCTGCTGTCTTCACGGGGTGGGCAGCTTCTTGTGCGAGGACACAGCATCACTTGTGTTTGTGCAGAGGGGTAGCAGCCCCACATTGTGCCAGGGAAGAGTCAGGTTGGATGTTAGGATGGATTTCTTCTCCAGAAGAGCAGAGATGCACTGGCACAGCTGTTCAGGAGGTGGTGGGGTCACTGTCCCTGGAGGCATTCAGAACTATGGGGGTGTGGCACAGACGGACGTGGCGATGGGCATGGGGGGGTGGTCTGGTGCAGAACTGGTGATCTTAGAGACCTTTTCCATCCTTAATGAGCCTAGAAATGCCTGGAACTGCTTCAATGCCTTTTCCAAGTGCTTACAATTCTGCATATTTTGCTTACAACATCAACTGTACCATTGTACATAAGTGAAGAAGATGAGAATGCTGCCTGGTATTGCTTTTTTCTGATGCATTTTGGACCCCCAAAATCCCACCACCCCCAGGGAGAAGTCCCCTGAGATGCCACCAGGACTGTGCTGATGTGCAGCCACGTGTGTAACCAACGTAGCTGGGGAGACAGAGCTCAGTGCGAGGAGAGGTGTGGTTGACTCCTCTGCAGATCCTAACCCTGCTGTTTCTGCACCCAGCCCCTGTTCTCCTGTAGTTTCTTCAGTGTGACCCCACCTGCCATCGTGGGCAGCAGCTCAGAGCAGGCAGTGCTGGGCTCTGATTGACACATGGGGTTGGGGTGTGGGGGGAAGCATTTATTGGGTGCTGTCAGATCCTGGGGAGCTGCTGACAGCTCACTCCCAGCCCATGCTGCCCAGGCTGACACCCCGTCCATCCCATCACCAATCCGGGGCAGGAGGTGTTTCCCACCCTGGGATCTGGGTTTTCCCTTTGCTCAGATCTCAGTGAGAGGGGCTGGAGCCAAAAAGGGGCTGGGGCCACCCCTTGCCCTCCACCTGGAGCTGGCACTGCTCTCATGAAAGTCCTTGAAGGTTGCAGCTGTAGAAGGCGGAATTCAGAGAAACGTTCACCTCTGGGGCTGTGTGTGATGGGAGGCACAAATCCTCTTAGAAAAAAAAACAGTGCTGAAAGCTAAAGATCAGTGCGGGCCCGATTCTGGATTTCTGTCACAGCTGCTTCTGCTTTAACCCTTCACACAAACGGATCCATTCGTGGCTGTACTACAACGAGCTCAGTGCAGAGCAGTGCCTCAGTAACCACTGCTGCTGCTCCTTCCCGGGGCCGGGAGGAGTGGGGGTGGGCAGAGAGCAGCACTGCCTGCCCAGGGGTGGGGATCTGCCTCCAAGGTGAGCAAGGGTGGAACGAGCACCCCAAAATAGCCAAGGAATGGGCCAAGGTGAGCACACGGTGATGGGAAGCAGCACGTGGGGGTGTGGTGGGCTGGCAGCCCTACCAATAATTACGTGAGGGTTTTGTTACAAATATCCGTGCAATTAAGGTCTACGTTCCCAAAGGTCTGCACAGGAGCTGGAGATAAACCCAAGGAAAGCACTCGCAGCCAGGTTCTGCAGCAGAGGGACGCTGGCTTTTGGTTGATAAAACCGAAAGGAAAAACCTTTTTGCTGCGGTGTGATGCTCGGGGTGCAGGTGTAGGTGGCTGCGAGGTGTGCGGTGATCTGAGTGAACCGGGAGATCTGTGCAGGAAACGCTGAGTTTGGTCTCAGCAGTGTGTGTTTCCTGTGCCTGGGGGCACGGTGTGCTCTGACACTGGGGAAGGAGCTTCTTCTCCCCTTCCTTTCCCTCATTTTCCCTTTTTTCCCCCTTCTCCTCTTTCTTTATTTTTTCCCCTTCCTCTCTCTTTCTTCCCCCCTTCCCCCCCCACCCTTTTTTGTTTTTTTTCCCTTCCTCACATTCAGGACAGTGACCAAACCCCCTCCATTCTCCCCATTGCAGCACTGAGGCTGAGAAGAGGAATTTTCCACTACTTCCAAAAGCGACGTAAATTCCCCTGGCAACAAAACCCACCCCATCCCCCGCAGCGGCCCGTGGCTTCTTTCCTTTCTCTTTTTTTCTTCTCTTTTTCCTTTTTTTTTTTTCTTTCCCCCCTTGAAGCCGTGTCCAGAAATAAACAACTGTTTCAATCTGCTGCGCTGATCAAAAGAACCGTTTTAATCAATCCCAGGCAGAATATCACGCCGTTGTGTTATCACTGGAGCAAATCATCGCAAATACAAAACAAAAATATCGGCGTAATGCGCTCCAGATCAGGAATGTCCCGGAGAAACGCGCCTTCCTCGCAGGTGTGCCCTATTTTAGGAAGAAAGACGGCGGAATTGGGGCTGCTTTGGGGCGAGCGTGGCCGTCAAAGCAGAAAGGAGGAGATGAAAGCTGAACGGGTCCTGGGGCAGCGCACGGAGCGCTCCGAATGCTTTCCCCTCCCCAGCGTTGGTTACGTTGTGAAACTGATGCATTATCTCAAAAGGGGCCGTTGTGCTGTGCGTACTCCACGAGGGAATAACTGCTGAGCTCTGAGCCCATCCTGGGGCTGCCCCGTGTGGTCCCTCCCAGCGCTGCTCCCACCCTCATCCCATAGCGTCCCTCTATGATAACCTCCCTGCACCTCGGCGGGGGGAGGAGCCCGCACCAAACCAGTGCCGGGTTGTCGTTTGGAAACGCTGAGTTTTGCTTCGAGGGGAAGTTTGGGTTTGCTCTGATTTGTCTCCATCCTGGAAGGCCTTTGGTAAACGCAGAGAGCCGTTTCTCCCAGCGTTTCGGTGCTGGTGTGAGTGCTGCTGATGGAGACATCCTCCCGGTGTCTAAAAGCCAAAGGCCAAACGTGGATTTGTGTGTGCTGCAGCAGAGCTGGCTGATGTCCTGGGCCTTACCATGTGCTGTTCCAGTCGCTATTAGCAATATTGATAGCGTTAGAAGAAATACAGGCAGGGAACCGCTTATCACCTTCCTTTCTGCTTCACGGGAAGAGTGTGGTGAAGGCAGAGGAAGGGCTGAGAGTCGGGAAGCAGGGAGGGGAAGGAAGCTCCTTCCTGGTGAGCGTGAAAGCAGCAAGCACCTCTTCCCAACAGTACCTAAAACAGGGAACACCCGGGGCTGCGGATTGGGGACAGGGCACCCACAGACCGCAGGGAACCACGCAGCCCCGGTGCCCCTCCCCTCCCCGCGCCGGGGGCAGTGGGGCTGCGGAGAGCCCAGGAGAGCCGAGTGGGGCTGCTCGGCAGCTAAGTGCTTCCCGCTGCCCCGGACCCTGCGCCAAAAGAGAATTCCTGCAAAAAGCTCTTCGCTCGTAGTGCGAAGGATGAAGGGTTTACAGCAATAAAAAGTGCCCTTGAGCGCATCAATACATCTTTAGACAACAGAGAGGCACACACCACCCCGAACCCCCACCCCCACCTCTGCTTTTGTTCAGCAAATACACTTTCCCTCCCTCCTCGTCGTCGTTTTCCTCTGCCCGAGTTCTGCTTGCTGCGCTGTGCCGCTCGGTTTAAAAACCCGAAGGGAAAACCTGGAGTACATCCTCTGCTTAATCGCCGCCGCGAAGCTCAGTGCGTGGGGGTGAGCAGCGTGCTTCGGGGCTTGGGAAGCGCTGCGATGCACGGCAGCAGCGGGCAGGTCCCGCGGGGGAACTTCACCGAGGAGAAAGGGTTTATAAATAACCATCAAATGCATAAACTGCGCTAACAGAGTGAGGTTTGCGCCCTAAAACACCCATAGGGACGGGGAGAGGCGGCTGGCGCTTCACAGTGTGGTCAGTGAACCGCAAGGAAGGTGACTTCTCCATCTTCCTCGCCAGCCTCAGCGCGGCTTTATCCAGAACCACTCGTGTTTACGCTCCTCGCTGCGCTGCGCTCTTTCCGTGCAAGGCAGGGAACGCAGCATTGCTCGCGTGCTCCGTCCCCGCGCAACGGGGATTAAAAATGGGACGCACGGGTCTGACACGGGAAGCGTGGAGCTTCGCCGCACCTTTTATTCGTCGCCCTTCTCCAAAAGTCACCGCGTCTCTGCGCGCTCCGCGCACGCACACGGAAGGAAGGAGAAAGGAGACGTCAATACCGCGGGCTCATCTGTTTCCTATCGCGCGTGTTTACGTATTAATGCGCAATACAAATTTGTAAACGTGAGCATTTGGAGCTTTGGTGGGAGCCGGTGCCTGTTCCCTCGCTGCAGCTTTATTGGAACAGCATGTCCGATGCGGCGGAGCCGCAGATGTGGATCGTTTCAGCACTGGATATATTTCAAATGTTCCGTGCGCTTATTTGTTCTGCTCCGCATTGCTAACCCGCCCTCCTTTGTTTTGGGTAATTGCGAGACAAATTATCGTCTAATTACGGACCAAACCTCAGAAGATCAAATGTGAGTGAGCGCGCTCCTCCCCGCGCGGCTCCGGCAGCGCAACGCGGTGCGTTTGGCCGACGTGCCTTCCGCGGGGTGCCGTGGGACGCCCCTTAGGTAAAACCACGAGTGCTTTTTGTCTCCGTGGCTGTTAAACCCTCGTCCCTCTGCTGGGACACCCCCACCCCACGGGGACCGGCGGCTTTTGGCACTGCTGGCTTTATTCGCTGAGCGCCGGGCGCGGGCGGACGGTTCGGAGTCACTTCGGGCTCCTCCCGGGAGCGCTCAGTGCCCAAAGCGGCTCAACCTTTCCTCGTTATTTCCTCCTCGTCCCCGTTAACAGCAGCACGACAGCTCCGGGTTTGCGTCCCTGTTCGCCCCTACGTCTATCAAAGTGAGATTTCCTGCGGCTGTCCCATGTTTCCGGACGCTGTGAGTGGTGGGAAGCTCCGCGATCCCCAGCTCACAGCCAACAGCTCGGGGATACTCCACGCAGCACCGCGACCTGGAAGATGGGAGGGGGCCCACCACCCCCAACCCGCACCCAAAGAGCCCCCAAAGCGCCCGCCTGCCCGGCCCAGCGGCTTGGAAACGGGGGCTCCCAGAGGGGAAAAAAACCCACCCTCATTCTGTTAAATAAAAGCAGCGATACCGGTTTCGATTTTTAAACCTACGTTTAATCCCTATATATATTGCTGCGTTATGTTTGTAGATACAGAATTCTCTTTAGTCAATCCTAAAATACGGCGGGTCCCCTTCAGGCGCTTTGTATCGGATCTGTCACGGGTAAGGAAACAGCAGAGGCTTCAGGGAGCGAATATAACCTGCGCCCCAACTTAACTGCGAGCTGCACCGTGCCCCCGGGGCCGGGGCTTATTCACAGCAACGACACGATGATCCACAAGTGAACATAAAACAAGTAGGGCTGCAGGAGGGGTGTCCCTAACTCTGCTCCATCCCCATCCTCCACAGCTCCTGGGGGGGTTCCGTCCTCTCCCATCACCCCCAGCACTGCAGGGCACTTCCACGGGGCTGACAAAGAAAAAGCACGAGTGTGCTGCAGCCCCCGGCTGCGCGCAGCTCCTCTGCCGAGCCGCGTTCTCTGAGGGTCCCTTTGGGATTACGGGAAATCCTCTTCGGGGATGAGCAGGAGCTGGCGGGGCTCGGAGCTCCCTGCGGGGAAGCTAGAGAGCGTCCGAAAAACGAATTTGTGGAAATGCATATGTCTGTGCTCCCGCTTCAGAGTGCAAATAGTAAAAAGGTGTCTGTACCGCTCGCCCATCCCCTACACAAATATCAGCGATGGGTGTCAGCTTGCTCGCACCGCCTCAGCCCTCCTCACCCCCAAATTAAAGGCCTGGCAGACCGCTCCTGCACCGCACCGTGTTTCGTACTCAGCGATTAGCAAGCCCCTGGATCCGACCGGGGAATGGGCTCCGAAACATGACAGCGTCCCGCTAAAGGCAGTGGTTAATCGCGGAGTGCCAGCTGGGGTGACCGCATCGGCCGTCCCTGAAGGCGGCGGGCAGGCTGTCACTCACTCCGAAATGGCTCGTCAGCGCCGATGGCATGAAGCTGTAGCCGTACAAACCATATGGAGGATGTAAGGAACAATTAAGTGCTTCCCGAGCGATGGGACTCGATGGGAAAATGTTTCCAGATGCGTGTAATCCATACAGCATTTGGCTCGCGGAGCTGGGGACCTGCAGACACGGCCCGCTCAGGTCTTCAGCTTTGGTGCTCTTCAGGCTGGAGATGCCGAGGGAGGAGAGCTTGGGCACATCGACCACGAAGTGGGGCAGCACGTGGGAGCCGGGGCCGCTCGGCTTCTGGGGGCTGGGGAGGATGAGGGGCTGCTGGCGGAGGAGGTTGGCGGGGCACAGCCGGTAGCAGAGGGGCACGCCGAGGCCGGGCAGGTGGGGCTCGGGGCACGCTGCACCAGCACTGCTCACAGCCAGGTGGAAGGTGGGAGGTGAGCACGGAGGGGAGAGCAGCGGGTTGAGCGGAGAGGGCGTCCCGCCGCTGGAGGTCACCGGGGAAGAGCTGGAGCTGCTGCCTGCAAGGAAGGAGAGGAATAATCCGCAGTTGGGTCAGCGGGATGCTCCAGTCAGCAGCTTCACGCTGCTGCACGTCCCAGCATCACCAACTGGGAAACGGAGAGATCCGTCCATCACCTGCACGCTGCTCTCACTTGCCTAAGAAATACCCACCAGCGTGAGCGGGACAGTGGTGAGGCTCAGCCCACACCAGTGCCCACTGTGCCGGGGCCATCCAGCTCCCACGGCAGCCCCGCCGCTATTTTAGGTTCCCAGTTTTCTGCGCAAATAAATTCCAGGCAGCTTTCCCCCCTCGTGCGTGAGAACAAAAAGATGCATTCAGCCCAAAGGAGAGTTTCGTGTACCTTCCTGCTCACAGGAATTGACTCATTTTCCTTGACTCCCCGTGCAATTTGAGACGTACCCTTGAATACCGTAGGTGTCTCCTGAAGCTGTAAACGCATGCGGTGCTTTGACATTCTCCTTTTGGAAAGAAATGATTGAGCACTTTCCCAGCCGTGCAGATGAGCTCAGTGGGTGCAGCCCGTGCCCGGAGCAGTGCATCACTCAACCTCCCAACAAATCTGGGCATAGCAGTGGGAAGGACAGGGCAACGCAAAGAGCAGATTCTGTTTGCTGTTCCTATCAGGCTTTAAAATCCCAATTGATGATCAATTATTCTTTAGTTTATCATTTTTAATTTGTCTTCTGTCTTTGGGGCCACAAGATTACTTTTTCTTTTTCTTTTTCTTTTTCTTTTTCTTTTTCTTTTTCTTTTTCTTTTTCTTTTTCTTTTTCTTTTTCTTTTTCTTTTTCTTTTTCTTTTTCTTTTTCTTTTTCTTTTTCTTTTTCTTTTTCTTTTTCTTTTTCTTTTTCTTTTTCTTTTTCTTTTTCTTTTTCTTTTTCTTTTTCTTTTTCTTTTTCTTTTTCTTTTTCTTTTTCTTTTTCTTTTTCTTTTTCTTTTTCTTTTTCTTTTTCTTNCTTCTCTTATCAGCAGAGATAGGAATTTTGTTCTATTTACACCTTTCCAGAATCACAGAACAGTTTGGGTTGGAAGGGACCGTTAAGATCACTTAGGACATTGGCCCCTACAAAAAAGACCCGTGCTGTTACAACTAGTTAAAAAGAAATGTAAATATATCCAACCAAACCGTAACATTTTGGTGTCTGTGGGACAATAACTGCAAATTGCAAAGCCAGGGCTCTCAGCCCCCACCACAGCCCCGCTCCCACACTGTGGCCTGCACAGTTCAAGAGCAGCTTTGTGTGCTAGAAACAGTCTTTTTGATTAAAAACAATTTAAAAAAAAAAAAAGGAAAAAGAGGAAAAAAATGAAAAAGTAGGGAAAAAAAAGGAAAAAAAGGAAAAAGAAGGAAAAAAGTGAAAAATAGGAAAAAAAGCGGAAAAAAGAAAGAAAGGAAAAAAGAGGGGGAAATGAGGGGAAAAAGGAAAAAAAAGGGAAAAAAGAGGGAAAGAAAAAGGAAAAAACGGAAAAGAAGTGTCTGTCTCTACAATCCATTGAACCTCTTCATTTCTCCTGTCTCCTTTTTACTCCACCACATTTCTCCACTCATACAGTGCAGATTTTACTATGGCTTTTGCAGCGTTTTACTGCAAAAATGAGTGGGGATCGACTCCATCCACACCAATAAAAATGCCTTTGAAGGGTCTGTGATGCCCACGGGAGTGACACCACCTTCAGCCGTTCCTTCTCCTTTGGTGCCACCAATTACCAATCCCAGGCAGCACTGCCCAGAGCTGCTCTGAGGAGCAGAGCCCCACATGTGCACTGTGGGTTTGGGGGGTGGTTTTTCCTGGGAAACTTTTCCCTCTTTCTGCATTTTCACATCTGAACAGGTGATGATCTCTCTCTTCTGTTGGGAACTGCGTTGCTGTGCTGGGGAGGAGGGCGACCTGAGCACCACCGCTCAATATTTCTTACTGAGACATTTCTAAACAATATCCTCCATTGGTTTGGAAACAATTAGAGCTGAAGACCACAGTGACCCCACTCCAAAATAACCTCTTGCATGTATAGGTATATATTTTCTATTCGTCTAAATCTTCCTGTGGCCTCCGCCATGTCCATCACTGCTTCCCCCCAAGCGCTCACACTGATTTCAATGGGACTTCTGCCAAAAAGAATCAGATAGAATCATAGGATCCTTTACATCCAGACTCTCACAGCCCCAGCCCCACATCTGTGACCCCAGCCCAGCCCTACAGCCTCGTCCTGATACCTACAGCTCTGACCCAGCCCCATGGCCCCAGACTCACCCTGGCTGTCCGCGCTGAAGGCCTTCAAGTCCAGGGCTAGCGGTGGCCGCCACGGGAAGGGCTCCAGGAGCCCGTCCAGCACTCCCCTGCAGGCAATATAGGGCTGAGAGCCAGGGCCAGGCATGAGGCCATGCTGAGGGGTGGCTGAGCCGTTACCTGTTCCTGCCAGGGTCCCGAAATCCTTTGGCGAAGGGGTTCCTATCGATCTTCAGTTTGGTGATCTGTGGGGGGAAGAAACATCTCAACGGGGCCGCTGGGGAGGGGGAGGCCAGGCGGCCGCAGCCCCGTGGGTACCTGCTGGTTCTGGTAGGCTGTCACCGTGGTGAACTCGGTCTCCTGGAAGGAGAAGGTGCGCACCCCCTCAGCTGGCAGCGACTGGATCTGTGCGAGGTCGAAGCGGGAGTCCTGGGCGATAACGTGGACGCGGGGCTTGTACTTGTGCATGGACTGCAGGATGATCTGTGAGGGCAGAGAGGGCCGGGCTGAGCTGCTACCCGGAGCAGCCCCCCCAGGGATTCCCCACACCTACGTGCCCCTTGTCGTCCATCTCGTTGTTGGTGAGCTTCACCCGGTCGAAGCTGATGATTTGCCTCATCCATGTTTCCCCCGAGCAGGGGGAGTCGGGGTGGATGTAGAGCCGTGGTGTGATGCAGGAGTGGTCCGTGTTCCCCGCCACCATCCACTGCGAGCTGTGGTAGACGTACCTGCACCGACACCATCAGCACATCGTACACCCAATGTGCCCGTCCATCCCTCCATCCCTCCATCCATCCATCCATCCCTCCATCCATCCATCCATCCATCCATCCATCCATCCATCCATCCATCGGTATGTCCATCCATCTGCCACCCACCCATCCATCCACTCATACCACCATCCCTCTATCCATGAGTGTGTCATCCACCCACCCATCCATCCTCCACCCATCCTTCCATTCCCACTGCACCCCATTGCAGCCGTTGGTCTCCTGGCCGTGCAGAAGGGACCAACCCCGTGGCTGCCATGGGAAGGCAGTGTACCTGTATCGTTTGGAGTCCACTGGCACAACATCGATGGCGATGTAGTACTGCTGCAGAGGCTCCAACCCCTTCACCTTCACCCTGACCGAGGGGAACATGCGCCTGCTCGGAGCGTGGGGTGGCAGCGAGGGAGTGCGCGTCGTGGAGGTTGTTGAAAGCGGTGAAAATGGGTTGAAAAATTAAAAAAAGATATCAGAGAATAAAATAATGATAAAAAAACNGAGCGCCATGACCCCCCCAGCCCGGGCTGGGCTCCCCCGGGCGGCCGCGGGGTTCAGGCGGGCGGCGGAGCTCCGGGCGGTGGATCCATGCGGGCGCGGGGGGGCCCT
>VXAB01007031.1:71040-88664 GCA_013399175.1 Odontophorus gujanensis
AAAAAAACAAAAAACAAAAAACAAAAAACAACCAAATAAAGGGAAAAAAGACATAGGAGATAGAAACACAGTGAAGGAGAGTTGAATAAAAAAAGAAAGGAATGGGTGTGAGACGCAAAGGGGAAAATGGAGCGGGAAGGGCTGGAGGTAGGAGCAGGGCTGGGGGCCGGGGGGGCCGCTACCTGCCGGCCTTGGTGATGATCATCTCGGTGCCGATCTCGTGGAACCTCTTCCACAGCTCGGAGCCCTGCAGCTCCACCTGCACCTCCTCCCCCACCTCCCGGCTCTCGGCGCCGGCCTTGGGCCGCTTCTCTGTGGGGGAGAAAGCGGAGGGAGNGACATTTGGTGGGACTGGGAAGGGTGGGAGGAGGGGTGGGAGGGGAAAGGGAGAGGCGAGGGGAAGAGCGGGGGAAGAGGAGCCGGCCCCGTCTAGGATCAATAAAAGAGTTACTGTTCTCCATTAAATTGTAAAACTCAAAGAAATTTGACATAATTGCACACTAGGGGCCACTTTCCCAACAAAAGTGCAAATAACGTTTAACCAAAACCAGCACAAAAAAAAGGAAAAATAAAATTAAAAGCAAAAAAGAAAAAATCAAGGACGGAAAAAGAAAAAAAAAAAAAAAGCGTGGGGACGGGGGGGAGGGAAAAAGGGGGGGACACCCCCGCACTTTGGCTTCCCCGATGAGCCCAGGTGCTGCTGGCTCCAGCTGCCCCGACGGGGCTGCTCCTGGCAAACCTCGGTGTCCCCGCTGTGTGTGCCGGCGCTGAGCACCGGTTTGGTCTCCGTCGGGTTTTTTTTTCTTGTTCATTTTTCAAGGGCAGCCAACCCTGCCCGGCCCGGCCCGCTCTGCACTGACCCCGGGTGCTGTCACACTCGTGTGTCCCCCAGCAGCAGTGGCTTGGAAATGGGGCCTCAGCGGGGCTGGGAAGCCCGGGGTCCTGCTCTGCTGCCCCACTCCTGCATCCCCATACCTGTATCTCAGTCCCACACCAGAATCCCGGTCCCAATCCAGCATCTCAATCCCGGCCCTTTATTCTGATCCCACTCTTTTATCCTGATCCTGCTCCAGAATCCCAACCACACTCTTGCATCCCAGTCCTGCTTCTGTATCCCAGTCCCACTCCAGAATCCTGTTCCCTCTGCAGCATCCCAATTCCACTCCAGCATCCTGATCCCACACGTACATCCTGGTCCTGTTTCTGAGTCCCACTCCCGTTGCAGCATCCCCATGGTGCTGCTGTGCTCCAGTGGCAACTGCATCCCAAAGTGGATGGGGGCTGCAACCTCAGGACAGTAAAAAAAGAAAAAAAGGAAGTTATATCTGTGGACAGCGTTGGTAAAGCATCATCTATGGCACATGAGCCTTCACCAGGGAATGTGGGGGTGGGTGAGGTGCAGGTTGGGATGGGGCAGTGGCAGCACCAAACACTATCCCTCTGCTGATATGTCCAGACCATGTCAGTGCCACAAACTGATGCTGTCCTCAGATGCCCACTTGAGGATGCTTGTTACAAAGGATGCTCGTTACTGAGGTTACTCCATGCTGAGGATGCTCATTATTGAGGCACAGAGTGGGCACACTGATTCTCACTTATAGGTGTCTATACCCATCTGTACTTCTCTACCCAGAGAAATGAACCATTCCTTAAGCATGCTGGTAATTAGGAGGGGGTCTGGGGAGGGGGGGTCCTCCCTTCCCAGCACTGATAGAAGCCAGCTGAGAGCACGGGCCATGAACCTTTATCTCTGCTGACGTGACATATTATTAAGAAGTATTTCAAGTAATCTTTGATTTCCTCAGCATTGCAACACATCGCAAGAACTTGGAGCAGGATCAAGCGGCCCCTTTTTAATTTCCTACAAGGAAAAATAAAACAAAAATCAAGCGCAATTGAGATGATATAATCAGGAACATTTTGAGGGTTTAGGTCAGATGAAGGCGGCAGGGCCACGTTTCCAGGGGCTGCAGAGATGTTTCATCCACGGAGACCAACTCAGCCCCTTCCTGGGCTTTGTCATCTCATTGTCCTTAACGAATTACGGGGTGGTATGTCATACATTTCCATCATCAGAAAGCGGAGCGAATAACCACTCGGCATGAAGTTCACATGAACTAATTCAGTTTCAAAGCAAGTGTTGCACAGTAGGGCAGAAACTTTTGCTCAACTTGAGAACGATCATGGATAGCACCCATCAGTGCACTGAGGCACACAGGTAGAGTTCAAAGCCCAACGTTCCCAGCCGTGCTGGGGCCACCTCGGGGGCATTTCCCCACACTGTAGCAGCGCTCGGTTTTACCCACATTCATTTTGTGTTTAACAAAGCGAAACAAAACCGAAGGAAACAACACAAAGCTGATGTTTGAGATGCAGAGAGTGGATGCTCCGCTCTGCTCTGACATCGCCATCCTCTGTGTCTCCACTTGAATGCTGTGAGTTTATATGAGACCACGGCTATAAATCTGGGGCTGAGATGATGTCAGGTTATAGGATAGCAACCTCGAGACCGAATCTGTGCCCGTAGGTATCAGACACAGCCATGGGAGCATGGCTCAGAGCTCACTCTGTTGTGCTGCAGGAGAAATGTGAGTGAGAAGCTGATGGTGCTCAGTACAAAGCACGCTGTTTTCTCGCAGGAAGAGCTGTGTTCCTGCATGCCTCTGCTCTCTGCCATGGGGAGGAGTGGGAATTTGCTCTGGGACTGTTTTACAGCTTCGCTAAGAGCTGCTCAGAGCACTGTGCTGACACAACAGCAGCGACCCTGCTGGGTCCTGCGGGCACACACACCAACTTTCCTTTTCTCTGAGCGTGGCCACTTCATCTGAATCACTGAGCCATCGCTCATCATCACATTAACGAATATTTCCAGCAAACAACGGCTTGAAAGGACACTCCTAAAGACTAAGCAAAAATTGGCAGGAACACTCCCAGCAGCTTAGCACGGTGCTGGTGAGATTGCTTCCCCTTGCGTTCTCGGATGTCAGGTCCCACAGCATAGCTTCGATTTCACCCTCCGTCCCAGTTTGCCCATCGTGAACTCTGAAGGACCTGTGGGCACAGGTGGGGGCAGCGTTGAGTCTAGGTTGGCCCAGTGGGTGGGCACCGGGTTCACCTGGCTGGTACCCCTGGCTGAGGGGCAGGGAGCTGTCCCCTTCCCTCTGGAGAACGGGAACACAGCACTCTGGGATTGGATTTGCCTTCCTCCCATCCTGCCGCATGCGCGGCGTTAGCTAAGGGTATATTCAAATACATCTCTGTTATGTTATTTTATCCATCGACCCAGAGGAAGGTTGTACAGGGAGTAGGATTAAGCCCCGAGGAAATGATTCAGTGAAGCAAAAACAATCCGTAGAGCATTTGGGGGAAAGTTAAGGCGAATTCAGTGCCGGGGATCATTTTCTTGTCCCAGCAGGTCCGTGTCCACCTGCTGTCACCTGAGCCCACCACAGTGGCTGGGGCAGAGAAATTGGGATGCTGCAGAGGGCCCATATCCCACCGCAACCCCGATGTATTTGGGGGAAAAGCAAGAATTACTGGCTCTATGCTGCAAAGGATGTTTCTTTGGTCCCTTTTCCCAGTCCATTTCCTGCCTTCTGGTTGGTGTCAGTGACCACAGCTGAGGACTGTGTGGAGTACGTGCACTGCTTGGTTGTTAGCTCCATTAACAAACAGCAGGGCAGGGCACTTTCCAAGCTCTGCCAGATGTTCAGGCACATTGATGGGGCTGGGAGAGGTGTCTGTGCCTGGTGGGAATGGGGTCCTGCCTTCCTTGGATTTCCTTAGCACAAAATCCATCCAAGAAACAGCCCCTTCCACTGCTGAGCGAAGGGGAGAAGCTCTGCTGCGGTGAACCTTCCTCATAATACTTAAAGAAAACACTGCAAGAATGTGTAATCATAGAGGATTTGGGGAGAGCAAACTGAACCACACGGATGGAGTGGAAAACCTTGGGAATGGCACCAGAGCATGTCCTGTCCCACCACACCCCGGGGGTTGGGGCAGGGTCAGGCTCAGGGACCCCCTTCACATGGGGCTTTCTTTGTAGGGGAGGTGAGTGCTCTCAGTCTAATGCCAGGGGAACTGCAGCAGAGAAGGGGAATTATAAACAGTACTGGGGAAGAGTTATCCTATAGCCCTGTGCAGGAAGGGACAGCGGTGCCCAGTGGTGCAGATGGGGATGTGCACACCCTGCAGTCTGACCTGGCTGTCCTTTGAGGACCGGTTGGAGACTTCTGCCCCTGCATGTCTGCAAGGTGAGTGTGAGTCCTGGCCTTGAGCTGAGCCCAGTGGGGAAGGATGTGTCCTTCCCAACACCGCTGTTCCTGAGCACTTTGTTGGCGTTCTCTGTTCGGGTATTGCAGCCATTGTTGGTGTGATAGTGAACATCAGAGGGAAGAGGAGCAGCTCAGGGAGGGGAATGCATTTGGGAGGGGGACAGTCAGAAAGTGCGTGGGGAAGCTTTCACTTTTCTAGGCATCGAAGTGCTGGTGATCCGTGAGCTCTCACCTTGGGTAGAAAGCGACTATTGAAATTAAACAGAAAAGATACGATCTCAATATTCCGTGGGAGCTGCCAATACAAATATCTATCAGCAGATATGCAAGAGAATAGCTTTAAAATAAAAGGAAAGTGAATCACAAGAGGTTTTTGAAGGACAGTGATGTCACCCCCGAACAAAGCTATATATATTCTTTGTATTTGAAATTGAAACCACGTGAACTCTCCACGCAGGGCTGGGTGAAACTCTGCTTCTTCACATTTCCCCTTAGGGACGAGGGATGTTATTCTCTGGTTTTAATTTTGAAGTAATAAATAAGCTCTGTGGACTTGCCACCCCATGGCGGCTGCGGAGCCGGGTGAGCTCGGTGCAGGAACGGTGCCCATGGTGTGCACCCAGTGCCAGTGCTGCTGTGGGAAAGGAAAGCAGTGCAAAGGGAACTGGGCAGGGGGGCTTTGTGGGGGCTGCAGGTCAGAGAGCAGGGAAATCTGTCTTATCTCCGCTTCCCAAATTTCCTTCTGGCTGCACCGGGTTGCAGAGTGCAGACTGTAAATTATACGGCAAAATATCGAACGGTCTTTTTCAATAAAGAGAGAAGGAAAACACGCAGGGATTTAAGAGACTCAGCAGTTTGACTTACGGGTTCCTTTTGTTTGCAAATGGGGACAGTTCTGCTGAGATCCAAAAACCACTCCAGACCTTCAAAATTAGCAAATAACCATCTGGTTTGGTGGCTCAGTGCCTTCCGCAGCCATAAATCCACAGCCCCGCAACGTTAGCGGGGGATTTGCTATGAAGAAACTTCTCAGTCTTTGAGTAATGGGAAAACAAGGTGGGATGGGGTGGGGTGGGTACTGGGAGCTGTGGGGTCTGGCTAAGCATTGTGGGGTGCAGTGATCTGCACAGAGCTTTGGTGGGAACCCCCAGCGTGGAATGGGGAGGACAGAGGGGAACTCCGGTGCTCTGCTCAATGCTTTGGTCTTTGCTCCCTCCGCTGTGCTGTTGGATTTTTTGTGGCTAAGTTGCAGTTCATAAAATAGGAACAAAGAGGCAATATCCCCGGGAAGGTTGTCTGCTCACAGAAGAGCCCCGAAATCTTCCTTGAGACCGTGATTCGGGGCATGATGGCTTCAGGAGCTCCAACAGCTCTGGGTGCACGGTCTCTGCCTGTACCCACTGCCTGCCACAGCTCAGCACATCAGATGTGCTTTCCTCACCCTCACCCCTTATCCTTTACTCTGCAGACTTCAGGCGCTTCCATATACAATGGGACTGACGCAAATCGTTCCGGAGCTCAACACTGACTCAAAGCAACGCGTGCAGCTCTGCTTTCTGCTCCACGCTAATTCGGGATCTTTGAGACCTCCCCGAGAAACTGCACGAGCAGTGAATGGCTGAGGATGAGGAGGGCTGCCCGTGCTGCAGGAGGGCAGGGAACCACGCCAGGCTTTGCTCGGTGTGCCACCACCATCCGTGCCCCAGCATCACACACTGCTCAGTGTGGTTTGTGCCCGGGAAGATGCAGTTTGGAGGTCGGGGGGCTGAGAGGTGTGATACCCTCCGAGTGCCTGTGAGCAGGATGCAGCTGTGGGAGTCTAAGAAAGGGATATCCCAAAGCAGCGCAGTGATTTGTTTTTCTGTCGTTTATACCAATGAAATGCAAGTAGATTAGCAGGAAACTAATAGGAAAAAAAAGCTTACGGAGTCGAATCTTTTAATCCCCGTCGCCAACGAGTGCAGCTGGATGGCAGAGAAACGGGCAGGGCCCCGTGAAGAGCTGTGGGATTGCTGCTGCCCCACCGCTGCCCGAGCACAGGGGCTTTGCGTTCCCATTTGTGCGAGCAGAGCAGAGCCCAAAAACGGCTGCGCCCTGTTTACGTGCACAAAACCAAGGGCACATCGAGCATAATTTGCAGGACAAAAAGCAAAGCCTTCACTTACCCAGCGCCCGGTCCAACAGCAAACACACCGCAGGGCTGGGAGCACCCACGGGGGTCCCGCACGCAGCAGGGAGCGCTCGGACTGCTTCTCGGCCGCGAACTTACAGAAAGGTCTTATTTTACAGGGAGGAAAGCGCAGTTAAAGACACGCAGTGCCTCTCCCCCATTCGCAGCACTGCAGATCGCAGCTCCGACCGCTGCGGCGGAGCGCGGCCGAAGGGAAACGCGGTTCCTCTCCGCCGCACGTCGGGGGCTCCGGGGCTGCTCAGCTGTGATGGGGATCGGGATGGAGATGGGGGAGGTGGTAATGTTGTTCTGTTCACTATTAAAGGGAAAAGAAACCAAGCTGGGGCGGGGGTGTAACAACTGGAACTTTGTCAATTAGAATTTTTATCTGCGTTAGGTTTATTTCAGATGGAAACGAGCGCATGAATGAAGCCTTTCTGGGAGCCTGTAGCGCCGGAGCTGTTGGGGGTGTAAAGTAACAGCTCAGGGAATCAAGAGACAGAGATGAACGCATCAACCGTCCCACTATTCAACATTTGTTCAATTATTTGTCTTCTGTTTGTTCTGCTCCTGGGCCCCCCTGGCACTGTGCGGGGCCTCATTCGTCCCTTTGTCCCCTATGGAGTCAGGGTGTAACGGAGGCAGCAGCTGTGGGCTGCAGGTGAGCACGGTGACTGCCTCTGTAGTGACTGATGGGATCCACCTGGGCCACAGCAGTTAAAAGAGAGTGGTGCTGCTCAGCACCCAGGTCAGGGTGATGGTGGGTGGGTATTTCTGCAAGCTTGTCAAGTAAGGGATTAAATAATCCTAATAATAGTTGGAGAAAAAGAAGTGTTAAAATAAGCTTTTTTTGGGGGTGTGGGGGAGTGGTGCTTTTAGCTCTTATGGTCAGCCAGAAAATAGTTGTGTATTCTGTTGGTGTGGAGCTGGGGCTGCTCAACCTCAGTGCCTGACTGCAGCCCCCTCTGAGGAGGGGGTTGGGGTACTGGAGGAGAGCTGCCCCACATTTTTTCCTCTTGCAGCCTTGGTGTCTGTGTGGTGCTTGGCCTGGCTCAGTAGTGAGCCCTGGGTAAGGTTTGTGGATGTGCTGTGAGGCACAACCTGAGCAAAGCAACAGTGAGGAGTATTGTGAGCAGTGGTGAGTTGGAGTGCACTGTGTAATGGGATGCATTGCACTGCACATCTATGGCAGTGTTAGAGCTGGAATGGGTGGAAGCTGTTTCCTTCCTGCTGGGTAGAAGTTTCCCCCTCTGAAACACCACTGTTTGCTCCATGAGCAAACCCAAATCTCCCCTTTGGCCCCTGGGTTCCTCCTGGATTCCTGGGGAGCTCTGTCTCAGATTGCTGCCCAAATTGGGATCCCAGGTTACAGGAACAAAGGTACCACCCTGCAAAAGGTTCAATGAGCCAGTGATGCTCTGCTGGGTAGGAAATGTCCCTCGTTTTCAGCAGTGAATGGAGGAAGAGATCTCTGCAATTCACCCCATCCTAAAGCTGCCACAAATGAGGAGAAACTGCAAAATTCCACTTAAAGCCTTTTTCTTTTTTTTCCTGTAATGTATCAGTTTACGTTTCTAATGTTGGTATCATTCAGTGCTTTAAATCAAATTATGAGTGTATCAGACTGCTTAACAATGTTTCTTTTTAATTAAGTTTACTAGTCCCACATGCATTTAAAAAAAAATAAAAGAAATTAAACAAACTTAATTAAATTACACTTTGGGGTTAAGGTAAGGCTGCAAAAAGTGCAGTGAGAACACAGGGGCTGAAAAATGCCTTTAGGTGTACTTAGCCTTTCCTTAAAACCTGAGCCCTTTTAGGGTGGGTTCTGAAGGCTCATCCCTTTGCCCTGCAGCACTGCATGAGCTGCCTGTTTTGTTTCTTCCCCTTATGTGTGCTGGCAGATTAAACAGAGAGCCCCTCCAAAAGCTGAGAGCTGGTGAGTGTGAGTGCTTTGCACAAGCAGTCTCAACAAGAAGTGCAATACCAGGAAGGCTGTGCACCTTTGGATCTGTGCTGATCATCCCCACACCTGGGATCAGAATCCAGCAGTTCCTAAGGTTTGGCTGCAGAAACCCCACTGAAGCTTGGATTTCTGTGGTTTCTGGGATGTTTTTTCACCTGGTGGAATAAAGCAGCCAACCTGCCAAGGTACACAAAGCACAGCGATGGCACCATGACTGCCCACACCAGCTCCCAGCCACCAAAACCCTCCTGGCCCCAACAGGAACCCGGTGCCCCTGAGGATGGGCAGCTGTCACCGTGCTGTGATTCCCCCGGCCCCTAGGGCTCCACATCTGGGGCTGCAAGGATGAAGTCAGCCCCAGAGCTGCTGCGGGCTGGAAGTGATTTCACCGAGCTGCAATGCAGATGGATTAATTCCAGTGCTGCAAAGTCAACATGGTTGAACACTGGCTACATCACAGTCTTCATTACTGTGGTCTGGATCGGGTTTTGATGAAGTAATTTCCCTTGAGTTTAGCACTTAGAAAACATATAGGGCGTCCTGCTTGGACTTGCTTGGAGAGCACCCCCCCTGCAAATGGGCCTTTATCAGATGCACATGGACCCCTGCAATCTGGAGGGCTTCAAATGAGCCCCATCTGCTCTGTGGCACACAGTACCCAAACAGCACTGAGAATGAGATGGGTGTTACTAATAACGAATGGTACTGCACGGCATTTCCCTGAGGGATTTAGCAATCTCTCTGTCCCTGCACCCAACCCCAGGAGAACAGAGGTGACCTGGGAGAATGGCATCTCATCCAGCTGAGCTCAGCAGTGAGGCACCAGGATGCCAGTGCCCATCATCCTGCTCAATTTCCAGTTTCTGATGCTTGAAAAGAGGCCTCCGTGCAGAGGAAATGTTTATTCTGTGATTTTTTTTCCCTTTGGTTATAAACTGTAATCAAATACATGTCATGCAATTGGCTTCCCTGGGAAGTAATCCTGGGAAGGTGAGCTGTTCTGTCCCAATGGTGCCCTGTAGGGTCACCTCCTGCCAGGCAGCCCCACCTCCTTCTTTTGGTGCATGCTCTCAGCAGAAGGTGCTTTAAGGGGCAGCAATGGGGTGCCCTGCTCTCTGTTCATCCATCCCTGAGCTCTCTTTCCATCGCAGTGTGATGCTGGAGATCAGTGCCTGGTCTCCTCAGAAGGATGGGAGGCACTTCCAGCTACCGTGGGCTGGCGATGAGGAATGCACCTATGGATACGCTGAAGTAGGAAAAGAATGCAGGCATGGAGATGGAAAAAAAACCCAGGTGCCATCACCTGCGAACTAAAACGTACGGGGGTAACGGATGCAAAGCACGGCGCTCTGAAGGACCCAGAGCCGTCCGTCCCGGTAATTCACCCACACCGATAACACCTCGGCATTTCGGGTGGAGGATGCACCGCCCGAAGCACTCCGGCCTCTGCCTGCCACCTGGAGGCCGGAGCCTGGAAACTGCGTTTCCTGCAGCCCCCCCTCGTTGTGCATGCAGCGTTCAGGCAGGTTCTGCATGCAGCCTCCCACCCCCCTCCACCGGCATCCCATCCCATCCCGTCCCGTCCTGCCCGGGCTCTGCACTTCGCTCCCAACCCAGCACTTCCAATATTCTCCATCATCACACTGAAACGTTTTTCTCCCCATTTATTTTTATTTTTTTTTGTGAGTTCTCCCTTGGGAGGACAACGCGGAATTTCCTCTGAAACTCGAGCAGAGGGAAGGAAATTAATTTCCTTTTTCTTTCTCTCCCTTTCTCTCCTTTTTTCCCTCTCGTTTTTGTTTCCCCTTGGTAAAGAAACTATTCCACGCTCCTGAGAAGTGCCTCACTAAGCTGCAGCTCTGCAGATTTCGAGCTGAAACAACGTGATCCTCGGTAGTGCCATTCTCTGTTTGCATGATGCTGGGGTGCGGTCACTGGTGCTGAGGCAGTTGCTGAACCCCCATGAGGGTTTTGTCCCGGATTTTTGTTGGAAAATAGGGATAATTATCACTGTTCCTGAAGCAGAGGTGGAAAATATTTGCCCCTACGAACTGCTGGCTGCTCGGTCTGCTTTGCTCCGGTTGTAAATTGAATGTTTCACAAAACATGAATTCATTTCTGATAAACATAAAAATAATAGGATGCTATTTATAAGATCAGGTTCTGTAAACTCTGTGTTAGAAAATCACAGGGAAAAATACGTTCTCCATCCAATTCCCAAAGTGTTTCAGTGTCTCTGCGAGCAGCGAAAGCCCGCAGGAGGGGATGGGATCCAAGCACACATCTGGGGCTGTGTTTGCCCAGAGTCAGCCCTCCATCCCGTGGTGGGGAGGGTCACTGAGAACTTTGCTTTCCTGACCAAAAGCTTTGATTGAATGTTCCAAATCTGCCCAAATTTCGGTGGGAGTGCTGTGAGGAAAACTGATGTGAGGAGCTGCTCTCCTCCTTGCTCTCCTTGTCAATCCCAGTCCCCACCAAGAACCTCTGAAGAATTAACTTTTTTTTTTCCCTCTGTATTTAAATAACAATGAAAGCCACAATTTACCTAATTTTCCTGCTGAACGAACTTGATATGAAGTTGTTCCACTCCTTTGCTTCACACACCACTAAAAAGGACTTTCCTTTCGCAGAACCACGATTTCTAATTCTTTTAGCCCTGAAAAGAGTAACTCCAGACAAAGGGAAGTTTTCCACTCGTGGATCCTCTGGCATCCCAACCCCACTGCATCCCCTCTGCTTTCTTTACCCAGCAATGCAGTGCACTGGGCTGATAGGAACAGTACACCTACCTCTGCCAGGATCCACAAAACATCATCTCTCCAAGCGAAGCAAACACCAATTTTGGATGGATGGCCCCAAAACCTCTGGGGTGGTGATGCATCCCTCTGCATAGGGAACACAGGGCTGCAGCACAGGCTGCAAGCAGGGCAACACTGAGGTTCTGCTCCTCCATGAGCAGAAGCCATCGTTTCATTTCACATTGCTATGTGAGTTATGTTACTCTTTCCCAATGCGCGTTTTTTTTTTTTGGCAATGGGAAAGCAAGAAAACCACCTCGGAAAATATTAACAGAATGGATCATAAAGCATTTTGCTCTGGCCTGCTTTCCCTTTTCTGACCAGCAGAAGCAGGGCCATTTAACCTCAGGGCCCTCTCACGGAAGGAAGAGCTCAGGCAGTGCACAGAGCCGACACCTGCGGGATGGGATGCGGTGCAGATGTTCCCAGATGTGCCGTGGGCAGCGGGCTCAGGCCGTTGGGTCACGTTCTCCCTCAGTTATTAAGGGAATGTGATGCTGGTTTGTAATACCACCGGCGTGTATTTTGGACAGGTTGGGGTAATTTGAGAAGTAATGGAAATTTAGCACTGCGTGGCCCTGGGGAAGAGCAAGCTCCAAAAAAAAAAAAAAAAGAAAGAAGGGAAGCACAGTGCGGGGAGCTGGCTCTGCTCAGCACGGCTCCGGAGCCCTTCTGCTGGTCAGGATTTTGTCTCTTCCTTTAGAAATTCCTTGGCTGCAGCAGCCCCCGTGATGACACCTTTTGCTCTGCAGCATTTTCTCCCCCAAGTTTCCATAGCTGGAGGACAACCGCTCGTTTCCCCTCAGCACCCAACGTGGTGAGCGCCCACAGCCCCTTTGCATCCTGAGAACTCACCAACAAATTGCTTCCACACTCTGGCCCAACATCAAAACTGGTGCAGTACAAGGGTTAACCAACTTAAACGTTTAAAGAGTCATGAAATGGACGGTTTCCGCTTTCCATCTGGCTTTTATCAATTCTAAGTCGGTTTCAGAAGTACAGCTACACAATCAAAACACACAATCTCCCTAGTCAGATAATTCAATTTCATAAATGAATTACTTATGTGCCTGTAAGTAAATACATTCCTATGCAGGGAGATATCGACTGCTGTCAAAGGAATAGTGAGGTCCAGGGGAAGTGGCTGTGGCCCCTCGGGGGTGTCCTGTAGAGCTGTGGGTCTGGTGGAGCTCCCAGCATTGGGGGTTTGAGGGGAGAGGAGGGGCTGCCTGCAGGAGGATCACCTCAAACCACCCTTCGGGACAATGGCGTGGACCATGAGTGGTGTGATGGATGGGAAAGAGGATGGACTTGGCTGTGCGTTTGTACCTCGTGGGATCTTCCACGGTGGGGTCAGTGGTTGGACCTGATAATCCGAGAGGTCTTTTCCAACTTTAATGATTCCATGGTTCTGTAATATCTAGAGGAAAATGTTGGAGGAGGTGATTAGAGAGGGCCTCAGGATCCTGCCCAGGGGGCTGAAGGTCTCAGCCTTCCCATGCAGACGGATCTCCTCCCCTCATAGCTCCTCCTCGTTCCTCAGGATGCTGAAAACCACCCTCATGCTCACAGCTTCATGCAGAAGACCTGATGCTGCAGGGGATGATTTTTGCAGCTATTGTGTTTTGGTGTCCTTATTTAACGTGGACCTTGTCAGTGCAGGCAAGGGCATGAATATGCATCCATGGACCCTCCTGGGAGTTACACAGCAAAATGCTGCACAAGGGAAATGCAGAGTCGTCGTGCTCAGCTTCCCCCGGGGCAAAGAAATTGCATAATCTGATGGTGTGCATATCTCCACCGTGTGGCTTTGGGCTTTCTGCTGCCTTCTATTTCCATTGCTTCATTTAACAGTGAGCTTCAGGTACTCTAAGCCCCTGTCAGAATGGCAGCGCTGGGTTTTATCTTGTCTCTTTGACATCCATTTAATAGCAACCAAGCCAAAACCCAAACAAAACAGCATTAAGCTCCTTGAGTGTAGCTGGTATGGCTGGCTGCTAGGAGCGTGCAGTGTTTCCCACCCTGGACACATGCCTCCTTGCCCTGTTCTTCCCCTTTTGCAGTGATTTCCTTTTTCTGTAGTGGGGATTTGATGGAATGTGAGCAGTGCTGGCAGGGCTGCTTTGCTGAGCTTTGTGTCGGTGGCTGCGGGGTTTTATCCATGTCACACAGATGCTGGAAGCTGCTATCAAGCAAAATGGAATAAAAAACAAATATTGCAGGTTTGAAGGCAAACCAGAAGCTTTCCCATGTCTGAAACAGCAAAATCTTCCTTGTGGCATCTCAAACCATCCCCGAGGCTTTTAGGAGAGCGCACAAATAATCCGACCTTGAACAAGAATGACAACAATACACAGCTGAATTGTTATAATCCTGGCAGACTGATCTGCTGCAGTGTCAGTCAGCTCTTCTTCTCTGCTCAGAAGCGTGGTGCTCGCCTTGCTCCATCCTCTGGTCCTGTCTCCAAATGCACACTCCCACAACCAGTAGCGTTCCAGAGGTTCTGCTCCATGCAATTGGGCTTGAGTAGGTCCAGGCCAGGCTGGTCTTGCTGCTCCTGCCCTGAATGTGCCTTCCTCCGAGCAAACCCGGCCCATTTCTGCATAACTGTGCCACAGAACTCCCTTGCTGAAGGGGATTCAGAACAAGGGTAACGTTCGCTCTCTTCTGCCTCGAGTCAATTGCTAAATAAATACAGTGTTGAAAGCCCGGAGAAATTCAGAGACAACTCTTCAAAAGGACAATTTTGGGGGGTACAAATTGTAACCACCAAATCTGCATTCTGCATCTGTGGATAATTGCAAGCATCTGCGGGTCTGAGTGAGCGTGGGTGGGGGTGAGGGTAAAGTACTGCTCCAGGGACGGGGCTGCGTGGGGTGGGCTGCTGGGGACCTGCAGCATGGGAGCTCCTCATTGCACAGAGGGGAGGAAAGTAAAAACAAAGGAAAATAATATAAAAAATGACATTTGAGCAGGCAAAACAGCTTTGATGCTCAAATGCTATTATTTTTATAGGAGTTCTGTGGGTGCTGACAGCTGATGGGCATTTGTGAGGCCTTCATGGCTTGGGAGGGTAACACTTGTGTTTTGGCTCTGCCTTGGAAGGGAACTGAAGCAAGTTCTTGCCAACATCCCACCCCATTACACTTTTGGGGGTTTTCTCCTTTCTGCCCCGTGGTGGTTGCACCCTGCACGCTGCTGCAGGACCAGTGCAGCATGGGCACAGTCAGCTCCTGAGCAATCAGCTCTGCGGGGTTCAGGAGGTCCTTATTTTCAGGGGGAAGTGCTTTAATCAAGATTAATTTTTTCCAGTTTTCAGTAATCGGAGCTCTTCCTGAGTTTTCCTCAGCTCTCCTTCAGAATGAAATTATCAAATTTCCATGGCAATTAAAGCAGAAAGCTGAAAGCACGAGGGTCGCTGCGTACAATGGCTGATGGGGAGCAAGTGGACTGAGCCCGCAAGAAGGAAAGAGGATTTTCACGGCTGGGCTGTGTGCCTGCAGGGCCAGCCAAGCCTTGCAAGGAGCTGCAAGCTGCTGCAGCATTTCTTGCCTTTCTCTCGATGCAAAACACTGAGTGAGCAATGAGGGAGAGAGCAAAAGGGCTGAACTTTGGTGCTGGCCAGTTCTGAATCAAGCAGATGCTCAGTGGTAGTGCCACTCAGTGGGTACCATGTGCAGTGCTGCCCCATGGGCTGATGAAGGGGGGACTCTGTTCTGTGCTCTGCACTTCCTGGGTCCCATTGCTGCCTGCAAAATCAGGACCAGTCCTCAGGGGCTGCAATGGCTCAGGAGCTGCAGGAGCACACCAAGTCCAACCGTCCATCCATCCCACCATGCCCACAATCCCATGTCCCTACATGCTATATCTAAATGATATGGCACGTGAGTCATGGCTGCTTTTCCACTTGAACACAGAAAGAACCAACCAAACCGAGGGAGCACCTACAGCGATGAGGAGAAGAGCTTAATTACCTGCTGGATCTCACTGCCACAAGATTTCTTGAGGCCACCTACTAGGGTACGTGTGAGGAACATTAGACTTTGAACACAGACTGCAAAGGGAGGAGGAAAAGGAAGTCTCCCCATGGTTTAAGGGCTGAGCTGGAGCCCAGGATTTCTCCCCATGATGGAAGCACAATTTTTCAGTTACAAAATGGCACTTTTGGCTGGGATGCTATTGTCTGGGCTCAGTCAGAGCCAGAAGGGGCAATACCACTCAGCAGACCTTTGTCCCATTGCTTTCAGGTGCAGCCCCATGTCTCCATCCTTTACTTTTCCCCTTCTTTACCCTGAAGGAAATCACATCCCATGGAGGACACTGGGCTCTCCCCCACGCTGCAGCCCCAGCCCCCCCTCTGCAGCCATATGCAGGATATCACCCCCTCCTCAGGGTTGGGTTACCCTGCAGTAATTCACTCACATTTCTCAAACGATAAATCCTTGCACAGTCGGTTGAGAAATCTGGGCTAAGAAGGAATGGAAGTGAATTATTAAATCCAAATGGCTCCACAACCTGGGCCTGTCCACTCTGCTTCTCAGCAAAATTAACAACGTGGTGGGATGTGACGAACTGCCTGGTGGTAATAGCTGCTCCCAGGTACACCTGGAATAGAGCTGTAGCTCCGTGCAGAGTGCACAGAGCTGTCACCTCTGGTTTGTGTGGCTGGAGAGAAGGGTGGGAGCTGTGTCCTCACAGCTCGTGTCATACCCGAGCGAGCTGCTTCCAGCAGTGATTTAAATGCAAAGTGGGAAACAGCAGAAAGCCACTAAATCCTGACATTTGCCCCTTCTCATCAGGCGCTGGCATTGGCTTATCCCTTCATGCTTTCCAGAAATAGCTGGGACTCTGCTGTGCCTTAGGGAGAGGTGAGGACTAAAGAGGGAAATCCCAGCAGCGGGGCTGGCCCTGATCTGCTGCAAAGTGAGTGTTCATCTGACCTGCTCACCCCCCCAGTGCCCTGCCCTGGTGTTATTTGTATACGTATTCCTTTTATAGCACCATAGAATCCCGGAATCATAGAATGGTTGGGTTGGAAGGGATCTCAAAGCCCTCTCAGCCCCAAGCCCAGATGTGAGCTGGTTGCCCCCCACCAGATCAGGTTGCCCAGAGCACCCACCCCAGCCTGGGCTTGGGCACATTCAGGGGTGTATCTTAAATCAATGGGACATCTGATCAGCAGGCCTTCCAGTCAAAGGGACATCCAGTCTGTGGGACTTCCAATCAATGGGACAATCCAAACAACGGGATGTCCAATCAATGGGCTTTTTTCCTTCAAAAGGACTGCAGAACCAGAACTTCCATATGGAAAGCCACGGGGTTCTTCCTAAAGATGAAGTTTATAGAGACGAATATTATAGCACTGTTTTCAAGCTTATTAGCTGTGTCATACTGTTATTGCCTCCAGTCATTTTTTGTAGAAACCAAATGAACTGTGAGTATTTGTCAATCTTGGTAATAAACTATAGTGGCAGCAAGCTTAATCTGGTGTTAATTAGGCTTGTGGAAAACTAAATCAAGCACCAGAAACCACAGATTATTTTAGGCTTCCTCTAGCATAAACACAAAGGCTTGAGGATCCATAACGTATTATTTTTGTTGACAGTTTTCCACTTTTCCCCCAGTTTATTTCACGTATCTGATAGGCTGCTCCTTGATTACTTTTAGCTCTGTCTTCTTTTGGCCTCAGTGTGGCAGTTTGTTAATCCTTCCTATTTTTGTGTATTTAAGCAGGATTACAAACTTCAAATACACTGTAAAAGGAACCCGTATACAACCCTTCAAAATCACTTAAGTGGGCCAATGACAGAAGTACCAGCCCTGCAAGGAAATACAGAACATTTCAGAAACCATCCCCGGTGTTTATTTATGAGCCATTTTTAATTACTCACTGGGAATGAATGAAAGAACTCAAAAATGGGAACCGACAGAGGGCTTTGCATTGAGTTACAGCTCATGGAGGACAAGGGAAAGATCACGGCGCTTTCAAGTCGGGATGGTCAGAGGGTATAATTATGCTCTGCTGCTTTATGGACAAAACCTCAACAAATTAAATGGCAAACTGTATAGCAGACAGCACGAGGATCCCTCAGAAGGCTCTGTGCACTGTGGGGAGTAGCAGGCAGGGAGGGCAGGGAATCAGCAGGGCAGAATCCTACAGTCATCAAGGTCATCTGTCTGAAGGGCAGCTGCATGGAGAACAGTGTGAGCTCAGCTTAGTATGTCTGCAGGAAAGAAATATGGAGAAGGAGAAACGCTGCGGTGCCGTGAGCTTAGCTAAGAAGTGTTTCCTCTGTAGGTCCCACAAGAAAGGCCTGAGAGAAAGAGAATGCCTGAGAAAGAGCATCACGTTCATTTATTGGGACAAGCTGATTTTCAAGCTGAGTTGCATTAATTTTGAAAGTAAGATTTTT
>VXAB01007031.1:88708-99122 GCA_013399175.1 Odontophorus gujanensis
TTTTTTTCTTTCCAGGAAAAACTGAAGTCATATGAGAGCAAGCCACACGCTGCCTGGTTTTGATCACTTGGCATGCTCAGAACCAAAGTCCTCAAAGTAAATATTTCCTATGAAGATCACTAAGGGTGTGACCGACTTGTGAGGGACAGCAATGGGAAAACACTGCTCTAAACCTAACGCTACATCACAGAGCATACATCTGTCACTTGGTCAGAGCAGGGAAAAATATAGAAAGGCATGGAGCAGAGCGATGCCTTGCTTTGCTGAACACATCTGGAGCACTGTGATTAGCCCCAAGTGGGGCTCTATGTGTCCTGCAAAGACAGCTGATGTCTGCGTGCCCCCTATCCTGCTGGGTATGGGAGGAAGGAGGGGGTGACCGGGCACAGTGCAAGCCAGCCTTACTGTACATTAGTTTATACTTAGCAACGAAACAAAACAAAATACCAAAGAAAACAAAGAAAAAGAGAGATGACGCAGGGCAGCGTGGTGCTGGCGGAAGGCCGATAGGGCAGCAGCTGCTCCTCCTCCTCTCGGCTGCCCAGCACAAAGCTGAAGGCAGGGCTGCTCGGATCCTGACCCGAGCACTGGAGGAGGGCTTTAAGGGACCGTGCCGCAGTTCTGCCTTCCCATCTCACACGGCCCTTTGGGGCACGGCGTCGGTGTCACCGGTCGGGGCCCCTCTGCTGCTCGCCATGGTGTTGGACCGAACTTCTGCACAAGAGTGAGCAGCTCCGGTTCGCCCCTCCGCCAGTATTTATTTCTTCCAGGGGAAGAGAACTTGCTGCTCTTTGCCACGAGATGGAGCCTTCAGATTGAGCTCATTGCTGTAGGACTGGTTGTTACTTAAGGCAATGAAGCCGCATTCAGAGACCGCACGTGTTTAATTTTCTCCGATTATTATTTGTGATGCTGTGATGTTGTTTTTTTTTCAATGAATCATATTTTTCAGCATCTCTCGTTCATCAGATACGACGAAACTGCAAAAGCTGCCAAAATAGGTGCTGCTTAGCCCAGCTGTGCAGAGGAGGATGCTGAACAATGCAGCTCTTCTCCGTGCTCGATGCCACTCCGCAGGGACCAAGCAGCCGCAGTTGTGCATAGGCTGGGGTGTGAGCGGGGGCTGAAAGCAGGCCGCCCTTCCCTCCTGTTCACCTTCAGGTTCAATTCTACTTCTGAAAAAGGTCCCCGTTCGATATCCTACTGTTATTTCTGAAGGGCAATGGGAAAGATGTCCCCGGGTGCTCCCTGTTTGGCACTGGCAGAGCTGCTCCTGCCCTGCCCGCTGTGCGCCCATCTGCCACGCTCCTCCCCAGCCTCTGCCCACAGCCACGTCCCCAAACACCCCGAGATTCCATCTCCCTTTTCATTTCACTGCCCTTCAGCCCTGAGGAACTGAATGTTTTGTTTTGCACCGTGTGTTTCTGTGTTCATTCCTTTTTTTTTTTTTTTTTGTCTTCTAATTTGAAGCTGCTGTGAAGAAGCTGGGAAAAGCAATGCAGCCCTGGTGCTCTTCTGACAGCACTCGGGCTCTGGAGCAGTGTCTGAAAGCTGATGGCAGTGTGTGGTGCTGCTGGAGGAACCTGCTCCTCTGTTTGGGTGTCAGCACCTGCACCCCACCCCTGCTGGGACTGGGGCCAGGGCAGTTTGGAGGAGAACCCCAACGTTTGGATGCAGTTCAGCATTTGCCAGAAGGTGGGGGCTGATAAGGTCTGCCGGGCTCTCAGTGTACCTCGTTAGGTCCATAGTGACAAGAAAAAGGTTCAGCTCAGCAAGGAGAAGGCAGCAAGCTCCTCTGGTCACTGCTCTGCTGCCTCTACCTCTGTCTTTTCCTTTCCAGACAGAAAACCAGTGCCTTCCTGTACCAGCTCCTTTCTGCTCTCTCTATTTTCCTTCGTAAAAATACAGAGCTGATAGTATGAGATCCCTGAAGCATTCAGCTGTTGAAGAGGTAAATGCACACTGCGTGGAGAGCTCAGCATGGTGATTTACAGCACCTTTTGTAACGTGTGTCTTTCTGCTGGGTGGGTTAGCCTTAAGAAAACACAGGCAGGAGCAGCACAGGCAGCATCCGACTCTGGGAGTGCGTGCGGTGGGGCAGTGCTGGGGTCACAGCAAAGAGGAGCACTGGGGCAGCACCCATGGGTCCATAATGCGTTCGTAGCACGTGAGCAGACACACACTCCTGTATTGCTGCTGAGTTTGCTGAATTTCCTCTGCTGCTGGTGCCAAACTTTCATTTGCAGGCGCTGGAGATCATTTATTTCCCTTTATCCATTTTCTGTCTGCAAATGGTGCTTCTTGTGTAAGTCATGGACTCAAGAAGACAGTGATGGGCTCGGTGTGTCCTCACAAAAGCAGAGCTCCAATACCACCCTCAGCCCAGCGCTGCCCGATTTTGCATTTGAGCAAGCATTTCCTTCCCAGCTCCTCCTTCCCCAGTGCTGCTCAGCACCACTTTCCCACTCCTGCCCCTTGTTCTTTCCTTCTCAGCTCTCTGTCCTGCACAGCACTTTCCAGCCCCAACTTTCTTGCTGTTCTCAGTGATTAAATCATGGTGAGCAACACTGTTATGAAAGCAATGATCTGTGCAATAGCTTCAGTGGAATGTCCACTCACACTGTCAGCAGTGGAGCTGCTCCTCACCCTCCTGCTGCAGTAATTGAACAGAAATTGCCCTCAGTTAATAACAATTTCCAATAAATCTTGAAATGAACCAGGCACAGTTCTGCTAATTAAGGTGAAAACGCAGCTCATAACAACTGAAGCAACGTTCTCAGAAAGCACTTCCAAAGGCACTACTATTTGTTATATAGTGTGTAATTATCATCCCCAGTAGGTTATACAGGATGCAAGTGCTTTCTAATATTCTCACTAATTTCAGCAGCAACTTTTTGTAATGGGAATCACCATCCAGCTCCACCTACTGAAAGTGGTTAAATTTCAGTGGAGTGGCAGAGCACACATGACACTGGGTTAAATTTGGGTTAAAGACAGCAACATCTCCAGGCCTCTGCTAAATGAGATGGAGTAAGCAGGACACAGCAGGGGAGATCACGTCCTTCACAGGTGGGAATATTCACCTGGGAAGAAGTAGGAGAAAATAACCTAGAAATAAGGTCATTGCTCTCCAGACAGCCTCACGGGATACCCAAGTAGTGCTGAGACTGAGGTAATTTTCCTGCTGAGTGTGGCAGGGATGTGGACACCCCATTATGGGGAAACGAGAGCAGTGCTCACTTTGGAAAATACTGAAAACCCCAAGAGACCATCAAGAGCCCTTAACCCTTTGGGCAAACGGTCCCTTGTGTACACCCAGCACATGAATTTCATTACTGTTGCGTGAAGCTGAGAAACAGTTCGGATGTTAGTTTATGTGAGCATTACCAAAGAATAAAACATTGCAACATAACAGTCAAGAGCTTTATTTCTCTGTGATGCAATCCTTGAAGGAAAGGAAGTAAGCACACTGCTGGCTCTGCACGGTTCTTCCTGTAGGGCAACTGCATCGTCACGCCCAGGAAATGCAACACCAAGCCCTGAAATGATCCGCACTGCAGAGGGCTGCCAAAATCCTAAGGAACTGTCCAATTCGAGAAGAACAGAGCTGTGCTGGATTGGACAGAACAGTCATGCTCATGGAAACTCTTCATCCTCAGCTGCAGGATGGAAGAAGAGCCGGGAGTTAGGGCAGAGGGAACGTGACCTCCTCCACATCACTGCAGTCAGGCGAGCGGAGGTGACGGAGGAAAAGGCCACAGTGTCACAGAGCAGAGCCCACGCTGCTGTAACAGCAGCCACAATTCCCCTGCGTCCCAAAGCCGTTCCCACCACTCCCCAGGGCTCTGGCCGAGCTCACAACCCATCACTGGTTGGACTGTGAATATTCCAATCGGACCATACTGAGCTGCAGCTCTGTTGGTTTGTAGGGTTGGGTTCATTCGTTGGTTTGGGTTTATCTGTGTTGTTGTTGTTTCTATTTTGCATTACTGAGCACATCAACCAGAAACTCAGAATATTTATCGCCTGGGAATTACATCAGATTCCTGGCTGTAAGAGCACTCCAACAGAGTGCTCTTGTGTCAAACAGAGAAAACCACACGTTGGTCTGCAGTAGTATGAGGGAAACCATTACTGCCTTCTACTCAGAGAGGCCTTTCTTTCAGCTTCACTGCAGCCCTCCTTCAGGACAAGGACACTGAGACAGCGTGTGTGGGGCCTGGAGGCAGAGACAAGCAATGGGCAGTAACTGTGCCTTGGGAAACCCAATTGAACACTAGGAAAAGAAAGATCAGTAGGAAGGTGGCATCGTGCTGGAACAGGTCACTGAGCTGGAGAGTCTCCATCCTTAGGGACTTTCAAGATTCAGCTGCACAAAACCCCATGAACTCTGGTGGAAGTCCTTTGCTGGGTGGGAGGTTGGAACAAACATCCAACAGAATTCCCCTCCAGTGAACATTTCCATATTTCTGTGATCTTGAATTCAGGCCAATACACGTGCCCTTAGCCTTAGTGTGTAAGATTTCAGTAGGTCTTGAATTGCTTTCAGAACCCGGGAACTTCACACAAAAGTGCAATAGAAAAAACTACACAGTTTTAAAGCATTTCTAAATTCCACTCCTTCAAGATCTGAGTGCTGTTTACTCTGCTGTCTGCTGGAGACCCAACATGTTCAAAAATAGCATCGCATGGGGTCCCATCAAAGCCTTCTAACATCACCAGGTGTCTCCTCAGTGTGAAAACAAATTCTTTGAAGAGATTTCTTGGAAGAGGAAAATAAAGTGCCACAAGTGACTTCCCGTGTTGTGATGTGGTATCGGATGTACAGAAAATATCTTCTGCAGTAAAACTGGTAGTCTGCAAAAATGATGCAGGTGGTAGATTTCCTTTCTGTGACCACGAAGAGCAACGTTCTTCGAATGAATAATGATAAAAACCAGAACAATTTTATTGGAATCCATTTGGACAACATTATATTTCATATAAGCATCAAACTTAGCACGTGTAAGTAGGTATTTTTGTATGTGTGTGCGTGTGATCATGCTTCTTCCTACCTTTGTGCTTCTTCCTCTCTGCACTGCAGTGAGGAAACTCAAGCTGAGCTTGGCAGCCTGCATCTTACAGAGCTGCTTTCATCTTCACCCAGAGCAGATACCACAACCTTGATGAGGCTTTGCTGCTCAGGGCTGTGAGTCCCCTTGCTCAGAGATAAAGACCGTAACAGCATACCGCTGTCACCTGTTCTGCTCCTTAACAGAAAAATCTCCAGCCCATTATACAACTTCTCCTCCAATCTGCAGGGAAAAAAAAAAAAAAAAACAACAAGCCAACAAATCTCTTTAACTGATAATATTTGTACTCCGAGCTGCTGTTAGGACAGGTGTTCTGTGGTACTGCTATTTTTGACAGTCTAAGCTTCAGGCAGATGAAAAAGGACACCTGTGCTCCAAAAAAAATTGCCCAGCAGAGCTGACGAGGGTGGGGGAAGGTTCATTTGCCACAAGTGCTTCTTTTCTGAAAAATCACATTATTTTGTGAGTTAAAAGAAAGCAGAAACACAGAGCAACTGGCTGCAAAATTTAGCAAGGCATTTTTACTCCAAGGAGAGTAAAAGGGTGGTTTGTGTCAGCATTAATGCACAGAAGGTCAGAAACTAAGGTGATACAACAATATTTTTGTACTTTAATGTCCTTACAAATTAGATACACTGCTGTGTCTGAAATGTATTCTCGCTCTTCGATAGAAAAGTGCCAAAGTGTAGGAAAAGTGTCTCTGTCAATGCAGCACAGAATTTTTGATACGCACAGTCAGTTCCAAATTTGATATACCACTGCATAATGAACAAAACTCTGCCAAAGCCCCCAAAGATTCACCTGGGATTTTTCACGTCAGCTCCAAAACCTCCCATAGACTCCTATAGTCTCCCATATTTGCCCATAGTCTCCCACACTCTCCCCTGCTCTCCCATATTCTCCCACAATCTCCCATAGTCTCCCACGGTCTCCTGGTGCAGTGCTTGGGCTGAGCATCTGATTTCATCACCTTGCAAATAGGAAGAGCCTCCAGCTGGAATGTTGTCTTAACTATACAACCCTTATTAATGCCATATTAACAGACACAGCTGTTCAGTATGGAAACAGTATGCACGCAACACACATGGATGTAAACAATCAGAGCAGAGGAGAGCTTCTGATTCCTTGGCTTCTGTTGGAACTGCCTCCTCACTGAAAGCCTTAATGGATGTTAAGCTGATCATACGCCTCCACAACAGCCATCTGCATGGTTCAGGGGTGTCTTGACTCTATAGGTACTATTTCCATACGTAGGGCTCATCACGCCCATCCAACACATGGTTGTTTTGCTGCCTCTGATGAGCGAGGACGGACGTTGCTGGATGTTGTTCAGTTCTGCCTGAGACAGCTTGAGCTTGGAGTGTTTATTGGTTTTCCTCTAATAACAGAGATAAGCAATGCTCTTTTAGACCTGGCTCCCTCATATCTCTCTGGTGGAATTCTGCTTGCTTCACTGCAGCCACACCAGAGTGAACGCAGTCCTGCAAACGCTGGGGCTCACTGGGCACGCTGGGCATGCTGCTTGCATTGCACATTTTCTGGAGGACTGGAATTTCTGGTGGCATTCTGCTCGGTGAGGCAACTGCTGTGTAGGCACCCGGGTCCTCAGCTCAGCCCGAGCACAGCTGCTAGGGGACATGCTGGTGACACTGCTGCCACGTCGGTGTCACCTCTCCATCCCTGTCTCCTTCAGGGTTTTGTGCCCCTCGCAGTTTTGTCACTATGGAGAAAATGGACTCTTGATTTTCTCTTGAATGCAGTTGGGCTACCTTGCATTTAACTAGTATTCTTGTTACAGTACTTGGCAATGAGGCAATCAGTAGAAGTGAGTAATGCTCACTGGTTTTGCCATAGATATTAATCTAAATATTGCTGCAATTGTACTGTAAAGAAAAGCACTGCATGGGAATTGGTGGGGCAAACACAGTCACTGCTGTCCAGAAACATACGCTCAGTCCAAGGCCCAAATTCACCACCACTCTCAATAGGAACACTTTTCCCCAGCGAACATTTGTGTTGGCAGCTGTCAACACAACAGTTTCACAGTCTGAGTTGCAGATAGATTCCTGATCAACTGCCTCACAAACATGACTGAGGTACACATGGAGGGACTGAAGGAGGAAAGAACAGTGGTCGTTGCTTTGAGAAGTAGTGAAGACAGAGAATATCAGTTAGAGAGCAAAGGAAGACGAGCTGAGGAAGACTTAGGAAGAGGGATAAAAAGGACTGGAGCTCAAAGATAGAACTTTGGGTATCTGGATAGTTCTAAGTAGTCAAAATTAGGGAGGGACTCCTTTTGCAGTGCTGGCACCCTTGCATTTTCTCTTTCATTTTTAACAGTCTTACTACTTGTTGTTTACTTACTGTTGCCCTTCTTTCAGTAATTATCCTCCTCATAATGAATTTCAATTGGAAGATGCTGTGTATATTTAAAGTCATTATCAATTACTTGTATTAAGTGCTATTTCCCTATGTGTGCTTAGTGTGGTTCCAGGCTGGGGCTCAACAGCACAATGCTCCATGCATGTATTTCATTGGGGACAGTCACTGTTCATGTGAACCTGTGCAAAGTGCAGGAAGGGCTCCATTGCCAAGTTAACTGATTCTGCACTTCAGCACTGGGCTAAGTGCATGGATTTGGATCTAACAAACCCTTAAACACGTGCTTAGCATTAGCTGTGAGTGACCACTGAAATGCAAAGCGTGTGCTTACATGTCTTGCCAGGCTGCAGCCCTCTTGCTCATAGTTTTGTTAGAACTAGAGCAATGTATGCAGCTGGAGATTGTGCACACACACACACAGTATCTCCTATTTCAAAGTCTGAGAATACGAACTATGACAGATGGAATAGCACACTGCTCCCAGAAGGTAAGGAACCATTCTCCTGGCATGTATGAGGAGACAGAATAAACACGGCCATAATTTGTGATGTTTCCGTGTTTAAAAAAACACATAGGAGCAGTTGAAAAATTCCTACACGTTGCAGATTAGTTCCAGTGCTATGGCAGTGTTGCTCAGAAAGGTGGTTCAAGTGACATCACCCTCTGAATCAGTGAGAGCTTCAACAAAAGATGCACTTCACCTTACAATTCATAGGCTGCCTGGGGTACCTATATCATCACTGAAATGAGAGGTGTCCATGTTTAATGTCACTTTTACAAATAGTCACCTTCAGGAACAGTCACAGCCACTGCAGCACACCACTCCCCCTTCCTTTGACCAAACTCTTCTGGTCTCTAACACAATCTGGTCTCTGTATTTGTTGCATTTTAGAGCAGTGTTGCTTTAACATCACAAATACCAGAAGGATTAAAAGGATAATTAAGAATAAGGAGATTATCTCCTGCCTTTCAAGGTGATAAAGATGATCTCAGAGTAAACAGCACAAGAAAAAAACCCTAAACCTGGGATATTTTAGTAGGAAGAAAATCAGAGATATTACTGAATTCAAAAAGTAAGTGACATTATTGAAGGTTGGGCAGTGCTACGAGGCTGATACACCACGCTCCATGGACAAAGCAGTGAAGTCATCCCCAGAGATCTCTAATATTCATTTAGTAAAACAGGCCTGATGATTAGAGGATGGCAAAAAATCAACCTTTCCTACATCTGTGCATCTCAGGGCAGAACTTGTCCTCCCAGAACTGTTACTTCAAATTGTGACTGCCCTATGAAACACAGCTGGACTTTTTCACAAGGAGAGGTAGATGGAAGGAGTGTGTGCGTAGGAACTTCTTCACAGTGAGGCTGCAAAAACCTTTACAGTTTTGCATTTTAATCTGAGTACTTCAAGATGAGTTCGTCCATTGCACCACATCACAGGACACACACAGCGAAGCAACCAGGATGTCCAGACACCAGCCTTAGTAAATACTGAGCTTCTATTCCAGCCTGATTTCTGTGTTGTTTTCAGTAAAAGTGTTGGGTAATTGGAAAATAAAGTCAATTTGTTTAAGCACAAAGCAATTACGCTACATTAAGATGCTGGAAATGATTCTGCTCATCAGTTTGTGGAGCAGAGATGTTGCATTGGCCGTGCAGGAAATGGATGTAACCTCATTTAAAATCTGTTCTGGGGACTGTGTTAATGGGATGGCTTGACTCCTTTCCAACACGCTAAATCCATTTAGTTTGAAAATTAATTTTTAGGCGGCGTTTTGGAAAACAAAGTAAAAGTTTTCTGTTAGTAGGCAAAATCAGGTTACATAGATATAAAAGGCTGTGTTCTTCTCTGACCAAACTCAAAGGTAAAATTCCCGTCAACATGAAAGCCAGCAATATCAAACCTGTGATCTTGAAAGGAAATAACAGCGATATCACATCTGTAGAATAGCAGGAACGTGCTCTGAATGCTGGAACACACTCCGCATTTTGTTTATGCTCAGAAGAATTACTTATTGCAATATTTGCATAGCGTTCAGTTCTGTCTAATTACAGCTGTCTGCGGGGACGAGTTCAATAGGGCAGGCACCAGATTCAAAACAGATTCCTTTCTGGAGCCATAAAGCCAAATTCCAGCGGGGCTGACATGGACCTTCATCATACAGATGAGGAGCTGGATTCAGACAGTCCAACCTACAAAGCCTTTTCTTCTCCCCTTTCTTTGGAGACACTGAATGAACGCTGAAGTCCTGCCTGCCTGCTTGCCAGCTGCGGACTCCTCAGGCCATATTTCACAAGAGCTGGGTGGTGCCTGCTGGTGCTCTCGACTTGAAATATCCTGTCCTGCTGCCATGCTGATACAGCTCAGAGATACCTCCACTGCACCAGCGGTGTGCTCTCAGTGCGAGTGCCTACGTGTGATGATCCACGGGATGGAAGGAGGATGAATGCTGAAGGAGGAAGGGAGCAGTGTGCAGTGAGCACTGCCTGCCTGCCACCACGTCCCCTCACCTCCTGCTGTTGGCCTCCCCCAGATTTGAGGCCACTGTTATGACACAGGACCTTTATTGACAGTGGGAATGCAGCTCAGACCCTCACCCATGAACCTCTGTGTGCGACCTCAGCGCTGCATGAACCATCAGGGACAGCGCTGGTGTATCTGAGAGCTCCCCAAAAACAAAGTTTGCTGCACGGAGGGCAGGGCAAGCCTCGGGCTCAGCACAGGGGCTCACAAGAGCAGCTGATCTCCGCTCCCCATTGCTTTAACGACCTGCTCGTGTGCTGCAGGATCCGCTCCTGCCACGCACTGACACAGCATTCACACACACGGTGGATCCAGCCCCCTTCACCGGCTTTCAGCCCCTGCAACACGGTGCTGCGCATTGCAACACCTCCTTCCGAGCGGACGGAGGATGTTTCCGTGGCTGAAAATACCCTCCAGCTCGCAGCTCGCTTCCCC
>VXAB01007031.1:99311-130562 GCA_013399175.1 Odontophorus gujanensis
AGGCGACGTTTTGGTGCTGCAGCCCTCTGCCGTGCAGCTTCACAGCGAGGTCCTGATGGTGGTTTGTGCCCTCTCCTGTCCTCACCGCTGCTGCTCTGCTCAACCCGGGCATGATTTACGCTGTTTTATTTGACCCTGAAGTCAGAGGGGAGAGTTAAAGAGCAACACGGGCGCATTAATGCGCCCGTGTTGCTCTTTAACTCTCCCCTCTGACTTCAGGGTCCAGAGCTGCGTGCAGGCAGTGCTGCTCAAAGGCTGCCGTGCTCCAACGCTCATTTGCCTTTCGGTGGGATATCGGTGCAGAGCGAACAAGCTTCGTGTCTAATGCTGGTTGAAACAGCACCGAAAAAACCCACTGGGAGATCTGTACAAAACCCTTGAGCTGGCACAATCCTCTCCCTGCAGGTCCTTTGGGGATGGCTGTGTTGACACTGTCTTTTGACCTTGCCGCAGATGTGAATGCGAGTGATTTTTTTCCTGTGTTGCTCCTAGCTTTCTTTGCTTGTTACTGCACGGCTTAGATCACCTCTTTATGCTCCTATTGTTTTAGAGCAGAGGCTGCGTAACCTACTGGAGCAAACTCTTGGTATTGTGTTCTCTTATCAGCTCTGTCAGTCTTCTGAGAGTCAGGCTTCCCACATTGTGTCCTAATATGATAAATAGCTTGGCTTTGTTTGAGGCAACTGTAGTGCAAGTGTAGCTACTGACATGCTGACATGATGCAAGTGCTGGGATGTGTGTAGTGCCGAAACCTGCAGCAGACTGCTGTGTTCAGCTAATGACAGGCTTGATGAGTAAGTAACCAAAGGGCTGAAAGGTGTAGGAGAAGGTGGCAGAACAAGCAGATGATCCTAAAACCAAACTAGCTCTGAAAGAGGATGGTTTCTGCGTGGTGGTGTATAGATATGGCACCATTCTGATGTGAAACCAGGTTGTTGGGGTTTTTTGCTTTGGACAAGTGCTTCACCAGCTGATGGGTGCAGCGTAGATCTTGCTGAGCTAATGATTTTCTGCTTGGAGGATGGGAGAGTGGAATGTGAGAGTGCTGATTTTTCACTAAACAGCTTGTTTGCTGTTTCATTGGCTGTGTAGTCAGAGTGTTTGATTTCTGTGCTGACATACCTCGCTGGGCACGGGGATGTGTGCAGCTTTTGTAATAGTACTGTGGCTTGTTCTGATCACAGGTCACTAAAATGTGCTGTGCAGGAATGCACAGAAGGGCACTGTGGGATTAAGAGCAGCCATGGAGGCTGCTGTGCTAAATCTAGGCACTGAAGGTAGGAGTAGCACACCCCATGTGAAATCATTTTTCTGCCTGTGGAAGTGAAAGAGCAGGTCTTGATAATGAGAAAGTTAAGTCCTGTAGTCATCAATCATTACAGGGGAGTTCCTGACCAAGCATCACAATGTTTGTGGGGGTTTTCTTTCCTTTTTAAGGACCTACGGGCAGGGTGTTTTCCAGGTGAGTGCCTCTTTTGATTGTTTTGTGTTTGGGAGTGCTTTTCTTCTTCTCCCACGGGGTCTGCGTGGGCTTTTTGCTTGAAAGTCTAGGAAGGCCTAAAGAACAGTGTGTAAAAATGAGCACCCCAATACCAGCACCAAGTCTGTGATTGTATCACACACGAGATCACTGTGTTATGTAATGGTGATCAGCGTTTCCCTTGGCTGCAGTCCTGCTCTGTCAGAGCACACCAGGAAAAAACAAGGCCCTGAGCTGGGGAGTTTTAGGCTGCTGGGTTAAAAAGAAACAAACAACTTCGATGGCACTGTGCAAGGAGGAGCACTGGGAAGCTGCGAGGTAGGATGTGCTACAGGGGTTTATTTTTATTTGCCATAATTTGAAGCTGTGCTGGAGCTGATGAGTAGTTTTCCTTCGCAGTGAACTGAACTTGTGCATACTGTGAGTAAGTTCTGAGACCTGAATGTCAGCCTTATATCGGATGCCTCTTTCCCAATAGGAAAAAAATAACATCTCAGCTTTTTCTGTTAGTCTGGCTCTGTGGGAAAAAGTAAGGCTATCTTCTTCCATCTGATAGGGAAAGAGGAGTAGGCTTTGGGAACAGGCCTGAAAACGTGGTGTACCTGAAAATGACCTTGCTCTACAAATCTTGCTTTCCTTGTACCATGCAGTGGCTGCTGCACTTTATCTTCTGTTACAGCTATTTAAATTTCCTGTGACTCAAATTGCCTTTTTCATATAACTTTGGTGTCTGAACAGAGGTTAGTCTAGGAAACTTGCTCTAAGAAAATATCCTTTCTTCAGTGCTGGTTGAAAACTGATCTGAATATGATATAGCAGTATTTCATGCAGGTGGTTTCTTACTACGTGACACTTCTGTTTCTTCTGTGCATGTGCTGAGAATAGCTGCTGGGTTTTGGTCAAAGTGAAGCATTTGATACCTGCTTATTTTAAATTATGAGTGGCTACACCTTCTCAGTCCTCATCCTTCTTTGTTTAAAGGATCCAGAAGTTGCCACGCAGGGTGGTGAGAACTCATCTGGAAGATGCCTGTTGACTCTGCTGGGTTTAGCATTCATCTTGGCAGGAGTTGTTGTTGGTGGAGCCTGCATCTACAAGTATTTCATGCCGAAGGTAGTGTGAAAGTTTGTCTCCTTAAGCATCAGTAAACAAAAAAGCATAGCTATGAGTGGGTTACCTCTGCAAAATAAATCCTTTGCCTCAAGCCTGCTGCATCCTTGGAAAGTTCCAGGTCTTGCAGATTCACACTTCATTGTAACGTGAGTGCTGGAAATGCAATTTTAAAACAACATTCACTGTAAAAGAAACTAACAGGAAAAACCTGCTCTTGCTATTCCTTTCAGCATAAGGTGTACCGTGGGGAAATGTGTTACTTTGAGAATGAGAATCGGGATCGTGCTGTGGAACCTTATTTCCTCCCCATCGCTGAAGAAGCTGACATTCGGGAGGATGATAACATTGCCATCATTGATGTGCCCGTTCCAAAATTCTCTGACAGCGATCCAGCCGCGATTGTTCACGACTTTGATAGGGTGAGTACATGTGAGGCAGCAAGAGATAGCTCATCCACTGCTCGCTGGGGGGCTGGAGCAGGTGGTAGTTATAGTAGCTCCAGGGTTTTAATTGCTGAGATGCTGGAGCTCACTGTCAGTGCAAACACTTCTTTCGGTTTGGGCTTCAGTGTGGGAAATCTGACCTTTGGAATCCAGTGGGTAGGTTGCCTTTTAACTCTGCAGTAGTGGACTGACTTTCTGGAAGTGGTGATACAATTGTATTAGAGAAGTTCAGACCCGGGCTGAACCTGCTGCACCATTTCTCAAGTAATGTATCCCACTGATGTGCAGTTTTGAGTAGTGTTGCCCATGGCATGTCTAGAAGTGACACTCACAGTTTGGTCCAGAATCCTGTGTAAGCAAAGTGTAACTGTAACAGCTTTGTTTGGAAAAGTAGTGGTTGCCAAGTTCTTATGCTAGACACTTGTATGAAAGCATTCAGCTCGCTGTGCAGGGTCTTCAGCATTTTGAAATTCCTTCTTTAGACCTTAAAGAATTGTGTTCTAATAATCAAAAGCCACCCTTAATGAACTGAGAACTTTTTTTTTTTCCCCTGAAATAGCTTTTGACAGCATATCTTGACCTGCAGCTGGGCAAATGCTACGTGATTCCACTGAACACATCCATAGTTATGCCACCAAGAAATCTGATGGATCTCTTTGCAAAACTGGCGGTACGTGGGGACTTTGAGCTATCCTGACAAGATCACTCCTGATAAGAATGCTGGATGTTAGCTCTTGAGCTAAAATCTCCTGCTAGAACAGTCCTCTTGCCATTGAAGTACATAATCCTCCTGGCTCAGTCACTGTACTGAAGTGGAGGCCAGCTGTCAGTGTATATTATGTTGAGCAGATTCATGCATAATGCTCTTACTAATACATAGCTCTGTGAAAACTGAAAGCAACTAGTAAGTAAGGTCAACTTTTGCTATCATAAAGGCATTTCATGAGGCTCCAAGTGTCCATAAAAGCCTAAACCTGAAAGTTCCTTGCTGGAAAGCTCACTTGCTCTGCAAGAGTTTTCATGAAAAGGACAATTGTTCTTCTGTTTCACTGTCACTGTGGTTACGAGCTCACTGAGAGTGTTTTGACTTCTCAGTGACTGAAAGTGGTATTCTTCCAGGAGGATTTAACTTACAGGTCAAGCTGATGGAGCCTGCAGTTATTTTCTGATTAAATGCAGTACTGAACTGTCTTGTGTCCAATGATCTAGTTTAGTTCATCTTTCTTCTTTTTCACCTTAGTAAAGACAACATTTAAGTGTGTTCCCTTGCCCCCACATTCAGAAGTTGATTGTGAGCAGCAGAAAGTTATTTCAGTAGAGCTATAACCTTTTGGTAAAGACTTAGCTTTTATAGGTCATGCTGCTGCTTTTTGTATTGGGTGTATATATTGCCTCAAATAAGAGAACCTTTATAGTACCTCATTCTTCCTGCTTTAACTGTAAACTTTCTGTTGCATACAAGTAAATGTGAACAGATGATATTAATATTTGCATTGAATGAGGTGAGAAATGTGCAAAACACTCAAAAGCAATGTTAAGGTTATCTGTACTATGCCTAGATTGCAACTGTTTACCATGGCCATTGTCAGCTTTGAATGTTTCTGGTATGCAGCTCTTCAGGACTGGCATATCTTTAGTATTAAAAAGAAGAGCTGGAATCTAGGGCTTCAAGCTCTTCCAAAGCAAAGAATAGAATGTAGTGATATTTGTCCTCATCAGGTGTTGCGCTATATCTTAAAGTACTTTCTCTTTTTTAGACTGGTTCCTACTTGCCTCAGACCTACCTCGTGCGTGAAGAAATGGTGGTTACAGAGGAGATAGATAATGTGTCTGATCTGGGGATCTTCATTTACCAGCTCTGTGTTGGAAAAGAGACCTTCAAACTTCAGCGCAGAGACCAGATAATGGGTGAGTTTCCTTCAGTAAAAAATAAAACACTCATCAGGGAAGGGTAGGAGTTAAATACCTATGAATTTAGTGTTTCTATACCCATAAATCTGTCGGTGTTACTCATGACTTCTGAGCTGGGACTACTGGCAGTACTGATGTGTGTTGCTTTTTCACTACTTTCAAGCATAAATGTAAGTTTCACTCAGAGTAAAAGAAAGTTTCAGTTACAGGGTTGAAACTTATGGCCGAAACAGGTTTAAATGTAATCTGTTCAGTGCTTCTGATTGAAGCTGAAGATTATTTTGGCCTCAGGATTCATATGGTCCATCAGATTATGTGATTTGCTGTAGCTGTAACTTGCTCTTTCACTGTCCTTTCTAAATCTGAGTCACAGGAGCACAAAAATGACAGCATTGTCTTTGTTAATTTGCTCTGAAAGAATGGAACATCTGGATCTGGGCATCCCAGGCTTCCTCTCTGATAGAGGAAGACTTCTTAGAAATAGAGCTCCTAAGTTCCTACCTTGTTCCACCCCTTGCCCTTCTGTGGAAAGGACTGAGTTTTTCATGGCAGTGGTTTGACACTGGGAGGAGGACTGAAGTGCAGGCACATGATTCTGTGTTCTCTTGAAGCATTTTGTAGTGTGCTGCTCTCACCAACGTGTAGCAAACTAATCCTTTGTCTGTAACTGCCTTTCAGAATGCAAATGATGGGTTTGTCAGAACTCTCTGCTCTAGTTTTCCTGCCAAACCGTTGGGCAAGATTTTCCTCTCCCCAGTCACAGCTTGCAGTGTCAGGAGCTGCATCTGCTGTTCGCTAGAGACTTGTGTCCTTTTTACAACAAGATGGAGGGCTCTGCATGTGGAAACATAAAACAGTGGTACTGTGTAGCAAAAGCAGATGAAGAAACAATAAATGTTGCCTTTAAGGGAGGGAGAGGCCTGCCTTTCTTAGCTGTTATGAGCATGCTTTTGTAAGTCTAAACTGGCTGCTACTGTGCCTGTAGTCTGCTGACAGTGCTATGAAGAGTATTTATGGTATTTTGTTAAAATCACCTTGCTGTAGCATGTTTCAGTTCATGTTGCTGACAGCTTCACTGCTGTAGAGTACTTCCACTAAAAAGTTCTGACAAATGAATAATGCTTCTTGGGACAGTTTCTTTCCTGTAATTGACCTTGTTTGCCCTTGGTGGGAAGAGAAAAATCTAGAAAAATGAAGTCTGCTGGTGAGGAGAAAACATTTCTTGCCTTCCAGACAAGATTTTTGCACACCTTCTGGCATGTAATCAGACACAGAGGATAAACTCCTGTAACCTCTGTGAAGAAGCCTATTCATTTAGCTGATGCTGTTTGCCCTCAGATTACTGTAGAGTTGGATTGGTTTGCTAGGTTGGACTGTCCATAGGTTGTGAGGCAGTTCTCAGAGCTGTGAGTGAAGGCATGAGAGACTGGGCACATCGTTGTGCTGTTTCATGTGTGTCTGGATAGATAGCCATTGGAAACTTCCTGGTGCCTGTGTAAGCTGGGATGGAGATGAGTTGAAGGGTGAGCTAACAGTCCAGCCACTGGGGGCTCATGCTGTGTTTAGTTTTAGGGAGAATCCTCATAGACTTTATAGGCTGCTCTGAACAATTCTGTGCTTATTAAACAAGCTGTAAAGCTTTCTTCTTTAATTCTTGTATACTGGAATGCTTTAATTGATAAGCTTGGCTTTGGTTGCAAGGCAGCTATATTCTTATCTCCTATTAAAGATCCACAGCTGATAGAAGTAAACTGTTCTGGTGCTGGCATGTCCCAGAATAGAGAAAATCGCCTTAATAGTGATCACCTGTGTGGCAAATCCTCATCTCACATCCTCGTGTGAAGGCTGTGCTATGGAGTTACACTTTGTTAATGTGCACTGGGAGTGGAGAGATGCTGATAACCAATTACTATTTTTTAAACTTTTTCCTGTACTTTTTCAGAGGTTTTCAGTTCCCACCCTGTAGTTCCAGCCTGCTTTGCCTTTCTTTCCTTTGTGAGTAGAAAGGACTAAGAAGTATGAGAGTCAATTTATGAGAGGAAAAAATGGCAATATCTTTGCTTGCTTTATTCTGTTTGTGTCTGGCCCTCTCCTATGCCACTGTTCTGAAAATGGGGAGGGTTTTGTGAGGGAGTATGCAGCTCAACTGGCAGTTCATGAATTCATGGCTGTGGAATCAGTAGGCATAGAAAGGCTGTAACTTGTCACTGTTATTATTTAAAAAGAAAGGTTTGTAAGTACTTGCTGCAAAGTTCCTGATCTCTTGCTTTACTTAGGCTCTCATCTTCTCTCCTCCCCAGGTCTGCAGAAACGTTCAGTGGAGAACTGTCATTCAATCAGACACTTTGAAAACTCTTTCGTTGTTGAAACAAAGATCTGCCAGCAGTGAAAGGTGTTGGATGGGAGGTGACTAGTTCACACCTTCATTGAGAAGTCTGATCTTTAGGTGTCGACTTCTTAAATTATAATGTGCAGTGATAATCAAAAGCCTTATGCATTTTCTGTGTATTGCTTGTATTTCAAAAAGACAGTCACCATTTCAGCTTTCTTTGATCCTTGGTATATCTATTTTTAGTTGTCTCATGTAGAACTTAAGTTTGAGTAAGTTTTGTTTTTAGAAGGGTAATATCAGTTTATCCACAGAATGTGTGTGATCTAGAGTAACCTGGGAATGGCAGAAAAAAACATATATATACAAAAATGTTAACCAGGAACCAGTTCTGTTCACCTTAACTTTCACAGAATGATTGATGTATTAATAATCTGTGGTTTGCACATCTTGTGTAGTTCTGTAGAATAGTTCTGCACTCAGTTTTCTGGCTAAAAACCTGATGTGTATCATTAAAGGTTTATTTTAACCTCCATGTGTGAAGCATGTAAAATCCAACCTCAGTGATCATAAACCTCTAACACTACCCTCTTTCTTTTTGTGCAATTACTGTATTGAATTCGTATGTATATTTGGAACCTTCCCTGAGCTTACATTTAATTCTCCTACTTTTTGTTTTTTGTTTTAGTATTTAGTTGTTAGATTCAGATGGATTTGCTCTTAAAGCTTGTCAGTATTTTGGTTATGAATTGGTTTATCCTGTACCTTCCTATTTCAGGAATCTGTTCTGGTAATTGCTCACTTGTGAATGTGACTGTAGTTGTAAACTTAAACTACTCTGGCTTATACAGACTTTTTAGATCCACTTTTTATGAGCAAGTAGCATTACTCCTGCAGTCAGCACGCTGTTCTTTTTTGAAAGCTGTCACATGAAGATAGTGGAGTTAGCACCCTGCAGCTGACGAGAGTTTTATTAAGGGACTTTATATTGGCATAAATTCTGCAACCCTATAATAAATGTTTCTCTAAAAACTTGGTGTTTGTGTGACTTTCCTGGTGCTCGGAGGCAGAGTGCAGTGCAGTGATGTGGGACACCCTGGGCCCAAGGCAGCATCTGGTGCTCTCCCTTCTTCCCCTGGCTCCTTCCTCCTGCCATGCTTGCTTTCCTCATATTGTTAACAGTGGAAATAGGTTGTGCTGCAGAGCCAGCTTGAGCAACGGGGGAGGAAAAGATGCGTCACTTCGAACTTGATCCCCCAAAGGACAGTTTGATGCTGTAAACTGAATTCACTGAGCAGACTTCCTGGCGTGAGAATACAGTGAAGAAAACTGCTGAACTGGAGCGTGTGTGTTTGAATATCTGGTGAGTGAGACAACAGCAGCAGGGAGTTGTGTTCTTGTCTTGGAAACTAATGCAGCTCTTCTCCTTTGGTGCACGGCCATGCAGAGAATGTCTCTCCAAACTGGGAGTTTTGCTCTCTGTGAAATACAAGCACAGGAGATAATTCATATCCTTAACTTTCTTACTGAAACATAGGAAACTCTTAATTCGTAGTGAAGCCTATGTTCTCGTGAGGAGGGAGCTGTCCGGGCAAGTTTCTGCTACAGACTTGCTGTGGGTTTGGACAAGTTACTGTTGCAACGATTTCCTGATTGTCTGAGAGGATATCGAGGGTGGGGTGCTTGTCTGGTTTGTTTTGGTAGCCTCGAGTGGAGAGATCTGGAAACAAGAGCATTGCAGACAATGAGGAGCATCTGATCACAGCGTTAAGTTCTGACTACTGACAACAGAAAAGGTGCTTTTCCCCTCCAGCTTTGGGTGACTGTACAGAGGACAGCTCTCACTGCACAAGGCTTTGGCCCCCAGCTATCTGGAGACACGGAACAGAAATACTAAAAGTGCTTCCAGATAGGCTGAAACAGTTTCTCTTACCTTTGCCTGGTAAGGATTTGAAAAGAATGAATTCAGTTCCTTAAAGACTTGTTAGATGCTCTAGGCAATAAGCCAACCTATTCAGAGGAACATGTTGTTCTCCTTACCTACTTAGCATGCTGTCATTGGGAAGGTAGCTGCAGCTCCAGCCCTGCACGTGGCCCCGACCATTGTACTCTGTGGGCAGGCATCAGGATCAAAGGACCACGGTTTCAGGGTTGTATCTGGGATAATAACCTGGATCCCCAGGGTTTGTTTCTGTGTCTGAGTAGCACCTGCCTTCATCTGCTCTGCAGAGAGCGGAGACGAGAGGGGTGTGAGCTGGAAATATCCTTTGCACCAGCAGATGGCACAGTCAGCAAGCCCTTGTGCTTGGGGCTGGGGCATGAGGTTTGGGCAGCTGATGAAACCTCGGTGCCTCAGCGGTGCACCGAGTGAACTCAAGCTGCTCTTGTTTCTTTTTTAGCCTGAAATGCATATTTCCAGTGAACTACCATAACTAAACTTAAAAAATGGGTCGGTGCAAGCTTTCTTGATCTCGTGTGAAGCATCTTTGCTTATAGGCATGAGTTCTGCCTTTAATAAGGAACAGACCTGTGCAAATGTATAAAATGCTATTTAATATGTGGGTAAAAGTTAGCTTCACTCATGGATGTGATATCAGGGCTGTATGATGACGTTACCAATGTACACACATGAACTCATTTACAGAAACCACTTTGGTAAGTATGTTTACTGAGAAGTAATCTACACACACAGTATAACCAGAAGCATCTGTGCACTTGTTAATAGACAAGTTATCTTTATGCTAGCTTACACTTGTTTGTTTTTTTTTATATATTATGTTTAAATACCTTTAGGAATGTTAAAATGGAATCTAGTGGTTTGGATGATTCCCGTTCCAGCATATGAGGATTTTTTTGTGTTTATTTGTATTCTGATCAGAAAGACACCTGAGAAAATGGCAAGAAAGAGCAAACTTGAGTTTGTTACTCTGAGGAGATGCTGCTGACCTTCACAGATGCCTGGCAGCTTTCTGAATGTGATTGGTGAGGTGCAGGCTGCTGGTGGTGGCATAGTGGTGTTTCCATTAGTGTAGTGCTGGTCTGTGCTTGAACTCAAGGTTTTTGTCCAGCTTGATTTTGTAAAAATTCATAGGAATGAAGTTGTTATTTGCATATATAAATACTTTGAGATGGAGATCCAGGGAAATTAAAATGGGAACAGCAAGAGGACGTACAAAAGGCTTAAAAGGCCTCAACCTGGAGTAAGAGCTTCTGCCTTGATGAACTACTTGCCTAAAAGTGCATCATTTTCCACCTCAAGCTCAGCTCTGTACCACAGGCTGCTGTAGAAAACCACGCTAGCATGGCTGTGAAAAATCTCAGAAAAGGTAAGCAGAAAGAAAATGTAACGGTCTGAAAGTAAAAGGAAAGCAGAAACATGCTGAATCTGTTGTGTTTCAGCTCGCATTCTCCTTGCATACCCTAAACTGAAAATCCTAATGCTTACAGGGCCGGGTAATACAGGACAGTTCACGAAGCCTCTGCAGTGGAATGTCTGCTGCCATGGGGCTGAATTACAACTCTGGGAGGACTGCTTGAGGTAAGGCTGGGCTGGATTAGAGCTGCTCTGCCTGTCCTCGTTCTGAGCTGTGTTGGGGGATGGCTCGCCTGCCAGCTGCGGCACAGTGCCCAAACACTTGCACTCATTGCAGCTTTGAGACTCTAGCCAAAGCGATTCTAAGTATGCGTAATTAGTCACACTATTTCATTAAAATGATTTCTTTATTGTGTGTTTATATTGATGGTATTGCCTAGGCAGTATAAATGGGTGTATTTCCTGTCTTGAGAATAATTGGAGTCTCGCTGTCAAGTGCCCCGCCTCCAGAGGAAATTATTTCTTACAGTTCCAATTATTTTGTTTCCTTGAGCTCCTTTTCTGTCTCTTTGTGCAGTGACAGCACTCCTGAGTTTCAATAACAAACGTGAGAGTGGCTTTTTAAGGATCATTCTGCCTGTGGATAGCAGCAGGCTGTGTTTGTTAACAGAAGTGCTCAGCTTCTACAGAGCTGTTCCATTTTAAGGCTTGTTGGCACTTGGAAGTTGTTCCAGGTTAAGCCCATACGTGGACACCTTATTCTGGAACGGGGACTTCCTTCCTGTAAGCCTGATCCCTTGCTGGAGCAGAGCCAGGTGCTCTTCCTCTGGAGTTAAGAGTGCCTGCCTGTGGGGTTCATCAGGAACCTACAGAGGTGGTCTGATGATCAGAAATGCCTCATTTGGGGGAGGTGGGGTGTGTTTACCTTCTCAGGGGGGTTTTTGCTGCTTATTTTTTTCTTGCTGGGACAGTAACATTGGTTGGAACTCAGCACTTTCACTTCAATACTGCTAATTCAGTACTTTGCCTTCTCTGCTCTTGACTGTACTACTTTCTTTGTCACTGCAGGTTCTTAGAAAGCCGTTATCACTAAGTTAATGCTTATGAAAATGAGAGATCTGTAGGACTGCTGTCCTTGCAGCATGGCTCCTCACCCAGCGTGTGCCAGCAGCCGTTGGAGCTCTGTCCTCACCTTACAGTACAAGAGGAAGTCAGACTCCTTCACGCAAAGCAGACAGCAGTGCTTCCGTGGCTGTGATCTGAGCTGCAACTGCTGGTTTTTCTTTGTGTAAGTTCACAGTCTGAAGAGAAACGAAAACACCTCTCCTTATCTTGTACATCTGTGCTGCAGTTCAAGCTGCTTTCCTTGATGTGTAAGTTCTTTCTGCTCTTCCAAAAATGGTGTTATCGCCTCTGATAGTTTGCAAACCTCATCTGAATGGGACAGGTAGCTGAGGAGCAGGGCTGGCCACCCAAGGCTGCTTCCTCCCAGTGCTGACCCCACTGTCCTTCTGGGCCCTGCTCTCACTGCAGCTCACAACCTGACTCATGCTAACGGGGGAAAGCAAAGTGTCTGGCTGAGTGCCTTGAGTGTGGGAGAGTGGAGTTCCAGATCTCAACCACTTCTGTATTTTTCCTATAAATACCCTATTTGCAGAAGCACTGAATACCTTCATATCCTAGACTCGCAGTATTTATTAGTTCTTAAAGAAACAAATGGTTTCCCAGTATAAAATTCTCCCTTTTCCCTCCTGGCTTCATTTGATTTTCTTCTGTGATTTCACACATTAAAAAGGCCATGATGGCTGTGGCCATGTGGATGTGTTCTTCACAGCCATGATACCTTGCAGTGTTGCTTTTACATTCATCCTTTTGCCTCTGGATGGGCATGGTTGTAGTCCAGGTTTGTTAATTCTACCACGGGTTTGCCTTGCAGAGATCAGGTTTTTGTTCTTGCTTTGGGCTGCACTGATCTGAAGACTGAGTGCTGCCTGAGTGCACTCCGGTACAGCACACATGTCCACTGCACAGAGAAAGGAGAAAGTTGTTTCCAATCAATATTAAATGGTCTATTGCCAAAGGTTTTAAACTCTTCCAGGTATGCAGCATGGAGCCTTGAGGAACAAGTGACGTGGAATAGGAAAAGAAGCACCTGGTTTGCTTTTGTGTGGAGAGAGGCAATTGTTGGTGCCCCAGAGGAAAGAGGAAAGGAGCTGAGAGCAGAGCATCCTACTCAGGGAGCAGAGAGCCAGTGCTGGGCTCCATCATGGCCCAGCTTTGAAGGAAGGAGCTTTAACCACAGGGGAGGCTGAGAGCAGAGCTGGTGCCAGGCTCCAGACACCCAAACCAGCTGATGGCTCTGCAGCAGTGTGGGGACAGAGCAGCGTGCCCTGGGAGGTGTGTGTGGCTTCAGGAGAACAGGCACTGCCCAGCGATGTTGGTTTGGGGCTGAATGTTGCCTACTTTTGTCCCTGTGGGATGTGGGGCTGCGCCATAGCCCAGTGAGCAGCAGGGCTGTTTGCCCTACACCATCATGCTTCCCCATCCAGGGCAGCTCTGGTGGTTTTCCTCCTGCCTCTCCTGGCACAAGTTCAGCATCGTACCTCCTGGCTCTCAGGAGAAGGCACAGAAGGAATCCTCTGCTCCCTGTACCAACTGCCCCACATCCCTTCTACCAATAAAAGAGAACTGCTTGACTCTTACTTCTGAGGGGTTGGTTAGCATTTGTAGTAGTGCTTCTAAGGTTACCCCCCATCCTGCAACCAGTGTGTTCCCTGGAACCTTTTGTAGCATGTGGCTTACTTTGAAGACAAAATAATGGCAAGGTAAATACTTCCTTGGTCCTATAGAGAGAGCTTGGTCCTGTCCCAGGCCGGTGAGTGTTGTAGGAGATTTCACAGAACCATTGTGCAACCAAAGAGATGCCACTGAGTGCTTGATTGGAGAGTCCTGGGGGCAAGCAAACCCAGAGAGGAAACTTGGGGTGGAGCGGGTGCTGAAGGTGTCTGTGGGCTTGTGATGGGTCTGATAGCCTGCTAACCAACAGGAACAGGGTGGGACGTGAGGCTTTGATGGTTTGTGTTAATTTGCTTAAATAAGAAACCTTTCCTTAAACTAGAAGCCCAAAGCCATGTGATTGTTAGCTTCTGTTTTGCACAGGTCTCGTGGGAACTCTCCCGTTAGCTCACAGACCTCTGTCTGACCACAAGGACTCACCATTTCTTTAAATATTGACTACATCATGTAATAGTGGGGTTTGTGTGAGACAATGGCACTGAATCACAGGGCTGATACATGGGCTTCCAGCAGATTACAGAACCTTGTTGGCAGGGACAGATCTTCAGGGTCTTGAATGTCCAACGTAGAGGTTTTTTTGCTAGGACATCTGGAAGGGCAGGCAAGGAGGTGAGGCTGGTCATTGGGTGCTTGCACCAGGCCACGGATGGCTGTGGTATGGCTGGTAAAAATTCACAGCCTTCACTGACCTGAGCCCTGCCAGGATGTGTCCATGTATCACAGTCGGGTATGCAGATTAGTGAAGGGGTTTTTAGTTTCTTAATGCAGCGTGGTGATCAGTTATGTTTATCACATTCACCCAAAGTTTGATTTGGTTTTTAATGTTCTGCTTTGTTGTTGCCTTTTTTTTTTTTTCTTTCCTCGAATTCTAGGCTTAAGGGGAGGAAAAAAAGGGATTGGGACAGTGGGGAAGAAGAAGACTTCATCAGACCTGCGTCGAGAGCTGTCATCCTGACAACCACTGCTCGACCAGTTGCTAACTGTAGAGGTACACAACCTCCAAGGAGCTTCATCTCCCCTTTCCTTAGCTTTGTGCTGACACCTATGTGTGTGAGCATGAGCTTTGACCCAACTGAGAATTTTTTGTTTGTTTGCTTTTGAGTTTGAGAACTGTTTTGACATCCAAATGTGCCGCAGCCTGTCCAGGCTCCGGGAACATCTGTGAATGGTGCCAAGCTGTCTTCCCTGCTAGCATTGCTCAATCACCCCACACCCATGGGTGGGTTGGGGATCCCTTAGCAGGGTGTGCCTCCTGCCACCAAAACCCCCCTGTGCCCCTCCCAGCAGCTGATGATGTTCATGGGTCATATCCAGTGTTGGTTTGACGTTGGGTACAGAGCTTGCAGCAGGAACCATCTCCTTCCCCTCTGAGCAGAGGGCACTGAGCACTACAAGCTGTGTCTGTGTGTGCTCCCTGGTCCCAGCACTACTGAACTTTTCTTTTTCTCCACCGCTTTGATGCGAGGAGCATAGTCCTCATACAGAATAGACAAAAGCATTTTCACAGCACGGTTTCAAATCCCTTCTTGGACGAAGGAGTAGCCTTAACCACTTCCTGTCCTGCACTTGCAGGGAGGAGCAGTGACAACTTTATCCTTTCCCTGTGTTTTAAGTCAGCAAGATTCATGTGCTGCTAAAACCACAGTCCTGCTTTAGATCTGGCCCTTAATAACCAGATAGGTACTTCTGGGCTGGACGTCTGCTGGCTGAGGATTGCCCTCTGAAGGGGAGGATGACAGCCCAAGTATTGATAGCCCAGGTGCACGCTCCTCATTTTCTGCAGCCACTGTAGCTTCAGGCCTCACTGTGCATGCTCTGCTGTGCCTCTGCCTGGTGTCTGACACAGAGGAAGCCAAGCGAGGCAGTGCTGGTGATGGAACCTCCTGCAGCTGGGGTAAGAGGCGTGCAGGGCTGCAGGGGCTGGGAGTGGGGCTGTGAGATGAGAGCCCTGCTGTGACCCACAGCCCAAATGTGCCCTCTGGGTTCCACGTTTCCCAGAGCAGACTCCACCTCGGTGCTGCTTCTGAGCAGCTCAGAGTCCCCGTGCAACCTGTTTTTCATCAGTTCTGTGCTACTGCCAGAAGAGGGGTCGGGTGGGATGCAGCCTGAGGTAGAGCATGGGAGTCAGAGTGCAGACAGGGTGTTGGGACAAGGTCAGGGAAAATGCTTGGACTTTTTTAATCAATGGAAAATTGGCTTTTTGATAAGATCAGAACTTCCCAGGAAGCCATTCTTTTTCCTCTGAGGTTTGGAGTACTTTAGGGTGATGGTGAAAGCTTCAAAGTCAAAAATAAACTTAGTGCAGCAATCTGAAAATATAAAGCATGGGGAAGCAGAAACAGTGCAGACACCGTGGGAACTTTGGCTCAATTGCAGCTGGAAGTGCTCCCTGCAGGGAAAATACCTTCAGTAATCCCTGAAGGAGCCTTCTTCCATTGCTCCATGAAGGAGAGCACTCCTGAAATGTGACTGCTGCAATAAGAAGGGGACAGACCTTTCCAGGTGTCCACGGGGCATCAGATAAAGGCTGTGAGATGGTAGGATGAGAGGTGGTGGCTCAGGTTGGATATTAGGAAAAAACCTATTGTCCAAAAGAGCAGTGATGTTCTGGTATAGGATGCCCAGAGGTGTTCCAGACCTGTGGGGACGTGGCACTGAGGGACACGGTGATGGGCATGGTGGGGTGGGGATCTGAGGGTGCTTTTCTGATCTTAATGATTCTGTGATTTTATGACAGAGAGCACTGCTGGGGCTGCAGGGCATGCAGAGCCCTGAACCTGGCTCATGAGAGCACCGAGGCTGTGACAGCACTTCCTGTGAGGAGACTGTTGGTGCTAATATGAATAACCCACAGCACTGTCCCACCTACAGTATTTCCTAGGTGGGAAAACTGAAGCACAGTGAGTTTTTCTCATCTATTTCTGAAATTCTGGCACCCATCGTCTGCTTCCCACGCATCCAGGGCTGGTGATGTCGGCCAGTGTGGGTTGGGGGATTCCATTCCCATTCTGAAATGGGACCAGCCCCATCACAGCCCAATGGACTTAGGGCAAGAGCCCCATTTGGGGCTGCTCTGAAACACATGTGTGTTCATCAGATGGAGAAAGAGCTTAAAATCTGCCTTGTCTTAAAGGATGAGTGCTGCAGTGAGGTGTGTCTGAAGTCTCTGGATCCTCTGGGGGATGCTCTGTGTGCCCAGCTGGGTTTCTGCAGCTGTGTGTTGAGGCATCAGCTGGTGGTGTGTGCTGGGGTGAGAGCAGGCCCAGGGCTGTGCTGGAAGCTGGGAAAAAGGGAAATGCTTACTGTGTGCCCCAGGGAATGCAGGTAGATACTGGAAAAGTTGTTCTCATTGCCACCAACAAATTACAATGTGCCGTTGGCCTCTGTGAGTTCGTGGTGAATGCAAGTACACAGGCTGGTGTGGGCTCCTCCTTTATTAAATGGAAGGGTTTTAGAGCAAAAAAGAAATGGAATTCACATTGTTTTTCTACGAAATATTTATGTTTTCATAAGTTAAATCTATAAAACAGCATTAGCATTAAATAAAGTCTTAATATCACAGTATTTTTATGTTTCAAAAACGGAGCATTTCAAATGTTCCCGTAACAATTTTACATGAAGGTGCAAACAAAGTGCCAGTTGAGCACAGAGCTGCTGTTGCTTGAGTTTTTGGAAGAAATTACCATTAGAAATCCCCCCACCCTTGCATATTTCCTTCATTGTCTCTCTGAGCCAGTTATGTGGCTCCTTGGGCTCAGCAAAGAGCGGGTTCCTATTGCTTTAACCTTCAGACAGCTTTGGTTCCTCTGACAGCAGCTCAGCCAAGCTGAGGTTAAGGGGTTGAACTTCATGAAATGGCCTTTGTGAGGTTACAGGAAGTTGCTCAAATATTGCAGTCTCTGGATGCTGGGCTCGGGGTGAGCTCAGTGCCGTGCTGATGGTAGCACAGTGATGGGTGGGTGGTGCAGAGCCACTTGTCCCATTCTTGGGGGAAAAAAAGGGGCCTGGGAGGCTTGCTGGAGCCTGAATGAATACCCTCGAAGCAGGATCCTGTGCTTAAAGCTTATCACAGGCAACAAAGAGGGCTTTGGGCTTTGCTGGTGGTGCTCTGCTACTTCTTACCCTGATCCATAAATGAACTGACGGGTGAAAAATTACTGGTGGTAGAAAACAGTGAGGGCAGAAAAGTAGTGTCTGGGCACTTGGGTGATGTTGTGATTTGGGGAATTGTCATCTGGTGCACCTCCAGAAGGGATGCCTGGGTAACTGCTGGCACAGCAATTCCATTAGGCTCCTGGATGTTGTCAGCATGGCACGAGGTGGGCCCTGGGCACCCTATGGGAATGAGTCGCATTGCTCTGTGGCCTTATGCTTCGGGGGAATGCACCACTGGGCCATACACTCCCTTTTAGGACCAAAATCTGTGCAGAGAAACCCCCAAATCTTTGCTGCCCCTCACGTGGTGCTGATGTGACCGTGATGTGACCAGCTGCCAGCAGGCATGGCTCTGTGTCCTGCTCCTGGCCGCCCAGCTCAGGAATGGGGAGCTACACGGGGGTTATTTACACAGGGGAAAATCTTCAGCCGAAATATCAAAGCACGGTGGGTTTTTCAAGTGTTTTTTTTTTTTTTTTAAAGTTCAAATCCTCCCTGAAATCAGTGGCCAAACCCCAAAACCACGGGCACGGGCAGCCCTGCTTTAGCCGTCGGTGGGATTGTCCTGCACATGCTGCTGGCCAGGAGCATGCAGAGGGACGTTGTCCTGCAGCGTGTCCTGCACGTGCTGCTGGCTGTGGCCGTGCAGTGTGGCACTGTCCTGCGTCTCCTGGCGGGACAGCCGCCTGCGGAACTCATCTGTGGTGAAGTAGTAGAGGACTGGATCCACGCAGGAGTTGAGGCTGGCGAGACACAGCGCAACGGCGTGGAACACCGAGATCACCTCCTGGGTGCAGCAGTTCTTAATCTTTTTGGTTTTGACGAAGAAATCCAGGGGGAAGCTGATGTGGTAAGGAGCGAAGCAAATCAGGAATACCAGAGCGCAGGTGAGAATCATCTTCAGAGCCTTTTTTTTCTCCCCGAGGTCAGGTGAAGCAGAGTTGCCTTCCTTCAGCGATAGGACCGTCTTCCAGGAGCAGTACAGGATGATCAGCAGGGGCGTCACGAAGCCCACCAGCTCCCCGATGGTCATCATGATGACGGAGGTGGGGAGGTCCACCTCCTGCACGGGCAGGTCTGCGAAGCACGCGTTGGTGTTGTTCTGTGTGAGCCTCAGCAGGGGGAAGGGCAGGCAGCCAACGCACACCACCAGCCAGCCCACGATGCTGATGTAGACGTCGCAGACGCGTTTACAGTCGCTGAATCGAAAGGGGTACATCAGGAACAAGAAGCGCCGGACACTGATGCACACCAAGAAGTAGATGCTGGCGTACATGTTGACGTACTTCAGGTAGAAGCAGAGCATGCAGAGGCCTCCCCCGAATTCCCACGTCTCGGTCAAGTAGTAGAAAATCCTCAGGGGTAAGGATAAAACCTGCAGTAAGTCAGCGATGGCCAAGTTGATCATAAATATCACGGCTCTTTTCGTCTCCTTCATGTAGCCGTAGAAAACCCACAAAGCCAGCACGTTTCCTATGAGTCCAGGGATGAGGATGAAGGCGTATGTGATGGCATAATAGGGCTTGAGGTTGGTGCTGGTGGAGCAGTTGGGGCTGTTCTCCATGGCCCCACTTCTCCTGTCCTACTGTGCCTTGGGGGCTGTGAGCTCAGTGCAACCCCTGCCCCAAAGCTTTGCTTCCCCACCTTCCGGGCACCATCTGCCTTTGCTCTTCATGAATTTTGCTGTGACTGTGTAGTTGTGTGGGGTCGATGCTCCAGTGTGGTAACATTATCCTCACTGGGTCGTCCTGAGGCTGGAATCAAAAGGTTTGAGGCCCTCCAGCACCAGTGTTGATGTGTGAGGCTCAGAGACCCAACCGCCCCATGTCCTTGGCCAGGAGCTTTGTGCATTGGTCTGAGCTGTGCTGCTGTGTTCTTGAAGCTGCCCAAAGTCAGTGCAGCTGCTGGCAGTGCTGGCCAGGACGTGTTCCCATGCAGAAACACATCGTCACCTGCTGGAGCAGTGGGCAGTCCCGTGCCAGTCTGCACCCATGCTGGGTGGCACTGCAGACCCTCCTTGGTGCAGCTGAAAGACAAAGAGATGTGGTTAGGGCACTGCTTGGAGTCACTCACAGCAAAGCACGTTATGGTTCTGCACCAAGCAAGTAAGCGGACTCGTTTGCATGGTGAGAGACTGGTCTTACCTAAATATATCAGACCAAAAATAAGCCCAACAAGCAGAAGTTATAAATACACTTGGGGGTGTTCAGCCCTCTGACCGGTGCTGCTCTGGTTTGGCTTTAGCTTCAGTGTGAAGAACTGAAGCAGGATCAGTGTGGGTGCCACGTGGGTGCAGTGGTCATGGCTACAGAGCTGCATCCTGCTGTGCTGTGCTTCTTCCTGTGCTAAAATACAAAGTCTGCGAGCAAAGCTGATGTCTAGCATGTGTCGGCCTGGCTGTACTGCTGCTTTGGGTTATGAAATGAGAAAATCTGCATAAAGAAACAGTTGTGGGGGCAGCTTTCTGCGTCCCTTTGTTTGTACCACGGAGAGATGAGCCCAGTGAGATGGAGATGTGTATTTCCAGGGAGCCAATGTGCGGTGTAACCACGGGCAGTAATCCCATTAACTCCAGAAGCAGCCACTCCTGAACCGTGGGCTCGTTTTGCAAAGGCTTCCCAGTTCTTATATTAGCTCAAAGGTTGACCATCAGCCACGATTAATTCCAGAAGTGTGAGTAATGTGTGAGTCACAGAGGTCTCTCACCGTGGCTGGGGGCTCCCAGTGCTGCTTGCTGTACTGGTACCAGTAGCAGGGGGGTGATGGGACCAGGCTTTGGCGGCCCCCATGGGGTTCAGCATCACGTGGAGGAGGGACAGAGGGGCCAATAGGACAAACAGCTGCAGGGTCCCCCTGTGGGTGCCCAGGGGCTTTCCTGCTGCCCACCCGGGGTTGGGGGATGCTCTGCAGCCACAGGACCCCTCTGCAGTGAGAAACTGCTCCTCGGAAATCCCGGCAGCTGCAGCACTGAGCACAGTGCTTCAGACAGGACGCTGCGTGAAAACCAGCCAGAGGCTGAAAAAAATTGCTGCAGAAAGGGGAAATTTTGTTTCACAGCAGCTCAGGGCTGTGGTGGGGGTGAGGCATGACTTCCTTCTTCCTCCCAGGCTTCTGCCCCCTCTTCATTTTGCCAGCAGTCCCCATGGACAGACGCTTTAGGGTGCTGGATGGAGGCTTCTTGGTGGTACTTTGTGAGTAACAAGTAGAAGGTATGGAAATGTAATCTCTTAATTATATCAGACTGATTCTAGGCTGTGGAAACAAAGTCCTCCCTCTCTGGAGCTGGTTTTCTGGCAGATATTTGGGTTTATATCTTCTTCTCCAGGGGCAAATCTGCATCTCATTGTGTTAGCCGTGCAGGTGCGTCTCTTTCCTTCTTCTCTGGCAACATTTGCCCCAAGGAACCACTGTGTTTTTGTTGGCCATCATCCTCAGGTCCTCATGTGTTTGGCCATCCTCATGTGTTTTGGCATCACTGTGCTTGGAGCCAGGTGAGCCCTGACCCCTGTGCCTCCACCCTGGGGTTATGTTGGGAGCAGAGCTGTGTGCCCCAACCCCAGGTACCAGCAACCTCCAGAGCATCCATCTCGTGCAGCATCTCTCCCGAGCTGAGCACCCACCCTGCTTTGGGTGGTCAGAAAATATTTGCTAGCCGTCTGTTTTCAGGGCAGGTACAGCTGTTCTGGTTTGATTCAGTTGCAGAGCACCAGAGCAGCTGCCTGTTCATCATTGCCTGCGGTGACATGAGTCACTCAAGTGCTCATTACAGAAGAAGAGCAGTGAGAGCCAAGATTGTACAGGTTAGGGCTGGGGGGCACTGGCATAGCTGAATGAGGTTTCCTTCCATTGTTCCTCATTAAGCTCTCATTTGCTCATGCCCCTGGTGTGTGAGTGCTGCCAGCCCCATCCCTGCAGTGCTGGGAGTGGTTTGGCTGCCAGCTCAAGCAGTGAGGAGCCCCCGTGGGTGACTGTAACCCCACCATTGCCCCCCGGGACTGCTTCTGGGGAGGATCAGATGGGACGCTCCGTCCCTGGAGGGTTGGCTGGGGCTGCCCCAGGAGCAGCAGCTGGGGCAGGCGGGGGGATTTCAGCTGGGTAAGTCCCACTGATGTGCATGAAAAATGTAAACACTTTAATTCCCGGTGAGATACTCTCATTTTCTCTCTTTGCCATTTGCCCAAGCTCTTCTCCTCCCTTGTTGGCATTTATCCACATTAAAAATGGAAAATGCACACCAAGGGAGTGCTGGGGTTCTCCTTTCCCGGGTGCACTGTGGCTGTCTGGTCACCAAAGCCATGAGTTTCCCACCCAAACTGCTGGCACACAACCTCAGGGCACAGCGTGCCCCCAGCTGAGCAGAGTTGGTGCTCCACACACTCCACCCCAACCCCTCAGCAGCCTCCCCAAGGCACAGCGAGCTCAGAAAAACCTTCTTTTTCCCCCTGAATTTAACCATCAAATCTTGCTTTCAGTCACTCAACTTGGAAGATTTCTGACGGTTCCCCTCTGCTCAGCATCCCCTGTCCTCTCCTACTGCAAGAGGCACCAAGTCGCCTCGATAAGAGGTTGGGACTAGCTGGACTTTAAGGTCCCTTCCAACCCAAACCGCTCCATGACCCTGCCACTAACAACAACAAAAGCACAACCGAGCCCGGCGGGGCCGAGCAGCGCGCTCCTACCTGGGCAGACCCACAGCTGCAGTGCCCGGCCGTGCTCCCACTGCTCTCAGTGCTCAAAGCAAAAGTGCAACTGCTGCAGCAGTCGTGCGGGCTGCGCCGGCGCGGGGCCCTCCCTGCACAGCTCACCTCACTGCTGCTGCTCATGGTGTCGGGGCAGAGCTCAGCGTGGGGGTTTGCTGTCTCTTTTTTTCTTCTTTTCTTTTTTTTTTTTTTTCCCCTCATTTATTTATTTCTGTGGTCAAGAGCTTCTACGGAAGTGCTGCTGCTGCTTTCGGTGGCTTTTGGGAGCAGAGGTTCCTGCTCGGTGCTGTGTTGGGGGTCAGCGAGCTGTCACCTCTTTGCAGAGCCCCTCGTTGTAAGGGCACGGGACTAATGAGGCTGAGAGCTGCGTTCCCTCATCTGTTCACGTTGGATAGGAGGAAAAATTCATTCTCAGAGCGATGATACACGGGCTGCCCAAGGATGGGTCACTGTCCCCAAGGTGTCCCAAAGCTGTGGGGGATGTGGCACTGAGGGATGTGGGAATGGGCATGGTGGGATGGGCTGGGGTTGAGTTGAGGATCCTTGAGGTCTTTTACAACCACAGTGATTCTACACTTCATATGAGATGATTTTGCTCTTTTTTCCTTCTCCAGCACAGGGATGTGGGTTGGGGCTGCTCTCTCCATGCCATCCCACTCACTGGTGCCCAGCACAGACCTGCTCTGTGGGGGGGGGCGGGGAGGAGTTCACACTCTTTTAATGCAGAATGCAGAAGCATTTGCTCACTTGTGTGTTTCTTTAAGCATTTTTCCCCTTTGTTGGTGGCAAATGTAGAAACGGAAGGTCTGAAGAGTGAGGTGGAAAGATGAACAGGAGCATGGACTGACATCGTCTTGGCCGTGGGTGCACTGGGATCAATGGGGAAGGCTTCACCAGGGCCAGGGGTTTCCTCTGTGGTGTTTCGTGATGTCATGATTTCAAGGAGCAGTTATAGCAGTTATCTCTCAAGAAGCTGCAGGTATCCCCATCCCTGAAGTACCCAAGGCCATGGATGGGCCCCGTGCAGCCTGAGCTGGGGGGCACCCAGCCTGCAGTGCAGGGCTTGGGGCGGGAGGGGCATTAAGGTCCCTTCCAACCCCATTATTCTGTGATTCTATGAGACCAAGAAGGACTAAGGATTCGTTTTGGTGGACACAGGGACATGCTCTGTTCCCCATGGTGGCATGGCCCTGTGCAGGGCTTGCATCTCCCAAAGCACACGGGTGCTTGGCTGCTTGTGCAGCTCATGTCCTAATTTACAGAGCTCACAGACAGTGCTTCTGTAGCCCGATGATTACTTAATGCACGGTAATTAATCTTGTGTGGGAGCTGTCAGCACTGTGCTGCGCTCACCGCAGCGCTGTCCCTCGGGCTGAGGGTTGGATCGATCCGCTGCTGCTTTTGGAATCAAAGCTCTGGGGTTGGGTTCTGCTGCTCCGGTGGGACTCGTGGCCTCGGGGGCCCTGGGGAGGTGCTCCCTCGGTCGTGTCAGTCCCGCAATGTTTCTGTCATTGCTTTTAGCGACGGGGAACGTCCCTGAGTGCGCTGCGCCTCCTGGCAGCTGCCTGTGCTCTCTGCAGGGTGCTCTCGACCAAACCCTTTTCTGTCATCCTTTCCTTCCCAAAACCAGGTGATGTAAAATCTGGCAGTCCCCCAGGTTCCTCAGCCCCGGGGCTTGAGGAATGACCCCCGAAATGGGGCAGGTTGGGCAGTATGGGGAGCAGCCTGCAACCGTGTGCACGCCTGCCTGGTGTGCTGCACAGCTCGGGGTGCTCTGCTCCCCCATCCTGTGGCTTTGGGCACTGCTTTAAAAGTCAGCAAAGTGCCGGGAATAGGGCAGCACAAAAAAAAAAAAAACAACCCTCATTATCTAGATAACGCCCAGGTTCCGAAAATAGTATTATTTTTTTGTTTGTTTCCTGCTCAGCTGCACAATGGATGCTTCACTTTATGCTTTCATTTCCGCAGAAGCCGACCCGTTTATAAGAAGGCATGGCCCTTGTTTGGGCAGCACTTACTGTACAGATGATGCTTCTTGCTTTAAAGCCATTTCTGGGAGCACAACCATATCCTGTTTTGGCAGTGCCCCACTCACACGGAGCCGTGTCCCATTTCAGAAGCTGAAAGCAGGGCTTTGCAGTTGGGGTGGCTGCACGCCTTCCCACCCCGGGATGGTGCTAATGAGCTGGTTTGCTCGGTGCGAACTTAGCAAGGAGGAGCCCAGGGAGGTTGCACAGGGCATGGGATGTGTGCAAGGGGAGCTGGCGCTGCTCTCACCATCCCATAACCAAACAGTTCTGCCTGGGGATGAATTTCCTCCCTCTCTGCCTGTCTGTGGGAAATATTCTGTAAAATAATGATGATGATGATGATAATAATATATATATATATACAGGTTAAAAAATCCCCTGTGGATCAGTGTGGCAGTTCCTGCTGGGAAAGCCTCTCTGGGTGCAGTGGGACCAGGCTGCGTTGGGTTGCAGCAGTGACCCTCACAGTGTGTGGTGTCCCAGGGATGCAAAGTGTGAGCAATGAGTGCACTTCACCACAGCCCTTCACTACTAACCTCGTGGCGTGAGCAGGGATTTGTGGCTGACCACGCTGCTCTGCTCCCTCTGCCACGTCACGTTGCTCAACCGATGCCACCGTGGTACACATCCATGTCCCGAGCTTTGCAGGGCGGGGGCTGAGCCAGTGCATCAAAACTTGGCTGTGGGTCAGATGAAATCATGCCTGCCTGGAAAACCACTCCCTGCCTCGGTTTGGTTGAAAGCAGCAAAATCTGCTGTCTGTGCATCCATAGTGCAGTGTGAGGGATGGGTAGCGTGCTGCCAAACCACGGGGCTGAGCTTTGCTCCCGGATGGAGGGAGGGGGGGTGAGAATTCTGCCCCCACTTCACTGCTGAGGATCTCGTGGGGATGGGCTGGAAGCACGTGGCCACAGAGGGAGGAAAAGCGTCCGTCCTTCCCTTCCTGCAGCGCCCTCGGAAGTACTGCGTGCGAGAGGCATCGCCCTGGGCAGTCCTTGTTTAAGGGCTGCAGAAAGTTGGGTTTGTAATTAATGATACGAGGGTGGAATAACTCACTGCCCGTGGGTAGCACAGCGATTTGCACGTGGGATCTCAGGACGCCGTGCCAAATGCCGGGAGCACAGCTTTGCTGCTCACCCGCAGCTGAATGCGCTGCTGTGGGTTTGAGCCCTCACCCTTCGCTCCCCCTTCTCTCCAACCTTCGGCTTTTCATGTGCTCCTGTAAAGCAAACCGTCAGAAGGAAGGGAATCTCCTCGGGTTTGGGTAAAACCCGGCAAAAATCCTTCTCTGCCGGAGCAGAACCGGTGACGGCAACGAGAAGAGCATTCACTGAAAATCTGAGCTGTCCCCTCCCATCATCTCTCTACTCAGGAAATTATTAAAGCTGTCTCTCCAGGCAGCAGCAACAGCTGACCGTGCACGGAGCCCCAGACGGTTTCTTAGGGCCGATTTCCCCGTGAGCTGCGGTGCAGACGGGGCCGCCCCGGAACGGCCGCCGCTCTCCGCATGTGACGGCGCTGCCGGTTTTGATTTTGTTTTCTTTTTCCTGTTTTCTCTGGGGAGGAAGCGGAGAGGTCACGTTTGCCTACCCGAAAGTCCACCCCAACGTGCGCGGATTTTCAGCCCTAAAAGCCCTTTCCCTCCAAACGGGCGCGGAGAACCCTTCCCAACAGCCCTCTGCCTACGTGCAATGAAGTGATTGTCCGAGGGTTTTTGGCACCTCAGCCGCCAGTGCCTCGGTCTGAGAGAGCAAAGCTGCAGCACAAATGGTGCCGGGAGCGGGGTGGGCACTGCTGGAGCTGGGGGAGCAGAGCTGGTGTGGGGCAAACTGATAAACGGAGCGAATGCAGCTGCTGAGAAGAGCATGGGATGGAAATGCTGCCTGAGCGCAGTGCCTGGGGCTCTTTGGGGGTCCCTACAACCACGAGAATATTTGCAAGAGGCAGCCTTTAAAACAATACCCGTGGAGTGCAATGATTTGTTGAGAACATTTTATTTTCACCTCCCCCACTCTGTCCCACCCCGAGTTTGAAGTCCATAGGATGCACTCGGATTGGGTTTGTAAACGTTTCTCGGTCCCCAGTGAAGGCTGGGACCATTTCTGGGTTAAGAAGCAGAACTGAGAGACCACATAACATCTGCATCAGTGAGCAGATGCCCGAGCAAAGTGCTGGGAAGCACAGGGCTCCTGTGATGGCACTGCCAACCCCTCCTCCTCAGCTGCAGCACTGAGGTCCCGACCTGGCTGGGTTTTGCCCACACTGTTGTTTTTCCCAGGGGAGAGGTTTGCTTTACGTGCAGATCGCTGCGTGTCCTGATCCCAGTGTGTGGAGGGCCAGGCTGCAGCAGAAGGGCTTATTTAGCTGATAAATAGGTAAAACACTGAAACAACAAGCTCCTCGCAGTCCAGCGTGGGACAAACACCGACACTGGTGGTGGCTGTGATATTTTAGCTGTGATGTGATGGGGAATGCTGTAAGGCAAACCATCCCTAACAGCAACATCGAGCCTTCCTTGGTCAGAATGTCCTCCCAGGTCTGGTCCCCACACCTGTCATCCATGAGGGTAATTCAACACGTATTTGGAGACCAACATCTATTAATGCATACTTGGAGACGTAACACAATCTTCACTCAAGCAATGGAAATGCCAAGGTGGAGAGGAATGCCTCGTTTTCAAGAGATGGACTCCAGGAGGAGCTCGTCGGGCTGCATCGGGGGGATTTCCATGCTGTTTATCCTCCCGAAGAACTTGGGGAGGGTCCAAAACTGAAACCTCGGCAGGTTTCTGCCCTTGGTGCGGATGTCGTGGCCGGCGTCACTCCTGGCGAGGCTGCGTTGTCTGCGCGCGAGGCGAGCACGTAGGGCAGCACAGCCGTGCTGCAGCAGCTGGTCCTGGAACTCGGAGGTCATGAAGTAGTAGAGGACGGGGTCCAGGCAGCAGTTGAGGCTGGCCAGGCAGAGGGAGATGGGGTGAAAGCGCAGCGTGCTGCTGTGCACGGTGCAGTCCTTGATGATGTTCTCGATCACCATCATGAAGAAGGGGAAGTTGATGTGGTAGGGGGTGAAGCAGATGAAGAAGACGGCGGCGCACATCAGCACCATGCGCAGCGCCTTCTGCTTCTCGCTGGCGCTCTGCAGCTGCGTCCCCCCCTCCCGCAGCGACTGCCGCATCTTCCAGGTGCACCACGCGATGATGCCGAAGGGGATGACGAACCCGAAGAGCTCCGCCACCGTCACCAGAGCGATGGAGGCACCAGGCGTCAGCTGCTTGACGGCCAGGTCGGAGAAGCAGGCGGTGGTGCTGTTGGTCAGGGCCGGGCTCCTGACGATGGGTAGGGGCAGGCAGGCTGCGCCCACGAAGAGCCACACGGCCGCGCTGAGCCCCACGTCGTAACGGCGCTTCCAGGCCTTGGCCTTGAAGGGGTGCAGGAGGAAGAGGTACCGCTGGATGCTGATGCAGGTGAGGAAGCAGATGCTGGCGTACATGTTGAGGTACTTCAGGTAGAAGCACATCTGGCAGAGGAAGGACCCGAAGGGCCACGTGTGGTTGATGTAGTAATACATCCGCAGCGGCAGCGAGAGGACGTGCGCCAGGTCGGCCACGGCCAGGTTGATCATGAAGATGACGGCTTTGTTCTTCTTGCTGATGAAGCGGCACAGCACCCAGAGGGCAGCGCTGTTGGCCAGCAGGCCGGGGATGAAGATGATGGTGTAGGTGGCAGCGTACAGCGTGCTCTGGAAGGACATCTGGGGCTGGCTGCAGTTCCACGAGGACACGTTGCTCTCCATCTCAGCCCAGGCTCTGCGCTCACCAGTGGGTTCAGGCGGATGGAGGCTTCCTGCGAGGAGCAAACACAAGTGGTGTGTAGAATCATGGGATTATTCAGGTTGGAAAAGACCACCACGATCATCTAGTCCAACCCTTGAACCCTCACTGCAATGCTCACTAATCCGTGTCCCCGTGTAGTGCCAAAAACCTCATCATGTTTCCCCACGTTAAATAAATACACACCATTCTGACTCTGGGCATCTTCCATGATGCTCCTAGAAGATTTTATGCGCAAAACTACAGCTGAACTTTGCATCTCCCAGCCGAGTAATTGCCATTACTAATGCCAAAGTGCATCTTCATCTCTCCAGGCATTCTCCAGAACCACTTTTACTGCATGGAGCTTTCTGTCAAACTCTCTGGTACACCTACAAGTGATTTCCACAAGGCTACAAATGGAGAGGGGCTATGAGTGAGCCTTTCTGGACCTGTGCAGAGGTTCACTGCAAACTGGCAGCACAGCAATGGGCAGCACCCACGAATGGTGCAGCAGAGCAGAGCAGTGGCAGGCCAGGGAAGTGCAGACAGATCCATCAGAGCTCTGGCTCCAGACTCAGGGCTGGGTTATAAACTAGTAGCTGGCCAAACGCACGCCAGCCCCTCTGCTCGTCCTGCTAACTCAATTTAGACCTGTGGTGCACTGTGCAGGCATCGTGTTATAGCAACGGGTGCAGTCCTGCAGCAGCAGGACACACAGGAAGATAAATGCATCTGTCTCTCAGCAAGCAGAGTTTCTTTCCCTCCCTGTGCCTGTTTCTCCTCCCAGCACAGGGGTGTTAACGGGTCATGCTGGGGGCTGGCATGCCTCTGTGTGTGGAGGATGCTCTATATGTACACGGGATGCTCTCTGTACAGATACAAAGGATGATAGAAATACGCAGAGGAGGGTCTATATAGATAGATAGGACACTGTACATAAGTTCTCCATCGAGGTTCATAGGATGCTATGTATGCATCCTATGTGCCAGAGGGGTTCTCCTGTCCCTGCAGCCCACATCCTGAGAGCTGTGGTCAGGGGGAACCTCACTGCCCGCTTCCTCTAATTGTTGGCTTTGCTTGCAGCTCAGCAGCGAGCATTTCTTGGCTGAGCCATCACCTGGATGTGCAGTTTTGGTTTGGCAGCTCTTGCCAGCACACCTGGTGGGAACAGGGGGAGCTCCCTGCAGCCAGCAGCACCGGGTCCTGCCAGAGCTCGTCCAGCACAGCTCCTCCTGACAGCACCAGGTTTTCATTCACTATGGAGAAGGGATGCTGCTGTACTTTGGCAGGGCTTTGCCTGCAAATCCTTCATTGTTTTGATGTTTCTTTTTCTTCTTGCTATTGGTGTAACAGATCATGCCCTCTCCCCGCATGCAGACAGGAGCTGGTGGGGCTTTTATCCATGGCAAAGCTGAGATTTATCCAACTCCACACCAAACCTCATGCCTGTCCTTTAGTGCTTTGCCAGGGCACTAAGGCTGCTATCACAGCACCATGGTGCTTTTCAGAGCGTGTGAGCAGTGTCTTTTTCTGGACACGTACATTGGAAATCTCCTGGCTGCTCTGAATCACTGCCCCACCCAGCTCTGCATTTCTGCGGTACGGCTTTTAGTGCTCCCAGATCCACTGGCAAACTCGCCCTCATCCTTTCCATGGGTTTGTTGGACAGACGGAGCTGTGCTGGAGTCTGGCTGCAGTGGGATGGGATGGGATCGGGAGGGACGGGGTTGGGAGGGATGGGGTGATATGGGACAGGATGGCAGATCTGCTGCCCTGCAGTCCCGTTCAATGTGGGGATGCTGGAAGGAGAAGCAGCTGAGTAAAGAAATTATTAAGAAAAAGAAATAGAAGAAAAAAAAAACGCCACACTATTGGCTTGAAGCAAGCTGCTGATTTCAGGTAGCAGAGGCTTTTTGGAACCTGTGTTTCAAGCAGTTGTTTTGTGTGTTTAATCCAAGCACTGGTGAGAAATGCATAATCAGAGCCGCTCGGTTCCAGCAGCTCCTGCCCGTAACAAAGCTGAAGTTTTTTGCTTTGGGAGGCAATGCTTGCTGCAGGCTGCCTCCTGCTCATGTGCACAGTGCTCTGCTCCCCCCTCCCAGCCAGCAACACAGAAATACACAGCCACTGTCACTGCCTGAATACAAAAATATAAAACAGAAAATCAAAACCCACCGCGGTAGCGTTGCTCGGAACCGCCACAGCTTTTATCTACTGGAAAAAAAAAAACCCACAAAGCAGCAGTGGGGCTTACCTCCCCGCAGCTCCCATCCTGCACGGGGCTGCCATCCATGCTAGGCTGCAGGAGCAGCGAGCCCTCGGCTTTGCTTTGCGACCGCTCCTCGCAGTGCTCCCGGCTCCAGCAGCTCTCCTCCAAACTCCCACATGTTTTCGGAGCGCTGGAAGGAATCCTGCCGGCATCTGCAGCCCGGCACAGCGGCTGCAGAACAGGAAATCCTGGATTCTGCTTCCCTCCAGCACACAAAATGTGTACGGTGAATGACGTGAGAACAGCTGGAAGGGCGGTGATGTCACTGCTCTCGGTGCCACGGGACGGAGCTCGGATGCACTTTTCTTTCTGTTTGCTCCCATGTTGTGTGGTGGGAGTGTGAGCTTTGGCCACTCTGCTTCTCCTTTTCTCTGCCGTCCTGTGCTCGTGGAAAAGCGTTAGATACAGAAAGGAAAACCTTATGTTGGGTCAGCTGAAGGTTGTTGGGAGGCACTGATTTCCTTGCATCTCCTTGGAGTTTCTGTTCGTCTCCAATGGTGAAGCCTACAGGCTGGGGCCTATAGGGCTTTGGTGTTTATTTATGATATAATGTGATGGTTTAAGATCAAAATTTTTCCCGAACTGTACATTTTTTACAAAAACAGAATGTCCATCCTTCCCTATTTCTTTTCAGTTACACAATATGCGTTATAGACATCTGTAATTTTTACTTCCCCTACTGCTGAGAATGTCCTTCTTTCTCAGCTGCTGAGCACTGTCACACCTACACATTGTGTGACTTCCAAGCATCCTCATTCACAGTGCTGCACCTTCTCACCCCAGGGTTGGGGAAGCTGAAGTGGGATGCTGCCACATTCCCCTTTCATTTTGTACTTAATGTGCAGTAGAAAAGAAGTGTTCTTTGATGATTTTTTTCATTGGTCATTTTCAAATATCCCAT
>VXAB01007039.1:0-23289 GCA_013399175.1 Odontophorus gujanensis
ACCTCCTGCTCCCAACTTATCTATCCCCCGTTCTCCCTCCTCCCACCCCATTAACCCCCCCGCGCCGCCGCTCACCGAACAGAACGCTGCCGGGGCCGTGCGGGTCCATGGGGCCGTGCGGGTCCACGAGGCGGGCAGCGCCGTGCCGAGCCGTGCCGTGCTCGGGTGTGCCGGGCCGCCCCGCACCGCCCCCAGCTCCGCCCGCCCCAGCGGGGCTGCACCGCCCAGCGGCCGCTATGGACGGGCCCGGCCCCAGCGCTGCGCTCCGGGGGTGGGGCGAAGCCGCGGCTGGGGGCTGTGCTGGGAGGGCTCGGCCCGAGGAGCGGCTAACGCTTGGTGAAATGGTGTATTTATGGCTTTTCGCGCCCGCGCAATAGAAGGGGGAAGGGATATTAACCCGGTGGGATCCTGATGGCTTTTCGTGGCAGCTGGCGTCTTCCGGCAGAAGGCTTTTTTCTGAAGTTGTGAGGGTGGTGGTGAGCTGCCCCCAAAAGGCGCTTTGGGAACGGCCCATCTCTGCTCCTTACAGCAGATGGGAAGGCAATATCCCGCTCCAGCATCCAGCACGGGGAGCAGAGGGCTTCCCCACTGCCTGCCACTGTAACCTTCAGAAACCTCACACACAAAAGGCACGTTTCTTATTTACATTCACTTCTCCATTTTTATTCTATTTCTTGCATGGTCTTCAAATACAGTTTTACAGGTCGGGTTTTTTCTTTCCTGCTACAGATAATGTTGATCTAAAAACAGATTAACGAAAGTGGCATTCCAACCTTAATGAAAATTCTTAACCATGAAAGATATGTCAACGTATCACCTTACAATCCTAGAATGATGGCATCGGCCTGACATTCCCATAGGCTTATACAATTAGCTTTTATAATAATAAAGTCATAGGAAGAGAAAATGTGGCAGCTCCTTAAAAGCCAAGAAATAAGGCCACGAGCATCCTATGCTGTAATGCTATGAATCCAGATAAAATAAGTTGACTCTGGTATCCGTGAAGAAACAAAACAAAACACCTCTCCCATCTGATAAACCGCAGTATCAGCTACTCAACATGCATTCAAAGCTGTGTAAGGACTAGTGGCATTCAGCTCTGACTTACATGAAATCCCACAGAACAACCCCGTACCTCTCTCTAAAAATGAAATGAACTTATTTCAACTTAAATAATTCTGCTACCGCGTTAAGAAAAAAAAAAAAAAAGAATTGTTCACATTCTGCAAAGGAACAAAATAAATCCTGCGTGCGACGGCACCAGGAGGCCGACCACAGCACCTCCTCAGGGCCGCAGGCAGTACTGCAGCCTCAGTGCCGTCCATCGCAGGTTGTGTAACGTCGGCGCAGCTGGAAGCTCGTGCAGGGAACCGAACTTCCTTCGTGCACCACTGAAAGAACGCAGGGAATTCGAGAAGGAAGATTAAGACGACCGCAGGTGAAAGAAGGACGGCACCGCAGCGCTGGCCAACGGCTGCAGTGTGACACAGGGCCTCTGTGGAACACCGGGTGCCACGCTGGCAGATCCCACCTCACAGTGACTCCAGCACGCAGCCCGAGTGTCACAGCTGGCTAAAAACACCGGCTCCTTGCAGCGTTTAAAAACAGGTAACCATTGAAATAATGAGTAAAAATGTGCTTACTGTGGCATTTCGCATAGAAAAGTTATTTGATACAAATGTGCAGGACTTGAAGACCCTGATTTAGTCAAGCTAGAACCAACGGGCTTTGAACCATGGTGGCTGGTCCAAGGATAAATCCCAGTTGTGGGCCAGCTCTCCCCCTCTCCCCATCTTCCATCCACAGTTGTGTACTAAACCCACCACGAGTAACAGCTTCAGCAGCCCGCCCTGTGAACTGCTGCTTCTGTCCCAGGAGAACAATGACACAGCCTTGAGCTGCAGGGGCATGGCAGGAAACCAAGTGCCACCTGAAGGAAGGATCCTTGGGATCAGCACTCCTTACCCAACACGGTCAGTTTCTAGCCCTGGACATGAGGCACAGTTAAAAAAAATAAACAAACCAAAAACCAAACAGAAAAGTCAGTGCTGAGGACAGATTTGCTCTCCATTGTGGTTTTATGTTATTCAAAAGTGCCATCTTGGACCTATATCCTTTCACTTTTTAAAAGAAAAAGTTACAAAAACCGGTAAACAAAAAGTTAATCAGCATACGGCTAAGTTTATATACACTGAAATTTACAGGTTTGTCATTAAGTGACTTCTGCCACAGACCACTGCACATTTGTCCCTAACAAAGCACAAAGCTTGAACCAACGGTCATCAGAAGTGACAACAGGTCGCTGCTTTATCAACAAGCATAAAGATAGTCAAAAATCGAGCTGTCGCTACTTATCTTCACATTTGCTGATTGACACAAGTAATCCCTCCCACGTCTGCAACTTCCAGTTGTGCCTCTTTGCTCTATGACATAGAAACAAAACTGCATCTTTTACAGACACTCCCTTACAGCAGCCACTTCTCTGGTGATACTCAAACACAGAACTGTTGTCAGCCACAACGCTGACTGGGAAGGATTCCTCTGGGAAGCTATACAGTCCATGCAAGATTCCTTGGCACTTCACGCAAGACCAGGAGAGGACAAAGGTTCTCTTGTTAAGACGGCGTTTTCAGCAGCATTATCCTCTTCCAACAGATGAGTCTGAACGTGTGATGGGTGATTTTCGCATAGTCCCCTCACCAAGCTGGCTTACTGCTGGCTTTGTTCAGCTAGACCATACGAAGACCCCCACCACCACCTGCCCAGATGTTAAGGGACTACAGCACTGGAACAGTTTGCTATAGCGCTTCACAGGCTTCTTCCAAGGATAACAACATCCTTTGGAAATCCTTCCATTTTAGCAATTTCAAAACAGCCCAGCTTGCTGTAGAACTCCAGAATTCTTTTATCATCTGGTCTCACTTCACAAAAAGCCCCACGGGAGCCTGAAGAGGAAAAAAGAGGGACAGAACAGTGAGAGAAACACTGTAAACGGGCAGTTGAGTACTAGAGTCCCCATCTAAACCCAATTAAATCACTGATCCAATTCCACATGCAGCACAGTACCCAAAAGAGACCAGATTTATGGCAACATAGCCCACCATTCCCTGAAGGGGCTACGTATGGCAGAGATCTTGTCAGCATGAACAATCCACGGCCCTCTGAAGATCTTTTATTTCACATAAAAGCATCCTGAAAGCCTGATGTTGGCTCAGAGAAAAAGGCACTACAGGAAGGTACAGAACTGTGTGAAAGACCTGTGAACCTCAGATGTGCAGTAAGGCAGATGGCCAAGTGCTTTCCCATACTGAAGGCTTTGGTAATTATTCACCAGTGCACACTTCCTCCATCGCTGCCAGTGGAGGAAATATGAGCATTTACATGATCGAGATGGCAATGAAAGCACACGTTTTGCAAATGGCTCCCTCAGTTCTTCCCACTTTCCAATTTGCAGGGTAACATCTAAAGCTAAAAACTACCTTTAATGAAGACAGCAGCAAAAGTTAATTATAAAGGACATCTAGATGGCTATTTACCTCAATCTACAGTGCCAACTATGGCAGACCTAATAGGAATTCAGAAAACTAGGCATTCTGAGTGCAATAGGCTTACCATTAGCCTTTAGAGAAGAGAGCAGGCAGGCCATCATGCTTTTAGCCACACTTGGATCTGTCACTTTTTTGTGGATATCGATCTTTATCAATGATGGGAAGTTGGCAAGGAATGATTCTGGCAATACTTCTTGTTCTTCATGGAAGCTTAGCATTATTTTCTGAAACAAATACGAGAATCAGATATTCAATCATTGTTCAGCTTTTTATTCTCATCCACTTTTAATCGAGGTTGCTTTGCTCACACCTCTAAAAAGCACTTTTCAGCTACACCTGATGGTCACAGGTAGTTGTAGCTCTAAGCTTCCTATCCTCCCACACAAATCCTACAGCTCATAGCAGCCTGGAAAAAATCTCCAATGCTTATGCTGTTTCCTAGACTATTTGCCCCAAAGCCAAATCTGAGGTACATTAATCATACTACCTGCCATTTTAAAACCATTACAGAGTACTGGCTCAAGTAAACAAGCTACCTAACTTCATCTAATGGAAAGCTGCTGTCGTAACAACCACAACTGGGGCTTCATCACACAAGGAACCTTTACACTAGCACAGGCCACAGTCAGGGTTTTTTTCAGGTCAAGCTGATACGTTACTTTCCAATCTATAATCTGCTACCTCCCACAGTCCTTCAGTGACAGACCAAGTCTCTGCTCAACGCTGGTACTTAAGACTGGTTGAATCACTTCAGATTCAGAACGAAGCCTCACCCTCTGGACCTTAACACAGCTATAGCATGAACAATCCCACAGAAAGCCTTCAAAGCTAGCCACGCTGGTATCAAGCACAAAGGCAAAGGCAGACATTACAACACAACACTCAAAAGGTTACTGATACTATGTTCAGACTACAGAAAGTTATGAGAATTAAATTACAAAAGCTTAAAATTCAAAATAAATACAAAGGACTGCATTTGAAAGAAGGAAGAATGTAGTTCAGCATAAAGTTTCAGTCTCATGGGTCATACCAACCTCTGCCTCAGACAGCTCCTTGTCACTATTTGGTTTAGTATATTTTTCTTGCATGAAAGGGATCCAAGACATTTTGCATTTCTTAATGAAAGGAGTCACATCAACTGTTCCCAAAGCATAGCCACATATGCCATCCTCATCTTCCAAGACAAAGCAGTAATCCAGGCTGAGGGTGAGCAGACCTCCTACCAACCTGCAGAAAGATGCAACCAAATCAGTCAAAAGAGCAGGCACACTCATCACGTATTCTGGATGAAGCTGGGGTCACCCAAAGGAGTGACAGAGCTCTCCAGCAGCATAAATAAATTACAAGGCTTCAATTAACAGACCAATCAGCTGTTAAGGCTCAGTGATGAGCAGCAATAGTTCAGGATTCCCACAGGTTAGCTCTATATAGCTTGCTGTTCTGACTCACGACACAAACTTTCTTCACCTTTTGCTCTTCATATTCCTGCTGCCATTATCCTCCTGTTCACTTTTTTTTTTTTGAGACCAGTTACACAATCTTTTTTAATTACCTTCCCAACCCTCAGAGAAGCTTTAAGACAAAGTTCTACCTAAAATATACACCCAAGACACAGCAAAATGCTCTAAGTCACTCACTCTACAGCTCAAGATTTAATGCTTTTTTTTTTTTTTTTAAGCTTTCATCTCACTTGCCATTGCTTTAAAATATTGGTGCAGGTAAAGTATAATATGCATTTCACAAGTAAGAAATAAAATCAATGCAGTTGCCATGCACATTAAATGCTCAATAAGAGTCTTTCAATTATCTGAAGAACCACAAGAGGTGTTAGAAAAAAAAACAGAATGTCACCACAGATACTCATGATGTACATTCACAAAATCTGAAATAGTATTAAGATGCACAAGTTTCTTAAAATACAGATATTTCAGCTCAATCTTTTTTTCTAACAGCTCACAACACGTGACCAGAGCATAAATTGAGGCACAAGTGTTAACATTATCTTTTAGAAGCCAAAATTTCAATTTCTTAACGATTACAGGTGGGCTTTTTTTGCTTGTTTGTTTTATATCTGAAGTTTCGTACTCTGCACACATACACTTGAAAAAATTCAAATTATATACAGTGTCACAACATCATCCCTCATAACCTATTCTGTCAGTTCACTCATATCTAAAACATACTTGTCTCCAATTAAGTCTGGTAAGCTATGGAAAGGTTGATCGGCTCCATCAGCATACATTTCTCTGCAGATCTTATATACAGACGCCTAGGAAGACAGAGAAGAGATCTCAAGTCATAAAACTCAAAAGCAAATAACTTTAATGTTTTAGAGAGATTTCATTAACAGCTCCACTCTAAGCTACCACTGGCAGGATTTAAGTTACACCAAGCAGGAGTACACCTCTATACGAAAGGATCGATTCCTTGCCCCCCCCAACCAAAGCTATCTTACAGTTGCTTGTCAAAAATATTGGTTATGTTCAATGGAAGGAAAAGAAAAACTGGAGGTCAACTTTCTGCATGTTTCTACAACTGAAGATTGACCCTGAAGGCTAGTTACTAAACTTTCACTGGATATCACAATAACACCAATAACAAAGTTGCTTTTCAAAACCTCCAGTGTTTAACTGCAACAAATTTAACCTCTGAAGGATTTGTACATCCTCACCCTGAAATGTTCTAAGCCCTGTTTCCTTAAAGAGATAACCTGTATCAGCCACATTTTAACTTCGGGAGAAAAAAAAATAAAAAAGACAGCCACACTATTTTTAAGAAACCAGCCTTAGATCTGCATTATTGAAAAGGGCTCCTTCGCTGTCTGTGAGAACACCACAGGACAGAACTAGCAGATAAAGGACAAGTCTTCACACGATGGCCCTATGTGCCTGACCAGCTTCAGAAGCTGGGATTCAATGAAGCTGTTAGACACATGAAACACATTTCAACCCTTTGCAAAACCAAGTTTAAACAACAACAATCTTGATGCTGTTTAAACTATATTCATAAGGGCTGCTAACTGTTGACACAACAAGTATTCGTCTTGCCAAGACAGCAGGAACTCAAAGGGACACAGGGAAAAAAAAACTCCTTTCTCATTTGAGCATCAATATAAAACCCATTTCCAAATATCAAACGCTCCAAAACAGATTTGACAACAATCCTTTAAAAGACTGGCCAGAAAACTTCATATTTGTATATAAAGCTATAAAACCAGCTGAAATATCACCCATTTACAACTACATTTTGAGAGGCAATATCATCTCCAACTTCTGCCTGTGCAGCTCTGAGAACATACCAGGAATTACCAGAATAATTACTGGGTGAACAGGTACACACACCCACCTCTACAGTTATATCACTGCGTGTGCTCCCACTGCAAGAATTCCACTATCAGCAGGGAATAATTTAAATCCACTGTTCAGAAACATGGAAGGCATCACAAAAAAAGGAGGGGCATGGGTAGGGTGGGAAGCTGCAATTAAGCTGTGGGTGTAACTGTACAGCAGCACAGTAGGCTGCTAAATCATAGGCAAATCCCTTATCCTCCATTCTTACGTAGCTTTTGTGCAAACACTGGAACATCTGTTTCATTAGAGGGTGAAGGGACTCAGGAGGAACCAGTGTTGCCACAAAAGGAAATACATCAATAAGAACAAGAGGAGAAGCAGTTACCTCATCTTTGGGGAAGTAGGGTCTTATGGTGTACACCTTGGAAGTGGGCGTTAACGGAGGCGGTTGAAAAAAGAGGTCATTTGCCCCATCAATAGGCAGCAAACGCTGTGAAAACAAAATACTTAATATGAGTCCCTGAACAACAACCCAAGACTCTTGGGCGTGCACTGCAGACTTCCAAATTAACATTTGCTATTTGCAGGCACCCCAGAAGAAGGTGGGGTTGGTGGGCTTTACAAATGCAAGACCTTACTTGAATAGGAAATATCCAATTGGTGTTTTAGAATATGCGACTGAGAAGCACATTAAAAGCCTGCTTATCTTATCTACTTTAAAGTACTTTTACCAATCGTATCTACACTGTCTCTGTATAAGAACACAGAATGTCAGGAGGAAAGGTTTGGTCTGAAGAGGGTTAACTGGCCAGAGGAGACGCTTTATCCCAAAAGCAATGCGCTGACTCTATTTGCTGCGCACAGAGCACCTGTGAGGGGGGAAAAGTACAGCACCTGAAAAATCCATGAACAAATTCGAACGTGGCATAAACAAATTTCACAACAGCTTTTAGTGCGTTTGCCAATTGAAATCCTTCCAGCGAAACACATCGCTGCTTTATTTAAGGAGCAACCAAAATCCGTATCGCTGTCTCTTTTGCTCATGGAATTCCCATTGGTAAACAAGCATGCGCGCATTGTGCAATTGCGGGCGCAGATAAAAATGCTGTGCGACCTGCAAAGAAACAATGTGAAATGTACAACTAAAGCCGCTGCGCTTCGCATGCGCGTGGGACAGGCAGCATCTCCTTGAGAAATTACTGTAGAAATGGGAGGAAAATTATTTTAAACCAAGGTGTAAGGCTAATGGGCTTTGAACCAGAAAGCCTTCGGCAGACCAATCCTTCCAGACCTCTGATGTGCAACAAAAGGTTTCTCATAAAACAAAGAAAACGTCATTCAGTTGTGAAGTCATATTGATACCTGGAACTCTCCTGCTAGACCACCTCTAAAGGCCCAGGGTTCTTGGTCTCCACTTAAGAACTGTGCTGAAGATTGACTACGACACCCTGTTGAGATCAGATCCAAGCGGAGAATGTTACGAGAAGGGGGATTTCCTGGGTGTCTCACATGTCCAAAAAGCTAACACACACTTGTGGAAAAAGCTCTCTAACTGAGCTATAATCCAGGGCGTTAGTAGAGGCTGTAATAATATACGATTTATAAACATTTTGTGCTCAAGCACCAACTGCGGTATTTCAAGTTTACAATCTCAAGTAGCAGGTCAGCTTAAGAACAGGTGAGGTGACTGAGACAGCACACCTCATTCCACACCAGACACAACATCAATGCCACGTACAATTCTGTAAGCCTGCCAGGCCTTCTGCACATTTTTTTTTTTAGCAGAAGTTGATCTACAAAACAAGGACATCTTGGATGCCGTTTGGATCAATAGTTACTATTGGAAATACAAGCAGTTGAAGAACAAACAAATTCCATTATCACAGCCTCTTGAAAAAAAACTGGACCTTTCTGAAGTCACATTTTTATTAATTATCATTTCTAGTCTTGTCAGAAAACTAGGATTGGCAAAATGTGCAAACGGTTTGGAACAGTTGAGATATCCAGGGCAGCTGTATGAAACAGCATTCCTGCAAGAGGCTAAACACATTTCCATAACCAAGGCCATATCTCCACAGTGCCACTGGAATGTTAATGAGCTAAGCCATGAGTTAATTCTAGTTCACACTAACTAGTACACCCTGTCTGTCACAGGTAATACCAGCTCTGCATCTTTAGCATCTCAGTTTTTCTTCAAGTATATCTGAGGCATCAGGGTTCCTTCTGATCAGTCACAGGAGACCCATCAGCATGCTTAGCTTTATAGAGTAAAAAAAGCTTCCCTCAGCCATTTGACTTTTTACACTGTTCCACTAGCAAGATGCCATGCCCTTCAATAACTAACATAATGACAGTTCTGTTAGGAGAAAAATAACAGTGCAGGATCTGGAGTGGAGATCACCTGCCTAGTTTTCTGACAAGATAAGCAGCGCAAATATTCTTTTCCTTTTGCAGACAGCAGTCTAACTCCTGTTCAAGTAACAGTCCCAGATCAGTACAGACAAGTGTGTCGTGCTAGTCAGAGAGTCCCAAAGTGTGCCAAGTTTGACATTCAGTAGAATTTAGGAATACACATTAAATGCAAACTACCCTAAGCACGGTAAATGTCAGAAACTATCCACGCATCAGAATTTGAATTTGGTCAGCTCCCAGGTTTTAGCATTCTCTCAGAAATATCCTCTTCACATGGAAATTTAGTCAATAACTTGGAAGACAGTATCTGTCTCTCCTTTGAGACTACAACTTAACTAGCACTTCCAATTATTACAGTAAAGAGCTGTGTGAATGAAGAGCTGTATAAATGAAAAACATAGTTAATGCCTTAGTCGCTGCGCAAATGTGACTTCAGCTCATGCCTAGCACACATCTAATCTATCTGAGCTGCCTCGCAGACAAAACCTGTCCATTTTAATTAATTAATGACGACGCGCTGTGAACATCTGGCGCTGTCCATCCAATAGCAGTAGAAACTTGTGCTGAAGATTCTCCCATCTGCACACAATGGGGAAGAAGACAATAAAAGTCATTAGTAATCCATAGTACTGTACAGCCACACTAATTTAAGGGACTGAATGCTAGCTGGACTTGGGAGAAGAGGTGAAAATGAACATTCAGCGGACCATTGAGCACACCATCATGAAAACTAATTTGGTTGGATTTTTACACGCTTGGTTTTACATATATTTACACTTGTGATAAAACACAAGCTAAAGACAAAACTATCTCCTCTCACAGAAGCATTATTAGTTTAAGTCTACTGAACTGTAAACATCGGACTCCTTCAGAAAATTTTTCAACAATCCAATGCCAGACACGATAGTGGAAAGAACAGCGCCAAAGTTAGAGAGCTGGTATCTTCGGAATTTCATCTCCGAAGGCAATTGTAAGTATTTGATGTATTTAAAAGACTTGAATTTATAGGGACATGGGGAAACTGGAAACAATTTTACCTGAAATAAGGGAATGCAAGAAGTAGTTAATGAAGCTGAAACGTAAGCTGGGCCCTCAAAGTTTTTAGGTTTGACAAGAAACCACACTCTCTTTACAGAGAGTGGGTCAAGAGTTTTAAACAGACTAAGTTATCAAAAAAGAGCATTCTTTCTAGTTCAATGTCAACATACAGTAAGGATAGTAAAGCTGGGGGAGTGGGGTCTTAAAACCACGCACACTAAAGCTTCCCAGCAGCGTCAGGCAGAGATGTTAAGACAGTACAATGCTGCCAAGCTCTCCTCTGCACTTAATATAAGGCAGTTCTACAAATTCATCTTTATTCACCATACACATAAGGATCACTTCTTTAATGAGCACATCCACAGAAAGCTTTTAAGTAGGGCCTGACTTGATGTCTTCACAAGTCTTCTGTGTCTCTACTGTAATCTGTCAGTATTTAAGACTATGATTTAAGAATCCAAACATTTGCATTTGACCAAGGTTGTGCAATGGTTAACCACTGTGAGACTTGTGACAGCTACAAAACGTGTGACAAGAGACCATCAGCTTTGCTGCCTGCTGTGTATGTCAAGCAAGTCCATAGCATATTCCTTACAGCTGGATTGAAACCTGAAAGTGAAATGAGGTCACTGGAATTACCCAGGCCATGCTGGTGCTATCTGCAAACTTTGGATCCCTCAAAAATTTTTCAAGAAAAAAAATAAAGCCAGAACAAAAAGCATTTCAAGATCAGTTTATGTCTCAGACTAAATCAGTCTGGAGAGCTCCAGAATTTTTACCCACTGCCAGATAATAATTAAAAAACAACAAAAAAATCAATTTCAAAGTGTTTCAAGAAAATAATTTTGCACCAGAATAGCCCTACACTAAAGCTCGCATGCGCACAGGGCTGGGAGGATCAGCTTCCTCTTGGCCAGGCCCATTTAAAGGTCACTTCTGGAATTGTTCTGTTGAAGACAGCAACAGTGTTATCAAGACAGAGCAAGCAGCAGGTGGCTGATGTGGTCACATTTCGTAGAGTCATTTCCAATCATATACCAGGATACCCAAGGAGTTATGTGGCACAGTCCAGTGTGCATTCAGTCAAGAATAAGTTAAAGTCAACACTTACGTGTCAGATGAGATTCAAGTTTCATTAGCCCAAGAAGAAAAATCAAGGTCTCCAATCTTAAATATCCAGCAGACTTCACTTTAATCCAAAAGCAAATTCACAGCAAACATTGATTCACGTAGTGAGACAAGAAAACCTTTAAAACAGGGTCAAACCAGACCCAAAGTTCATGAAAACATATCTGCATGATGCTTTGTTTTCCCCGTGGGCTAATTAAAAACACAAAAAAGATGCTCTATCTGGGATTATAATGGCTCCCAATGCACCTACCTAACCACTGCACAAAAGATTTCACCATTGACATAATACTCTTGATATCCCAGACGTAGGAGTACATATCATAAAGGATTGTTCTGTTGGCACAATTGGAGAGGCGAGTGAACATTCCCATCACCAAGCTGCACATCTCTTCAAACTTAGCTGCTCGGTTACGCCATTCTTCTATCTATGGATGGAGGCAAAAGATCCACAAGATCAAACACTGCCTTCTAAAGAGGACAAGTACTCTAAATAGGAAGGATGACCACACAATTCTGTACTTGAAATCACCACACCACACGTGATTCACAAGTACTCTCTACTGCTCTTAGAAGTGAAGCCAGGACAGGGATCACTGTTTAAAGGCAGGGCTTAAAACAGTAAATTCCACTGGATGAACAAATGTCACTGTCATCTGTGGTTAAGTGACACACTACCCTTCAGCTTCTAGGAAATGGAACAACCATCTCTACTTCAGAAAACAGGCAACATTGCTCGGGATTTTGATTAAAAAGGAGAGAAACAAGCTTAAGTCACACTCACTTTTTCAGCATCCTTTCCTTTGCAGTTAACACTGACAACACTGCTATTTGCTCTAAGCCACTGGAATTCCCTCAGCATCTGTGCACCTTTGGGCCCATGTTCATACGGGAGATAAAACAAGTCAGCAAGAAGCTGCAAGTCCTCTAAAGTCACTGGTTCTACTGCATAGAGAGGTTTTTCATTTGGCCCAGGCACAAACTGCTCTTTGTTAATTTGTTCATCAGTCTGCATGGGGGCAATATCACTACCAGAGTCTTCCTGCATAGACATCTCTGGAGACTTGGATTCAGCTATGCTCTCCTTATCAGTATCCATCGGCTTCAACTCCTCCGTCATCTTCGCTTCAGCAATATCTGTCAAAATCTGGTTAGTATTCTTGTCTGCGTCATCTTGTTTTTCTACAACCATGTCCATCGGCTCCTCATCAGATTGTTTCTTCTCTTCCTCCTTTACCAAGGCTGGCGACTCGCTGCTCAGCGCTGCACCTTGACTCATGATGGGTTCCTGGTAAACCGTGGTAACCACAGTTGCTGCATTTAAAGATGACGGTGCCACCAGAGGCCCTACATCCCCTACAGCAGTTTTAGCTCCGCTGTGGGCCACTTGCCTACCTGAGGATAAGAAGAAAGAAGTTTAAAAGTTTAAGTATCAGTCAATGAACATTCAAATCAGCAACTTCTGCAAATCATGAATGATTCTGTTATTGTGGAATCCAATTACATAGCTTCCTTCAAGTACTTTGCCCATTCACGTCTGTTCACTGGAATTGTAACCACAGACTTTACATTTTGGCAAGTTCCCCCTTCAGATAACCACTAAGCAAAGATAGGGAGTTCATAGAATGAGTTGACACACACTGCCAGCAATATTTCTGACTATGATAGCAGTATAAAAAGCTTTTCAATTTAACTTTTTCCTTCTGCCTCAACTGACTTGTTATTTCCATTCAGAGTAGACTTCAAAATAAAAAGTCAGATGCTTAAATACTTCAATCACAAAAACATCTTTAACCTGGGGAAACTGGAGATATTCAAGACTCCAATGAAAAAAATCTTGGCCAATTTGTCCTAGTCAGTCCTGCTTGAGCAGAGGACTTGGCTAAGGTGACCTCAAGAGGTCCCTCCCAACCCAAATGATTCTGTGAAAGTGAAGGAAGGTGACACTAACTACCACTCGACATCCAACGTTTCTGTCACAGCAGAGCTTGAGAAAGATCTGAAATGCTACAGTATGCAAAAGGATAAGTACACAGAGCAGAGCTAGGAATCAGGCTAAGAGATTTATCCACTCCACCAACAGTTACAAGAGAAGGCCACTCTGACCACCCAAAACCCATGTTTGAGAGAAACAGATTTTACCTCCAATCTCAAGCTCCCAGTGCTACAAGAGGAAAGCTGTACAATGCTGGAAGGAACCCAACTGGTTTCTGTAGACAGAAACTCAGAAAAACAAAGCCAGCTGAAAACAACTGGAAGAACATGGACTCTTCTGGGGCAGTAATATTGTTTGCAGTAATCTAAAACCCCCTTAAAAAAAAATCTTCCTATTCTCTCAGGTTCCACAGAAATCTAGTGACAACAACTGGGACTGACAAGATCCAGACTCTCTCCTGTCTTAAATCAGAAATCTTAAGCCAGAGGATCATCCTGCTTCAAGGGTGCTCCTGCTGATCAGCTGGATCACTAAAGGCACACTGCAGAATCCCAAGCATTCTTCTTTATTAGGGTTTCCCTGATGGGTAAGGTAGTAAGTACTCCTACAGACTGTCAAGATCTGTAGAATAGTTTTTATCTAAGTGCAAGTATTAAACATTTAATCACATTTTCCTACCAACCCCAGAATGATACCAAACCAAGCTCACTGCTATATTGCTGAGGTACTCCAAACTCCTGAAGCCATTCAGTTAAGGCCAATTTCAGGGCCATCTGCGGGCTGTAGAGAACATCTGTTTCAAGATCTTCATCGCTCCCCTCATTTTCCAGTTTAATCTGGATAGAAACTGTACTGTCTTCAGTATCAGCTACAGAGAGAAGTTGATAAAAGAAGCCATGTAAGTTTCATCTAAAATAAAAAGAGATAATGATAGACAAGGCACTCAAGAACTTTCAGTCTTACTTCACAAAGAAGGACAAGGAATTAAAAGCTAATTGAATAAAATAGAAAAAGCTACAGTCACTATCAATGTCAGCACAGAAACAGTACACAAATTACATGTTATAGCATTCAGAGCTATTCTTTTGATCTGATGTGCTTCTACCCCAATGTAATCAAATCCATAGACACTTGTGTCAAATATAAACCACTAAAATTGTTGTTGTTATTGATTCTGGAGATGTATCTGTAACACAAGCTACAGATAAGTTTTTTTTTTTTTTTTGTAAGTCTGAGATACATCTGTGGTTGCATAAAAAGTACTCCTAGTAAATAATTTGGAGCTTGTTATTTTTTGGACAGGAAATGCTAGGCTATCTTAAAAATAAACTGCAAGGAAAGTCTAGAACAATTAAAAAACAAAAACAAAAAAAAGAAAACAGTGTAAGCTACATAGTTAAACGCATGCCCCAGCAAACAGGTACTCATACTTACTCATCACCACATCTTTTCTCACTCCATTCATGTTAGACTTGTACCAGGTTGCAAGTGTGTGAATAGCAACGTAATTGGCTTCAAATTCACAGTTTGGATTGGTCAGAACTCCCTTTAGTCGAGGGATGAGCTCAGTTGACCGACCTTTGTAAGGTCCAAGAAAAAGCCTCTTTTGATCATAATCATTAGCATGAATGTTGTCCCAAATAACTGGTGCTCTCCTAATGATCTTAGAAACTTCTTCAATAGACTCTACTGGAATGTCTTTGGATACAACCTTCGGACCTAAGAGTGAAATGAGACCATCAGAGTGCTTTGCATATGCATGAAGTTCCACACTCCTCACATCAAATAGATGAACAGGTATGTGTGTTTTTTTAATTTCTTACTAAACATTTATGATAAATCACTTTGAACACCAACGCTGAATTAAAACTATAAAAGAAAAACTACTTTACCTGTCCATAACACATCGATGCCAGGAAGGAGCTTTTCTCCTACAGTTCGTAAATACGGAGACTGAGCAACATTTGGGTAACAGAAAGTTCCACAGTATTCTGCAAAGGAAAAGAGAACGTTGCTTACTGAAAGACATACAGGTATGACAACATGCTATCACTTGAGAATCCTCTGAGTTAATCTCTAAATCCCCAGTAGTCTAAATTAAAAGAGCATTACGTATGAGGCTTCACAGAGTGTCAGAAAGCAAGAGTACAGCATCTATTTAAAATTGTTCAGTTGTCAAAATTCAGAAGAGAAAAGTCTGGGTTATCACACACAACACACAAAAGAACTAGAAAGAAAGAAGACTAGTTATAAAGTGCAAACAACCAAAATAGTTTAAAATCGTAACGTACAATTTGTTAAAAGAAAGGAGGTCTGCAACAGAACCAGAACAGGCAAGGGGATAAACAAAGTAATTCACAATAGTAACACTGCTACTTAAGTTTTCCTTCTAACAACCCACACCAACAAACACAGTGATACTGCCTCCATTATAAGATATTCTTACAAGTGTTACATGAAGCTTAGAATTAAAAATAATAATAAAGCAGCAATAAACATTGACAGTAACCCGCTATTTCAGATTTTTAAAGAAGGCAACTCAGAAATGAATAAAAGTGAGTAATCTTACTAAAAGCACGTACCACTGAAAGAAGTGAGCACAGGAAGTGCAGCATCTCTATTTTAAGAAAATTCTAGGAAACTAACAGCTAGCCCAGACGTTGGTACAAGTCAAACAGAAGTCCTCATTTAACCTAATTTTTATTTCTTTTTGAACCATTCCATCAAGCTGCTTCTTTGCTTGGGAATACACTTTCCAGTGATGCATAGATTTGGCAAAACCTCTACATACAAATGACTTCAACCTTTCTTTATTCTTCAAATGACTCCCCAAATACTGCCTATAAAAAGATCGAGACATTAAACCAACTTATCAGGCAACAAGATAATGGGTCCTATCGTTTAAGGCTCAACTAGAGGATTCATCTTGTTTTACCTGTAGGACAGAAAAGGAATGTGTCTGGTTCTCCTAGATATTGGTAAATTTCATTTGTTATGGATACTTGAGCATGAGCAAAGGAGCTAAACACTTCTTTGTCTGCAGCACACATGTTGTGATCGATATCATCAAACAGCAGGGCAAAAGATCTGCAGCCAAACTGAGAAACCTAATACAAGAAGCAAGAGTGAAAGTTATTTTTCTTAAATCACATAACTTTCAAGATCTAAACTATCTTTACAACAGGACAAAACATCTTAAATTAGAAAAAAGTACTTGAGGAATTATTCTTCAGCTTATAAACTTGTAAAAAGGAAAAACTACAGGAACAGGGAAGAGAAGGTACATAGAAGACAGGCTTTCTTATCTGTTTACAATGAGTGTTTGTCTCTGATCCACTGGTCAAAGTTGCTTGACCATTTACCTATTCCAGTTCCTACAACAAAACTGATCTTACTGGACAGACAGCTGAGAAAGAGTTAACTCTGAAACAGCATTTACACAAAGGAGAGCAGTTAATTAAGGGAACAAAAAAAATATGTAAACATGTCAGATCTACCACCAGAAGATTTACTATTGGCAGGGGTTCTTGCAATGGAAATGCATCTTAGCTTCAAGGTCCTAAAATACTCAAGACAACCTTCCAAGAACAGTCTTCAAAATCTGATAGCAGATTTAATTACTTTCTTTTTATCTAGATGAACAGTGGTCACTTCTGCAATACATATCCATTCAAATTTTCACTAAGGCAACCTAGTAAAGTATGCAAGTAAGTTAAGTAGGACCACAGTTGCAGGAAGTTCACACCACATTTACCTGGTCCAGCTTGCGTTTCAATGTGGATACTTCTTTGGGATTTGAGAAAGTGATGTCAAGTCCAGGTGAGATTGCATAGATGAACTCTATTTCATGTTCACGTGCAGCTGATATTAGAGTCATTAGCTGCTCTGGAAAGCAAATTCAAATACTTCAGAAGGATTCAACAAGAAACAGTTTCACAACTGTATATAAATAATGAACTGAAGATGCCTGTTCTACCAGAACAATAAAAATAATAAATCAAGGAATTTGCTCAAATTCTAAAGAGAAAAATAATAATAATAATAAAAAGATCTCAATGACAAATAAGGATGAAGCCTGTTGTTATAGCATGCATACTGACAGTTCTAGAACTACCACCCATTTTGTCAACATCTGTCATACACACCAAAACAATCCCTTGTAGGAATCACCTCGCATGGGGCTACCCCACTGCTCATAATACACATTTCACTGAAGCCTGCTGCACATTAAAAGGGCTCGTTTTAAACATCACAGGACAGAAGTAGCTGCTTTAAGAAACAAACTTCAAATTCAGTCTTACATACAATGAAGAAAATTAGCTCTCGAACATCTAATGGTATTTGTTGTTATTTGAAGTTCCCTCACAGTACCCTCTAAATAATAATTCTGCAGTGATAGAAGGTGGTACCCAAAAAGGATTTCAAGGGGGCATCACTTTTCCCCTCACTCGAGGAAAACGATAATCCCAAAAGACAGTAAGACACCACAGAATCTGTAGAAGACAGAGATGGATAAAAAGCCTTGCATCATCTTTTACACAGACCTTTCATGTTCTGACTAGTCATAAGCTGCTTTTATAACCTGCACTGGCACAAAAGGCCAAACTATTTTTTTTTCCTCCCTTTTATTTTATTCTTTTTCAATGAAGCAAACCATTCTGCTCCACCATATGGCTCAGGGGATCAAGAGCCAGAGGAACACATCTAAACAAACTCTCCCAGGGACAGAAGGTGAGAAGCAATTTTAATAAGACAAAGCCTTGAAAGCAATTTTAGAAGGTATCTGCAGAGTTATAGTTAAAAGAAACAAACCCATGCTTGTATTAAAATTCCCTTAAATACAACTGCAGGTCTCAATGCATATTTGGAACTAGTTGCTGTGATTAAATACACAAGTGTACAGAGCAATGAGCAATTCATTAAAAAGAAAAAAAGCTACTCATCAATAGCACGGAGTGGAAATAAAAGTAATTACCTGCTTCTTCCACAGAGTACATTTCCCGCCAGAACATCCTATGCTTGTAGTCATCCTTTGGAGCATACAGGTACGTATTTAGACCCCACTTCTGAAGCCTATGAGCACAGGATGAAAGCCTTAATTGTAAGAACAAGCTGCAGATTCAGAAATTCTATGTTTTATTTGGTCCAATAGGATTGGGGTTTTTTTGTTTGTTTGTTTTTTTAATACCCCTTCATTGAAGATTGTGTTTTACTCTCAAATACACACTTGATATGGGACAGATTTGTTTAAGAGAGACAGGACTGTGAATATGCATCCCCAGAATATAGATATTATGCAAAAAATTGCTCTAGGTTAAGCCTGAAAAGAATTTCTGTTCTAAGTGGAAGATGATGATTACATTACACTGGAATGTGCTGCAGAGAGAGGAAGCATGACTTGCCTTCTAAAAAGTTCTTTCCTCTGCTCCATAACCCAAGGTCTTCCATAAAATCCTACAGGAAACAAGATTAAAGTTATCCAGTTGGAGGTTAAATAATGCCTGTTCCATGGAACGTTACATTACAATCAACCATTCCCATTTTCTTCCTCTACCAATAAAATAATTCTACTACATTCATCAGAAAGTTTCCCAGAGCAGAAAGTAAAAAATCTAGCTTGACAGTATTAGAAAAACATAATAAACCAAACAGATCTAAATTTAAAATGCAATTAAAGCTTTTTAATTTCTCATGATCTAAAGACTGATAAACCTGACCATTAAAGCAATTTATTTTCAGAACCCAAACTGAATTCCTGAGCACATGCTCTTCACGAGACAAGTCAGCATTATTATAAAGACAGACTGAAGAGTCATAACCTAATTGAATTATTGTTCCAGACACCTGGAAAGTACATTCCATTGCAACATGAATACTGAAAATGCCTGATGCTACTGAACAGCATTAGAACACTAAATTTGTGATACAGTTTAGAATCCTTAGTACATACACATAGTGTATAAATACATACTGAGGCAGTTGATATGTAAAGAGTATGAAATCTTGAGCATTGGTTGATTTACCTGCAATCCCTTTACTCCAATTAACAGGCTTCTTGTCAAAATTAACTCAGTTGATCTTTTACTTGACAAATGCCTACCTCTACAAAAGACTGCCTTTGAATAATCACATAAAAACAACCAGAGCTGTTATAACAGCACACACTTGAGGTCACTTCTACATAAATTATAATTTTCCGAGTTTAATTCTAATCTTCCCATTAAAAAATAAATTAAAAAAACAACACCTGGATAAAAATAGAGTGCTTTTTAAAGTAAATTCACTTAGTTCTCTGTGCAAACAGCCCAACCAGGAGCGGGCACTTCAAAACAACGCTTCGTCCTGGTGGTTTGTGCAGAGACTGAGGACTAGAAAAGCACCAACTAATAAGCACGTATTTTCAAACAGCACGGCCACTCCATGATGAACATTGCTCCTAATACCCAAAGCTCACGAGTTCCCACAGGACACCAGTTCAAAATGTTAACAGCTTCTCCATTTTCAGAGTTATTCACCACTGTAAATCTGTAAATCCCTCCCTATGGCCTGTCAAAGGTAACGCAATTGAAGCATTTTCTACATATTAGTATTTAATTCACCCAATAAGTGACCAAAGATTGCTTCAAGAAGTTTGAAGCAGACTCAAGTTTTCAGATTTAGTCTCCCAGAGCGTGATCTAAGACTAACTGGCACCACAAAGTGGAAAAGCTGAGTAAGTACTGCTTCTCACTGGAGCTGTGAGGTGACGAGTTGAGGACGGTTAAACAGAGAAACAAATGAGCAAACAGCTGCAATGCGTAACAGCCTCCAAGACCGTTCCACCCAAAAAGAATTTCACATTTTCACTAGTTACTTAATGCTGACTAATGCTAGTCCGAGGAAGTTCAGCCACTCACAAACAGAACAAGTAACTGCAGTCCTTGGCCAATACCACCCACGTCTCATAACTTGTCCAGAATACTTCTACTTCACCAACAATACTATTGTTTCAGACCTAGCTGCCCGCAGCAGAGCAGGGGCCTACTGCAAAAACAAGGCATGAAGAACAAGAGAAACGGATGAAACAGAAAACTGAAGGGAACATGCTAATCAGAACTGATGCACTACTTGTCCATCTGTCACCACATTTCTTATGTTACTGATGTCATCAGCTGATGACTATCCTTGGATCTCTCTATCTAACTAAAATTGACCCGGTTTTGTATTACTGCTTCAAGACTGCATGCCAGGTTCATACAAAGTCACGAGATCGTGCCAAGGATTCATATCCCAGCTGCCACACTCTCCATCACTAAAAGCCACGCTGTCCTGGAGGATGGGCACCATCACTGCACATTCCAGAGCTTAAGTTTTATTACTCTCAAAATGGTGCATTCAACGGCCTGGAAGTTCTTCACATTCTTTGAGTGCATTCCCAGTATACTTGCCTGATATTTCACTACTTTCTGCCTCCTCTTCCTGCACGATATCCGGACTCTCCTGCTCACTGCTTTAATTAAACAATACCTCCAGGCTGTGTTAGCTGCTGCACTATGTAAGTATTTATCTTCGCTCCTGAAGATAATCTCTTTTTCTCTTAACCCAATAATTCTCAAATTACTAAAGAGAGTGGTATTTCCTCCTGTTCACACTCACCTCAGTCAACACAGCTGCTGCTTTGTTTTAACACTCCCTTATTCCTTTTCTTCTGTACACACATTAAGGCTGAATGGATAACTCCCAGCTAACACTAGACTGCTCCACAGTGCAGGAGCCATTTTCTTGCTTCATTTTTACAATGTAGTCAAGAACGTCTGTATTTATAGCAGCTGCATCAAAATATATCCAAAGAGATGTACAAGGTAATTAAAACACCCCCCCCCAAAAAAGGGTCACAGTGTACACGCAGTGGTTTGACACACTCCTGGATGTACAGGTGATCCTGCACTCGAGGCACACTGTTCAGGAGTGTGAGAAATCACACAGTTACAATCTATGTTTCTATCCACTACTACCTGCCTCCGAAGCATATTTCTTCACAGAGAAGGGCTTCATAATCAACTCTTCTCTCTCCACACTGACTACACTTAAGCCCCAGCAATGCCACAGACGAAAGGCACGAACTAGGCCTAGAGCACCTCACGCAGCGACATTCACCAGAGCCAAATGCTCTATTTAAGATATGAACAAAAGGCATTCTGCAAGCAGTGCAGATATCGACTTTGATAAACTGCCCGTTTCGCTTCTCATCTGTTAATGCTTTTGTTCTCCTACTGGAGAGTCATTATAGGTACCAAAATAACAGCAGTCCACAGGAATTCAGAGGTATTCCAAGCCAGCTAATTAAGTAGGGAACAAGCCATTTTTCTCACTGGCTTGCAACCATCCACCTTAAACAATTCAGCAGAAACGCACGTAAATTCTGTAGTTACTGAGAAACGGAATAAGAGCAGCTCTCTTCTGAAGCTTCTGGAACAACTTAAAACTTCCAACAAATTCGGCATAAGAAACATCCTACAGCACAGTTAAAACGTTAAATCACAGCACCGCAGGACAGAGGGAGCACCTGATATTAAACAGCAGAACAGATATCTCTGGGATCACCTATTCCCTGCCCCACTCACCGAACCTGAGCCCGCAGCGCACGGGAGCCGTGCGTACAGTCGGGATAACCGCTTCCCTCCCTCTTTCCCTCCTCCCCCTTTTAACGCGCACCAACACGCGAGCCGCCCCGGCCTCCCTCAGGAATCCTCGGCCCGCCGGGGGTGCCAGGCCCGCCCAGCAGCTGCCAGCCCGGGGCTCACCCCACCCCCAGCTCCCGCGCAGGGCCGGGCAGGAGACGGGGCCCCGCACCCCCACACCGAGGGCACAGCTCTCACCTTCCACCACGCCGCAGAGGAAGCGGCGGGAACCCAGCGCCGTCTCCGTCTCCGTGTCGGTTTCTTCACCCCCCGGGACGGGCCCCGCGGCGGCGCCCGGCGGCTCCAGGGGAGCTCCGGGTACTCCGGCCGGGTTGGGGCTGCCCTGGGGCTCCTCCAACGCCGCCTGCCCCTCCTTCTGCACCATCCTGCCGCCGGCCGCCAGGACCGCCGCTCGCCGGGCCGAGCCCCTGCCGCCCGCTGCCCGCAGCCCCTTTGTCTGCGCCGCCCCGGGCCGCCGCCGCCGCTTCCTGTTTACGGGGCCCTGCGCCTGCGCGGCGAACCGGCCCCAACCGGTCCTCACCGCTCCGCCTGCAGCCCGGAGAGGCGCGGAAGTACCGCCGCGGTGTCGGGGGAAGCCGGAAACGAGACGGGAGACCACGGCCGAACGCCTGTCCCCGTCGTGCTGCCGGGAGAGCGCGGCCCGAGCGGGAACAACGGGCTGAGGAGAGGGAGTTACCTCAGGGAACTGGCGGGCAGAGCAGAGAGCCCACCTACAGCGCATGCGCGAAAGGCGGAAAAGAGCGCATCGCGCATGCCCAAAAGGCCGGCGGGGGGAGGGGCGTGCCCGCGGCAGCCCACGGCGCCTGCGCGGGCGGCCGGATCGTGCCTAATGCGCGTGCGCGAGAGGCCCCGGGGAAGGGAAGCGGGCAGCAGCGGGGTAGCACGCAGGTGCGTGGCGAGGGAGGGCGCATGCGCAGTCGGCTTTGTGTAGGGAAGCGACGCGGACGGGGAAGGGGTGGGAATTGTTTACTTCGGATCTGCGCGTGCGCGCCGGGGACGGGCCCCGGGAGCGCCGCGGGCGCGCGCGAGCGCTGCAGCTGTGTGGCGGCGTTGGGGGCAGCGCGCGTTCCCGCGGGCGCTGACCTAGTTATCGCGGCGCGCTGAGCGGGGACCGGCGCCGGTGGAAGGCTCAGGCCGGAGCTGCCTTCGGAAGGCGCGGAGATGCAGGGATCGGGGACCGCAGAGGAAGCCCGTGGCCCCCCCCCCCCCCCCCCCAACCACAAACAACGAGGGGGGCGCCGAAGGAGGCCAGGCCG
>VXAB01007048.1:0-14387 GCA_013399175.1 Odontophorus gujanensis
CCAAGAACTGTGTAGATGTGGCATTGAGGACCATGCTTAGTGGGCATGTTGTGATGGGCTGGTGGTTGGACTAGAAGATCTTAGAGGTCTTTTCCAGCATTCTATGAATTATCCCCTTGACAGCTTTTGCAAGTTCTTGTTTCGATGACTTGGTTGATTTTTTGAGGGTCAGCTTGCAGTGAAGTGACCAATGAAGGGGATACCGAAGTGGATGTCTGAAGAAGTACTGTGCCATCCAGCAGGGAAAACAACTTGATCTCTGGAAGGATGGAGGAGGACAGGCACTGAACAGTGCAGAGGGCATGCTTGTTGTCACCACTTCCAATTGACAAGTAGCAACTGATCCCAGGCAGCCATGCTCCCAAACAATGCCCAGGCCGCAGGACAGTCAAATTTCATTATCCCTTCTGCAAAACATATGGAGGAAACAAAATATTGGACGATACTCCAGTGACAGCTAATGACATTACTGAAATTACTATAAATATCAGCTTTAATCTAATCAAAAACAGTATATCAAAGGCATTAACGCTGCAGATGCTTACTGTGCCAGGGGGGAGCCAAATGAAACCTTACAGATGTGTCATACTGTGAAGTTATATTTGCATAATAGAAAATGAATGCTGGCTGCATCTTGGTTTTCTGCTGCTTTTGAAACTGGGAGGGTGTGGACATTGCATTTAGTGAAGATCTTTTTAGGTAGTCTAAGGTTCAGGCAGACAAAGACAAATAGAAATACAAACCAGTTGCAGGTCTGACAAAAAAAATCCCAATGAATGGACTGAACAGGCACTTTATCCCTTGCTAATTATTACATGGGCTGCTCTATCATGTATTTAATTAGCATCATTTCTTTTGAAAGCACATTTTGCTGACCTGATGCTGACTGTGGGGTGAGAACCACCAAAGTAACATCAATCAGTTAATTAATTGGTTAACACGTTTCCCTCTTTCTTAATTCCTGCTGATGATTTTCATTTAGCTGCTTTTAGGGTCTGAATTTTCAGAGGATTTGTTTCTGGGCAACCGAAGGGATGAAGGGACCTGTGATATTACTTTGCTGTTGGAGAGAGAGGATGCTTTGGTGTCCTTGCAGGGTCTCCAGCACCAAAATGAACACTGCTGGGAAACAAGATAACAGGTGTACTTTTGTGAAACACGAGCATGATCTTACTTACCACCGGAAAAATGAAGAGGGGCTGCTCATTTCTCACTGCTGGGCTTGCATCTCCCCTGCAGTGCAAATATGAACAGGAGATGTTCCTAGACTTAGGCAGTGTCACTTCTAGATTGTGAATAATTCTGAAATGGAAGAGCTACAGCAACTAGAGACTTCCACAAGTGTGTGCCAGGACACGTGGTCAAGCCGAGATGACTTCCTTGGAGGCTGCTACCTGTTCCTGTCTGACCACCCCTGGTCAGCAGAGGCCCAGACACAGCCTTGCCCTTCTGCATCCCATAGCCAGCTGCTCTGGCTTCAGTCTCAGTCCAAGTTTTTCTTTGAGCAATGAGAATTGCACTCATTCCTGGTGAGACATCCTCAGCTGTGCTCAGTAATTGCATAAAGGATCAGCCAGGTGAATCCCAGCCACACAATGCTGATGGGATAGAAGGAAGGTGTGGAAAGAATTGCAGGTCCAGCAACAGTGCAGCTTGTTGTGGCACAGAGGAATGTTGTCAGTGTGTACGGCAGTGATGGGTTGACAGTTGGACAAGATGATGTTAGTGGTCTTTTCCAACGTTGATGATTCTGTGATTCTACAATCTCTCCCTAGCTCAGCTCTTTGGAAGATTTTGGCAGTGTCCCATGCTGGGAACATACATTGTGGTTTGGGCAGAGTAATGTGCAATGCTGCCCCAGCACTGGGAAGGGCAGCGGAGCCCTGAGGCTGGATCTCATCAGGTTGCACAGAGGTTTTACCCGGCTAAAGGTCCATATGTAGACCCTGATGGAGAAAATGGATTTTTCCCTGCAAGATTATCTGCCTGGATTTATTAATGCCACAATTTGCATGAAGATATTCATTTAAAAACTGCTCCTCCAAAAGCACCAGGAAAAGAAAGAGGTTGACTGGAAAAAAGGACTTCTGTTTGGCCTTAATTGAAAGTAGAAAATAATGTCTGTGCTGCTGCATGCCAAGTATTTCAGAAGGATTTGAGATTACAATACAGAGTAGGTTAATGGCAGTTTCATAATCTAATCTGCTGTAGAACTCTGATTTTAGCAGCCATGTCTCCTGCCCTGGCTTAGCAGGTCACTGCAGTCGCCCAAACCCCAGCAGGTTCAGGGAGCTGAGGGCTCAGCACACTCAGTCGCAGTGCTGCCGAGTGCTGAGGCTTAGCCACAGGGACAAATGGCAGCATTCAGTCTTTTGTACCCCAAAAATCTTCCGTCAGGGCAGCACCCAAACCCACCCCAGGGCTTTGCACCCTCCCCATGGTGCTAACTGTGGTAGGGTGAAGGCAACAGCACGGCCCACACAAGGTTTCCTGCAGACCCCAAGGGAACACAGCATGCTGAGCTCCCTTAGGCACCAACCTGATGTGCATTGCATTGGGATTTTCCTGCTGCATGGAAGGACACGAGCAGACTGTGCCTTTCAAATGACACTTCTAGCTCCTCTCGACTGAGAACACTGACAGATACAACGTGGATTTATACTTTGATACGTGCGGGGAAAGACTGGGGAAGGAGGAGGGGGACATCCAGCTGTTGGAAGGGAAATATTTAGGAAAGATAGAGGCAGCAGCCAGCAACTGGTACGCCTAACCTACAAATGTCAGTGCTGCAGAGCAGGCAGTCTAAAAATAACCTCCAATTGTCTCCCAGCGATTGCAGCAGCAGCACAGTGCGAGTGCGAGGGCCTGAGAAAAATCACCAGTGGGGGAAGAAGGATTCTGAGTACAGCTTTTTTAAAGGCCTATGCTTTTAGAGATTTCTGGTTCAAACAGGAAGCAAATGCCAGGCTCACAGAAGTCTAGGGGAGAGTTAGGCTTGATTAATAGCATTCACCCAATTAATGTCACCTCTGAAAGGCAGTACAGGCCAGATTGCAGCTATTGCCTGAAAAGCTGGAAGTACAAAACATGGGTATCCCTGCAGAATCACATAAGAACATACTCCTCTTTGGGCCTTCTAGACCCAGTACTTCAGATGAGAGTACTGAACACCTCTCCTTATAATTTACATGCTTTCTTTTTTAGCAGTCTCCCTGCTCTTTTATATACCCTATGATCTATTTCTTCCTCTTTTCACTGATTACTGAAACACAGTCTATGGCAGCATTACATTAATTCATAATAACACTTCAGAGTCAATTTTAAAGCACGATGCAGAGATCTGTAGATGCTCTCATTTTCCATCCCTGTCTGAATCCCTTGCTCTACAGCAGGTGCATGCAAGTTCCAGGTACAGCAGGAGCCAGGGTAATGCCATCATGACTCTATCCCCATGCAAAATAATTTGGGATGGTGAACCAGACAAAAAGAGAGGACCTGGCACATACGGCATTTTAAACAAATGCGTAAAAATGCTTTTGAAAGACAAGACAGCTAAATACCTCTCCAACAATATGCGGGACTGCTGCGTACCTACAAATGTTACAGAGGTGTAACATGCTGCTGGAGATTAGGAGGCCACTTCTCCTATTAATCATAGAATCATAGAACCACTAAGGTTGGAAAAGACCTACGAGATCATCCAGTCCAACCATTCACCTATCACCAATAGATCTCTCTAAACCATATTTAGTACTACAGACTGGTTTCAGACCTGGGAATAGAGTCATAGAATCACTGAGGTTGGAAAAGACTTCTAGATCTTCTAGTCCAACCACCAGCCCATCACATGCCCAGTTGTTCCTCCGTGCTATATCTACATGGTTCTTGATCACCTCCAGGGACAGTGACTCCACCACCTCCCTGGACAGCCTGTGCAGCTGCCTCACCACTTTTTCCAAGAAGAAATTTTTCCTAATATCCAACCCAAACCTCCTCTGGTGCAACGTGAAGTCATTCCCCCTCATTCTGACACAGTTACCTGGGAGAAGAGGCTGACCCCCCACCTCACCACAACATCCTTACAGGCAATTGTAGAGAGCAATAAGGTCTCCTCTGAGTCTTCTCTTCTCCAGACTGAACAATCTCAGTTCCCTCAGCCATTCCCCATAAGGCTTGTAAAAAATGATGCCATGAGTTTCTTCCTCTCTGGAATAGGATATTTTCTGAAAGCTGAAGTTTTAAACAGTTAAGTCTGGGCAGTAACATTTTCAGACCTAAACATTCCTCCTCTACTCTGTTATATTCTATTTCTACTCTGTGAATGGAAAAAAAACTAACAGTGTGGTTCCTGGCAAATACTCCCAGTATCTGTACAAACCCCAGCAGTATATGCATTGCCATACCGAAGCAGAGCAAGAATCATTAAGCATGCCTGAACCACGAGATCTGCTGCTGCTGCTGCTTGGGTAGATGAGCCGCTGGGATGTGGGAGAGTGTATGATGGTATGGAGCTATGGCACCAAGGCAGATGTTGCATGGAAGGTGGGACAATGGCAGAATCCTTCTAGGGCCAGTTTTTCAGTTGCAAGGGGTTGTGTTTGCCATCTGTGCTATGAGTCCACATAGTCTTGCAGTGTTGGGAGCATTGGGAATGCTCTCACCACAGTCTCGCAGTGGTGAGAGCATTCCCAATGCCGTGGGCAGGTCAGGAAAGGTAAATCACAGAATTACAGAACTATAGGGGTTGGAAGGGACCTCTATATCATCTGGTCCAACCCTCCAAGGATAGATCAGGTGAGTGACTCTTCCTTCAAGGGAGGCAGTGTTAGGTACCTTCATGAATTTGCCATTGCATGGGTAGCACCACACTTCAGTGCCCCATGGCAGCATGCTTAATGCAGCCAGGCCTGGCAATGCAAGGACGAGGAAGAGCCGGTGGCATAAAATCATGTTTGCAAACAACTGATAGAAGCAGCACAAAGCACTATTAAGCCGTTAATCAGTTATTTGAACTTCCCTCAGATTCACTGGAATCAGCCTGAGGTGGGCTTGCAAATGGAAGCACAGCAGATATGGGCAGGCCACCAGCTTTGGACTTCAATCAGTCAGCGCATTCTCATCACAGGAGCTCCGTATGTGGCTCCAGAACACCAGATGGCTTAAAGCACACTGCCTTGTGTGCTCCAGCATGTCTGCCACCCTGCAAAGCCCCCAGACAACTGGCACATAGTGAACACATGCTGAATCCCCTCAGACATGGGCTAGCAATGGCCACATTGAGCACTCTCAGTTCAAGAGAGCAGTTCTCCAGCTTGTGTGGTGAATCAATTTACTTTACTCACTCGTGCCCACTTTCCCTAGTTCATGGAAATGACACCGCCTTGGCTGGGAGCGCTGATAGCAGGAGGCTTGGGTGACCAAGAGCCAGAGCTGTTTGTGTTTACATCACTGGTCTGAATCCAACAGTGACTGATAGTGAAAGAAAATATTAGCCATCTGCCCAACACTTGATAGCCTTTCCAGCCATAAAACCAGAAACAGATTAGTTACAGGGGTTGACTGAATCTGCTTTGCCAGGACTGGCCTTGCCATCGGCACCCTCAGCACCCGCCAGTAGGGAGCTCCAGCAGGGCCCCTGACAGCTTCCATTGACATCAACTTGCTACGAATACCAAAGGAAAAATACTGAAAGGGGAAGATGGTTGCATATAACCCATTGGTACTTCTCACGATGCATCATGCTGTTTATGAACTAGCAGATGCCATATGATGGCCAGTCCTCATGGAAATGCTTACAATGGCACAGTTGGAAGGTAGACTTTGCCTGTTACTGTATTATTGTAATGTTCTTCCTTGTCAAAACAGAGTCCTATATGTTAATATTTCCCACCAGCAACAGCATTTTACCACATACTAAAATCCCTCAGCTGTAAAGATAATGCTTTGTGCAGTTTATAGCCTTTGGAGGTATAGGTAGCTCACACGTTCAATCTGTCAGCATTGCCAGTGGAGGCACTGGAGGTGGAAGGCCACTGCTGCCCCATTCTCAGGGCATTGCTTCTCTCTGGGGGCTTGAATATGGCACAGGGGCTGCCCTATCACTTCCACTGTGAGCCTCAGTCTGAAAGGGCCCTAGCACAAGTGGTGGGCTTGTGTTGTACCAGCTACCCCTTATCCTGCATGGCAGTAATAAATGCATGGAGAAGAAACATGCCTCAGGACAATTTGGGTGCTGTGCAAAGGTCACTCTCTTCAGAACCTAATTGCTTAGCAAAAGTGACATTTAAATTGTATATCATTAAAATCACAACAAATTTATTTACCTCCTCCCTTATCGGGATCATTTTTGCATACATTACATGTTTGATATATTGCATGCTATTGAGATCAGAGTGCATTTGCATCATAAAATGGTGTCATGTGGAATCACGATGGCATGGGGTGCCAGGCGTCAACTATTAATCATCTGCTGGCTCCCTGAGCTTTGTAGGAGAAGTATGGTGGCTGATTCAGGAAGGGCAGGAGTGGGGATGTGATACGGTGAACATTTCTGCACAGTGAAAAGAAAGTTGCAGCAAGAAATAGCTATAATAACATTCATGTGCATCTGCTTCAGTTCTGAATCATTTATTCAGTGCTAGCGTTGACATACATGTGTATATATGCATGTATACATGTCTATATGCAACAATCTTTCTGGTTCAAAAGAGAGCAATATCTTCTGTGCATTAAAAATAATGCTATTTTTTAGGCACATGCTCATCTAACATGTCTAATGGTCATTTTCTCTCCTGCCCGTTATTAGGCTTCAAACCCTACATTTTAGCTGCATCAGCATTTAAAACTACATTCACCATGACAGTTATCAGGGCACTTCTATGTTGCTATCTGCTATATAACATGACCAGCTGAAGGCACAAAAGCTAAAAGCAAGTTTAAATAAGACAGAATTATCTCATCTGTGTTCTGTATTCCCTTTTTCACTTATGCGTGTTCATTTCTATTGCTTGCATAATTTTTTACTCACCTTTCCATTGTACTTCTGGGCACTTGAAGCTGTGTACCATATAAGAGAACAGCCACACAGAGGCTGAAGGAATCATAGACTCACACAATCAAAGTATCACAAGTTGGAAGGGACCCACAGCGATCACAAAGTCCAACCCCTGTCTCTGCACAGGACCACCCAAAATAAAACCCTATGTCTGAGAGTGTTGTCCAGACACTCCTTGAACTCCGGCACTCGGGGCTGTGCCCAATGTTCCATGCCCACCACCCTCTGGTGCAGAACCTGCCTCTAACCCGCACCCTGCAGGAGCTTACCTTGCCCTCCTAACAAATCCAACCACACATTTCTTCAAGTGTTTAGCTCCCTTCTTCTACAGAGAGAACCAAGGAACCATTTGCTCTCCTAAAGCATGTGGAAAATGTTTATTTGCTGCTTTACAAGGCTTGAACCAAAGCTTACTGGCCTCTTTCCAGTCCATTGAATTTTTATTTATTTATTTTCTATTAAAGCTGGGAGAATGTTTTTGGTGAATAACGCATTTGTCAAAAAAAAAAGCTGTTTTGAAGAAGCAACTTGTAGAACTCAGTCAAACATAGCAGATTTAGCTGGGAAAGAAACAGAAAACATTCAAAAAAACCTAACTGAGACACTCCATGTTTTCTTTGGAAAATATATATTTGTTTCACATGTGGTATTTTTTTAAGGCTACAAAAAGATGTCTAGGTTGGTTAGACGATGTAGTCAAGTCTATTCTTTTGTTGTTACTGTTCTTTTGTTTTGTTTTGTTTTCGAGACTGGCCACTAAGCCAATTCCTTAGATAGAAGTTTCTTACCCCTTTCTATCCCATATTCTCTTTTTGTAACACTTCTACTTGCTTCTTGCTGCTGTTGCTCATAATTTGCAGTGCTCCTCCCCAGCACTTACTCAGCTGAACAGACTCTAAATTACTGATCTCCAAATTTACTGCAGGCAAAAGATGGCACCATTGGCTGGCAGCAAGCTCTTACACTATGGCTTATGCAAAGCATAGCAAACACAGGTTGGCTGTTGTGCCCTTGTGTACTGATCTCAAAACACACTATAGAGAAGACTGCAGGTGAAATCTGTAAGCTGTAGGAGGTTTGCCACTGGGTCAAAGTAGTATTTCCTCCTCCCTAGATAGAGATAAATGTGAAGGACCACAAAGGACTATGTTATATCATCCGTAACAGATTCTTCAAAGTGTCACCCCCCAAACCCTTCAGTATTGCCGCCAGCTAAACCTCATGCACAGTGTCCCATGCCTCTGTGGTTAACTGGGATTTCCTCCAACAAAAGCAAGCTGGGTCAGCAAAGGGCTGTGCTTTGCACTTTGTGCTGCAGTGAGCGAGCCTGGGAGCTGGCTGCCCGGGTGGTTTCGACTGACCGCGCTGGCTTCACTTGTGGTGCTTTGCTCTCTGCCAGGCTGCTTCTGGAAGGTTGGTGGGTCTGTCTGACCTATTTGCCTTCTGAGCCGCCTCATCTCTTCCCCGCAAGTGTAACACAGGCAGCCTGAGATCTATCTATTGTGCTTCCAAGGACTGCCCATCTATTTTACTGGTCATTAAAACTTAATGCAAAGATTTCCTTTCAGAAAAAGAAGAAAAAAAAAAAAAATAGGGACAGAGTACTCCTTTCTTTTAATAATGCTGTCTGAATTTACCAGCTATGCCTAGACGCTTGGTTTCACAGCTACAAATCAAGAACTCAAATGCCCATAGCAAACATGCACAGGAGTTTCCCTAGGACATTGCTCTTTCTTCCTTTTTTTTTTTTTTTTCCCTTTTTCTTTTCTGCACAGCGGCAGTGGGTGGCATAATAGTGGATATTGGAAATAAACTCTTGAGCTGTGGAAGGGCCATCATTAGTGCTGACAAAAGCAGCTTTTGAGGCTGAGCCAAGATCAAATAAATGAAAACTGGTAGGAGAGGCTGTCGCGTTTATGAACAGTTTATGAATGTGAGGTTCAAGTTACCACTTTTTTGAATCAATTAACTTTTGTGATACGCTGTATAGATGGGCCCAAGCTGAGGGTTTCTCTTTGATTTAAGCAGAGATACTTTTGTCCTGAATTGTTAATTAAGTCTCACTGGGTGCAGCAAGAGGCTTCCCCTAATTTACTTCCAAACTGTCTAATTCCAGTCATCATTGTTGTTTCCCTCCCTTCTTTCAAAGCACTTCCACACCCAGCCTTCCCCACTGACAGCACCTGGCGTGCCATTCCACCCCAGGAGGTCAGGGACACGCTTATCATCCCAAAACACGAACTGCTCTTTTCCAAAGGGGAGCTGTCACGATATACCTGCCTCGAGAGCCAAAATGTGCACTGACCGCAAGGACCCTCCTTTCACCTTCATCCATGGAAAAATTTAATTAATCTTTCCGTATTGGCAGCTGAACATTTCCTGAAGAGAAAAATAAATGTTAATTTCCAGAGGTAATTAACAGTCAGTGAATGAGACTAAAGGGCTTTCATCAAAATTACCAATCAGCTCAAATTTGAAGAGATTCTCTCCTCCTCATTGCTTCTTCATCTCATTCAGCCAGTCCTGCTGAATTAGTGCCTAATAGAGTCTCAGACATATTCATATGCTGTCAAATTCCCATCCTCCCAAGGAACTGTCCCTTTCAAATGGTAATATGGAGGGCGTATGATGTGCTCTCGTTGCTATTTCGGATTTAACAGCTGGCTGCATTGCACCAGCGGTAGCTGTGGAAACTTAAATACGGGATGTGCGTGCTTGTGTGTGTGTATACGCGGATGTGTAAACGCCTACTCTTTTGCAAATTATACCCTGTATCTTAAATAGCATTCTCTTAATAGCTCCTTCCGAGCTAATTCACTTTTTAGACCACCACAGTTGCAGAAGGAGAAAGCACAACAGCTTTACAGCAACCAAGAGCAAGTTCTCTCCCCAGGCTCTGCTCTGCTCTCAAGCCAGCCCCTGCTCAGCACATGACTAGGGCCAGTCCTATGGTGCTGGTGGCCCTCACCAAGCTGTCCTTGGGGAAGGATCTCTTCAGAGCATTCTCTCCTTAGCCAACCGCAGGATGTTCTTAGCACAGCCCAATATGAACCCAGTAGGGTGTCTAGGCGTAGAGATGGCTGGTCTCAGGATGGTAGAGAGAAAGCAGCAGTCGTCCTGTGTCAGTGCAACATAAATGTCCCCTCCTTCAGCTTTGTTAAATGATCCGGGCCTGAGCCAATGAGCCATGGTGTTTGGAGGGAGGTTCCCCCTTTTAACCCTAACCCTAACCCCTCTCTTTCAGCTGGATCTGGCCCTTCAGTCTGGAAATCTTAGGGGATCCTGTGGGGACAGCCAACAAGGAGAATTCCTCCTAAAGCGTTCCTGTGTGCCATACCAGGGCACATCCGCAGACAGCACTGGATGGGCACAGAGCGTGACCTCTGTTAACAATACACATTACATGAAAGCTAATAATTCTGGCCAGAGCGTATTCAAAATAGGATGCTTGAAGCAAAACTAATGCATTATTCACTGCTTGTTGGGAATACAAGAACATAGAGATAGACATCTGAGCCTTGGGCCTTTTCTGAGACGTACTGTACACTGCCTTAATGTGCTTATGGCAGTACAGCTACAGATCTTTTGTTACTAATATTATTTAAAATCTTGTCCTGTGATTAAAAAAAAAATCAAAAACATATGTGCATTCACCTTTGATTTCTAGCTGTATACAGTGATAAGAGATGTTTCTAGTGCAGTATTCATTTCCTTGCTGGAAAATCTGCCCTTCCTCTACCTGTGAATTTAATCAGACAGATATTTGGTGAAAGCCACAGGATGGAAAAAGTACAGAAATTGCCCGTTTCCCAGTTGGTAGCTGAAGACAGTTCTGAACAGAACACCAACATGACCAACTCAGACACAAAATGTAGACCCTGCTTAAGTAATGTTTCTCAAATCTACAGACTGTAAAAGAAGGACAAAATATATGATGTTTTTAATGCCCAAGATATATGAATAAAATTCTTTGTAAAACACTTCAATTGTCATTGTGTAGAAAATTATGTTGGGATTCACCTAATTGTACAGAGACAGTCTGTAGTATTGATACCTGACTCTGAACAAATCACCCTCCAGTCCTTCTGTGGTCAACAGAAAAACGCAGACACTTGGGGGAGTGATTTATCTCTTCCTAAAGTAGATGTGTAAGAAAGGTCAAATGAATTGCATCCTAAAAGTGCCTATTTCTCTCCACTGACCATAAAGGTTGAAAAGAGTGACTAGCACAGATGTAAATTGATTTGCTGGAGACGTGAAGCCTGTGGCTTGGTGGGGGTTGTTACAGTGTACCCCTATGGCCCTGTTGGCCACAGTAAAAAGGGCTGCAGGACAAAGACAGAGTACTTCTTCTCTCCCCAGTGACAGATTTCCAGGTTTTCATCAGATGGAAATTTCTGGTCAGAGGTGTCATGCTGTACATCAGCTGAGATGGTGCTATACACCCAGACCAGTCCAATGTTGACTGGATCCCAGTGGCAGTTTTACAAGTTATGGCTTGTCAAAATAGTTTTGAGACCAAGAACTGATCCCCACTGGTTCTGAAGTGACTGCACAAGGGCACACTGACCGACGGCACAACTCTTACATGGCAAGTTCTCTTTACAGTTACCCAAACATCTTGTGCAGGCTCGACATGGGACCCACCTGGAAAACAGACTGAGCTGTAGAAAGAAACATAGCAGTATGTATCGCAAATTCTCTGTGGTCTATCCCTTTAATAGGCCACACATGGCGACGTGCTAGGCTTACCTGTGATACCCTTGATCATCTCAAGAATGGCTTTCAGGATAATCAAATTGCAATCCGATTTCTAGGGAACACTCATAATTGAAAAGAAGAATAATTGTGAGAGGAGAGCTGCCCGAAGCCACGGTGCTTGATTTCAGTATTCCTGAGTTTATTCAGTGTTTGATTCTCAAAACAACGCCTAAGAAGCCAGCACTTTGGTTTCAGATGACCTCGGTAAAAGGCAAAAAATCAAAAATCTGTAGGTATTATGGTCACGTTACAAGCAACAATGCTGAGCTTGGTGATTTGTTATAATGTCACTAAAACCTCTTGATATATTTAGCAAGTGGTAATGGTAAAGGTTATAATTCCTCTGAGGGACGATAGGGATGAAATAAACCACAAGGGTCAAGTGGATTATGACCTCATGAAAACTCAAATAATGGAGATGGAGCTTTATAAACTTCCTTACAATAGATAATGCCTAGAACAATTTTAAAGCTGCTTAGCGCTCAATTTAGACTAGTCACAGGCTTCCTACTATCTATATGTTATTAGAATAAAAAAGAAAAAACAAAACAGAAAATTACTTCTGCCAAAAGAAATCCTTCATCTGCTCAGAATTCCCATTTTGTTTACAACAAGCACCTTGCTGTGCTCTGAAAGCTCACGGCAGCACAGGTGCACCCGTCTGCCAGCTCTCCCTGCCCAGCACTTAGACTGTGGGTGCTTACACAGGATTTGTGAATCTGATTTAAAGCTTGTAGCCTATCCTGGATTGGCATATTAACAACCACACCTGGCAGCATTTATTTTGCTGCCACACAGCATTGTCACAGGATCAAAGAAAAGGAAGATGAATGGTGCTGCATGCTTTGCATCCTTTGGAAAGGGAAATGGCAAGAGCCCGTTGGCACACCCATCAGCACGGGCAACACATACAGCCCATGCAAATTGTCTCTCCATCATTCTCTCAGCCACCTGACCTCACAATGATGCTTACAAAGGTTCCAAGTGCAGGTAAGTGAGGAGTTCCCCCACGCACCTGAGCAAGTTTCACTGCGTGAATAGTATGACAACAGCCCAGGCAAGCCAAAACACTGCACTGCCATGCTGTAGAGATTTGTGAGCAAATGCCTAACAAAATTCCCCTTTCAGAACTGCGGAGAAGTGCTTGAGGCCACACAATCCCAACCTCCCCAGCATGGAGGTGAAACTGAGCTTACCGCTGTGTGACAGCACTGGGGATGGCAGGGCTGCGAGAGTATCGGCCTGAGAAGTGAGCGGGGCAATCAGCCATCACTGACAGAGGGATTTCTGATTGATTTTAAATTAAGGTCACTGTCCCCGGGCCACAGCTAGATTTGATTACTTCTGTCACATTTTAGAAGGGTGAGAGAAACTTGTTTGCAACCATCCCTTCAGTGACTCAATACACAGTGATGGTCTTCCAGCAGGGTTTGACGCATCCCAATTCCATAGTGTGCTATATGGCCATCGTGCTGCTGACGTGAGCAAAGTTCTTCTGTAAGGACTGGGTTATCAGGAACAGCTCTGCAGCAGTCAGAGCTTACAGCTTCAGCACCAACATCACCACCTTACCTGAAGGTTCAAGCCATGGACTGATGGTTCTGCATCCATACCTACAAGCGGCATCATGCAGTCCATAGTCAGGTTCATGATGGTGTTGGGCAGCACCAGGTTACCTCAGACAAAACTCAAGTCTGCGAGGTGTAAGCAGGCCAACAGGACTATTGGTGGACATAGGAAGTGACAGCCAAGGCCTTCCCATGCTGATAAGCAAGGAACATCCAGCCGTAACCACACAGCACTGTTGGGAAGACATGGAGGAGCAGCAGATGTGTAATCCCACGATGCTACAGAACTTAGCCCTGACTTAATCTAAATTCCCACAGCGATGAGGAAGCCACGTATCTGGAGCACTCAAGACAACACGAGGCAAATGGCCATAAATTATACGGCGGGGGACAGTCCTACCCTCTTTTGGGAGGTGGATTAGGCTGATGACCTACTAAGTTTTTTTTTTCTTTTAGTAATTCCTAGGATGTCGCAAGTGCATGCGCTTTCTTATTTCTTAAGTCATAATCTGTTTGATCCAGAACCGAGGGTTTTGCAATGCACGTTAAACCACAAGAGGAAATCTTGAGCAGTTTGTTAATATCACCGTCAATCCAGATGGAATTACCATCATCTCCCGCACTCGGTTGAAGGCACATGATGTAATACCAGGCGCGGATTCAGCTTAAGGCAGCGCACCTTCCGATAAGCTACCGCAAAGGGGAAAAAACGCGTGACATAGAAGAAAGCATTTTAAAGAGCAGAGATCCAGCTTAAAGCCGGCGATATGATGGGGAAATGGGGATAAAATGAGGGATGGGGAGGCGGAGGGGGAAAAAAGAAAAGGCAAATAAAGGGAAGAGTTAAAAGCAAGCGCTTAAGACGCTCGGCCCGCGGACAACGGTACCTCGCAGCACACAAGCGCCCGCTCCCGCGCACCTGCCCCGCGCTCCCGGGGCCGCCCCGCGGGCATGCGCGGCCCCGCCGCCCCGCTCCTCCCTCCGCCGGCGGCGCGTGCGGTCGT
>VXAB01007048.1:21299-109533 GCA_013399175.1 Odontophorus gujanensis
AGCCTTCTTTTAGGGGGGCAAAAAATGTTTTGCCAAGGTTTTAAAAAAAAAAAAAAAAAAAGAAAAAAAAGGGGAAAAATGTGTTCAGGCACTTGGTTCCACTCTGAAAATGTATTTTTCATTTCAAGTTGAATTGATTCCTTCAAGGCCTTGCTGCCCTCCGAGTGGAACAAACAGCACACTTATTTTCTTTTTGTTTTACCAAGAAAAAAGAGGAAAAAAAAAAAAGTCCTTCAGTTGCTCAACCTAAACATTTTTTTGTGTTTTGTTTTTTTTTCTTTTCCAGCCCGGCCACTGTAGCAAACAATTTCATTATTTGCATAGCTCTAATTGTAGTGATTAAACAAACACAGCAAACGCTGACCCTTCGCAGAGCCTCATCGCAACCCCGCAGCCAACTTCGTCTGTGTTTTTTCCGCAGGGAGGGAGGGTGGAGTGGCTTTGTGCTAGGCTGAAAAGAAATTACTGACATTTATTTCTTGATTTATTTTTTTTTTCCTTCAAACTGCTAATGCTGACGATGTAGAGCAGGAATAATTTCACCCGTCTCCTTGCTGGCAGATTCAGCGATATCACTGTGGTGTGAACCTGATACAGCTGAAGAACAATCAGGTTTCGAATAGCTTGCTCATGTGTTACTCCCAGGCTGCAGCCCCCGGTGCCGTCATTAGAATAATGCGTAGGATTGATACTCTGCTGGCAATACTGATACTAACTCTAATGGCTCGCAAGCAAACATTTACACTTTCATTTTTCATTGTGCAGATGGCAGGTACCCTAATACAGGGTTAAGCAAAATCTTATCTGGCTACAGTTCCATCAAATTGGAGCAAACAATTTTTTTGGACATTTTTTAATGACATTTATTTATAGCAGGTAGAGCACAGGCGGCTGCTATTTCTCAGCATGCTGGAAGAATGTTCTCCAGATGGTGCTTACTGTTTATGCTTTTATTCAGTTCACTTGAACACAGCAGCACTCTACACAAAACACGGAAAATTGGAAAATAAAAACAATTATGTTTTTACAAAGTGCCATGTTATTTGCTGAAATGTCTCATTTGACTGATGAGAGATGCTTCAGGGCAGCAGGGGGGATCATGACTCACACACAGGCACTCACTGGGATGGGTGCAGGCATATCCCCAGCTTGAGGGGTGCTGCCAGTCTTCCCCACATAGTGGATTTTACCATGGCTACTGGAAGTTCCCTTGTATGTGTGTCTCCCCTTTGTCCAGGGCAATAGGTGAATTTAGGAAGAGGGTGGTGATAGCGTAGCCGTGGTTGAGTTTTCTCATCTCGGGGTGGGAGAGAGATGAGACAAAGCCATCCCTGAGCTCTCCCTGTGGCATCATTTCCACTAGCTTCCAATCAAGTAAAGTATTGAGGTCTTCTTCTGGTCTGAGCTGAAAGCAATGGCGAAGCTCAGGACTGGCTCCCGAAATGAGCGGTGTGGTCCATGGCATCTTGTTACCACAGTGGAGTTGTAGATCTCCACACCATCCAGTGGTGGGGGTGCTCTTGCCATTTGATTTGCTCAACCCTGAAAGACTGGAAGCTTTAAATAAAAGAATGTGGAATTTTAAGAGTATTTCCTTGTTAGTAATACTTGGAACAATTTTCAGGAATTGTTCTGTTTTTTTTGTTTTTGTTTTGTCCCTTAATTTCTTTTTAAAAAAACAAACAGACCAATCATCAAAGTAGATTTCAACAAGAAGGAAAAAAAAAAACAAAAAAAAGCCTTTCAATAAATATTTCTGGCTTCTGTTAGCAAGCGGAACAAAAAGCCAACAACAGTCCACAGCACTTAAGGACAATTATTTGACCAGCAAAAACCCTTTTGAGTTTAAACTTTCAATTTGGACGCAATGATTATTTCTTTGTAAGTGCAAGCCTTTGGTTTCCTTCAAAATCCAGTTTCAAGCCAGCAATACTTTCAGTGAAATTGAGTTTCAAGAAATGAACGTGAGCTGCCATTCAGCCTGTTTTGGGGATTTCTTAGCTAAATGGTGGTGCAGTGCTACGCGGCGCTTCGATTTCTCTCTTCCTGCGACCCAAGAGACAGCCCTTTTCCAACCTGAATTCTTGCTACATCAGCTACATGCTGTTTATCTTCAGCTGCTCCCTTGGCAGTTATTATTTCTTAATGTGTTAATTGTAGTTCCTGGACCCCAGCGTGTGAGCATGTGTAATGCTCGCTGTAATGACGCCGATGTGTTCTGTAGTTCCTGGAACTGCGGAGAGAAAACGTTATATTTGTCCCAGGCACAGGGCATCCAGTAAGGGAAACCAATTACAAGAATTCAAATAGCATAAAAAGAACAAAGTGGGTAATTGGGAGGAGTACGCAGCGAGGCTTGGGTTTGGCTTTTTTTTTTTTTTTTTTTTTTTTTTTTGCTTATTCAATTATGGTTCCAACCAGTGGTCTTGCTTTGTGTGATATATATATATTTTAATTAAAACTTGAATTATGTCAGTTGCTTTCTACCTTCTAACAATATTTCACTGTGAATTCATTCCTAATAGCGAGTAGTCAGGGGTAAGGAATGGCTTTGCTGAGCGATGGGAACTGTTAATTATTAAAAAGAAACCTATGGATTTAAAACAAATTAGAACTCATTAAGACGAGGTCTATTTCCACACAGAGTGGCTGACACGGAGAAGCACATCTGTGAGCCCAAAAATTACACTTTTTAGCTGATGCACCCCTCACAGAGATGCACCTGCACTGCAGGTGTCCAGTTGCTGTTTGGGGTCCTGTCAGAGATCTCGGCTTGGCTTGGTTTTTGCTGTCCAAATCTGGCTGTGCTGTGACTTAAGTTGTTTGTTCTTAGGGGCTTTTTGTGGAACTTTTTAGAAAAACCCATGGGTCGAATAGGTTGTTGGACACCATATACACACATAACTATGTACGGTTGCAGCCTACGTTTCTGAAATTTTTGGAGGCAGTGGCTGTGTCCACAGGAAACTCCTAGTAAGGGGAGCAAAAGGTGACATTTGATGAGCATTTGAGAATTTAATTTCATGTTCCCATATGGGCTTTGCACCCGAGGATTTGCTGTCAGGCTGAGACATCCCTCAGATTGTCAGCAGCGTCACTGGGAGCAACACGCTTGCATCGGGAGAAGCAGCACCACCATTCTGCTGGCTAGAAATCAGCAATAACATTTTGACATCTGTGCAACAGTTTAAAATGAATTATTCAGCACATAGATCGTGCTGTTGGAGCAGCCAGCGCATCTCTGCCCATTTACTGCTGTCAGTCCGTGATGGAGATGCCACTGGTGCCAGTGGGAGCAGAGCACATGGGCTGGGGGTAGGTTTTGGCCTGTAGCCTGGAACGGCTTTTGACAGCACCCCTACAGAATATGAAGGGAGTAATCTGCATCACCATCGACAAAGACCTGAGACCATGATGGTGTGCTGTTCTCTTGAAGTATTTTAAGTACGTGCGGAAAAAAAAGGCCTTAAATAATTAGTGGTTTGGACTGCTCAAGTGAAGCTCTAGAGAGCAGAGGATGAGATCGGTGCGTTGCTTTTGGATCCCCAAATCCACCAAGCGTCTTGTGCCCGCTGGGAGCAGATCCAGTCCCAGCCCAGTGGCAGGTTGGGGCCAGCCCCAGCTTCTGCCAGGCTGAAGACTGGTGTGAAGGAGGCACTGATTCCTGTCAATGGAGAAAATGGGTGAGAACCACAGTGAATGTAGCATCTGATTGGGAAAAACACGGTGAATAGTGATGAGGACGTGCTTTGGGAACTGCAGGTGGAGGAGGCTGGGAGGAAGTACAGGTTGTCTGAACAGCAGCAAAGACCAGGTCTGTTTGAGACAGGCTTGTGGAAGCAGAGGTGGGCATTCAGCTTCCTAATTCAGCACAGTCCTCTGAATTAAAGCTGCATATGTGTTGTGAATCTGGCATCTGTTATTTTACAAGATGCCTGTTCCCTGTAGCTGCATTTTAAATATAAATGCAGAACACAGGATGATAAAGTTCAACGCTATGGGTTACTGGCACTTCCTCGCCCTCCTTTGAGTACTGATGATTTATTTAGAGGGCAAAAATTTGGGAGTGCATGAGTAGAATTGCAGTGTGCAGCAAAATCAGTGGCCTGGCATTGTCCATGTCAGTGTTTGGGTGATGGAGCACAGAGGCAGCCCGGAGGCTGTGCATTCTCCTTGGTGGTCTCCAAGAGCCTCCTGGCCATGGGCCTGGCACACTGCTCTTGTGTGTGCTGCTGGGGCAGGGGCTGGGCCTGATGGACACTGAGGTGTCTGCCAGCATCAGCCACCCTGTGATCTTGTGATTCTTTGGGTGGCTAACTGAAAACCCAGCCTTCCCCAGTTTCTGTCCATACCTAACAAATAACATCCTACTGTGTCTGTAGCCCAGTACTGCACTTGGAAAGACATATTATCCTGGTTGCTATAAAACAAATGGCTAGCATGCATTAAATTTCTCATGTAGGGAAGCAGATCTATAGAGAAAAGACACTTAAGCACATAATGAAAGTTAAGGAGATCCTTATGTCCTACTGAAGTCAGTAGCATTGAAGCATGTACTAAAACCTTTCCTGAAATAGGGACATATACACTGATAGTTAACTCAGTAGCTGTAAGGCTGATGCTGAAGGACTCTGGACCCATGTGTGTGCGTGTATGTGTAGCCTTACTATCAGCATCCCCAAGAGCTCTGCCAAACAAAGAGAAATGATGATGAATACTGCACAGCTCATGATGCCCAGGTGCAGCTCTTTTGCAGATGGTGGGCGATGCTCGCCTGCTGCTTGGCACCAGCACTCCTGTGGCCACCGTTTCCAGCAGTGTGAGCTGGTGCCTGGTTCTGTACCTTCATGCAGCCAGCACCAGCTGCATGCGGATATTTGCGTGCCATGTTTCCCTAATGCCTGTGCTGGCTTTCTGTGTGGCTGCCATCACTGAGCGCCTGTACCTCCTTGCTGTCTTTGATCTGCTCACCATCACTGCTCGTTGAGGGCAGGGAAATGTTCTTACTCCTTGGCAGGGAGCAAGAGGAGAGATGTCACAGGGAGATGTCAGGTCATATTTTAAAAGTTTTTGTCACATCCATGTGGAGGCACACTGGGGGACATTCTTCCAGGCCCTGTGTGTCTGGACACTGGGCTCTGTGTGGATTACTTGACCTTGTGTGGGAGGTTTGTGATGGGGGGGCAGGGGACCTGAATGTGTAAGGTGAACGTGAACCTGCCTTGCTGGTGTGTGTGTGAGGTGGTGAGCAACCAAGGACACGTAGAAGACCAAAAAGAAAGGGAAAGAGGGTAAACATCTGAAGTAATATATGTATGGGGGGTGAAGAACGCTGCGTGCTTTTATTGCCGCTCGATTGGAAGGATGTGTGCAGCTTGTATCCATTAATTAGTGCTGCAGTTGTTCTGTACTGGTATCAATAAAACCTTAATGGTGTGTGGTACAGGGCTGTGATTTCTTCCTTTTTCCACATGCCCTTGTGAAGATGCCTGTCAGTGCAGTGCCTGGTGAGCAGGCTTTGCCACTGTGCCTGATGATGTAGCGGGAGCACTGTGAAATCCTTCAGCAGTTACCTCCAGTGTTCTTTTTCCTCATAAAGGATCTTTGATATGCACTACTTTCTTGCTCACGCACAGTCATCGACGTTTTTCTTTCTTTTGCTGAAACATGCTAATTCTTAAAATGGTTCCTGCACAGGCATTGCCGGCTGCACTTAGTGCCTGCAGTGCGATGGGTTAGCAGCAGCAACAGCAAAGGCTCTCCTCCATTTCCTTTATATGCACATCGTGCAGCTTTCCAAACAGTGCATCAAACAACACCGACTGGAAATTTCCAGGCCCATTTCCTGTCTGGTGCATGCTCATAAAGCAGGATTGTCTGTACGGTGCGTAGCTGCAGTACTGCAGAAAGTCAATAAAGAGCTGACCACCTCACCTCTATCAAAAGCGGTTGAGAAGCCCTGTCTCATCTGCCTTATTAAAACCACACTTGGCTCCTGCAGAGAGACATAGCTGGAAACCTTGAAGAGAAGGAATAAAAAGGAGGCAGAGCTTGCAGTGAGTATTCTCCTTCTGGGTCTTGCAGTGAGGTTAAAGAGTATTTATTTTAGAATGAACTGAAAAAAAGCAGATTCGTTAAGGTCTGGCGTAAGCGTGGGCATTTTGCTTGATCCTCTGACTCTCCCACATTCAGTATGACACAGAGATAAGATTCGTTACTGCAGCGATGAGTAGATTTAAATAGCTCCCTGATGGATTAGTATTTTAAATGTAAGGATGTGGATGCATATAGATGTGCATGTGTGTATGTACTTAATCTTCGCAGGAAAAGGGGTGCTGTAGAAATGGATACAAGACGTAGGATTTGTTCTGCAGAATATATTTCAGTACACGCTTGAAAGGCTGCTTTTTTTTATTTCTTATATAAGAGTAATCGATTGAATATTTGCCAGCTTTCAGTGGGAGCCACCAGGAGTCCCCACCCCCACCATCCCAGGGCCCGATAGCTTTTTCTCTCCTGGAAATGGAAAAAAAGAAAGAACTTTAACAGCAAGAGCGTTGCTTTAGCTTAACATGGTAAGATTTCAGAGATTGAATTTTCTGATAGTAATGAAATGAACCCTGAGTTGTGCATGAATTTGATTGCAGTTAATTAGATTGTTGAGATGCTCAACAAACCTGGCCCATTAGCTTTAACCTCACATACTTTGGATTTGTATGTAGTGGTATTGTTTATAGATATATATAAATGTATGTATAATAGGAAAACCTGTCCAGGAGCTCAGTTGTTTGGAACAGTTACCGTCTGTGAGTAGTTACTAACAGTAGCATTGTTGGAAATGTTGGTGTGCTACTGACCATGAATCCCACTGTGTTTATTGCTTTGGTGGCGCAGGCTTGGTTTGCCTTTTGACAAGGAAGAATACAGCTGTACATTTCAGCAAAGAGACACGCTGGAGCTCTGTCCTGCAGCTTTTTCTGGTTCTCATTGATCTTAATGAGACTAGTCATATGAATGGGTGCGACTCGTGTCAAAATGGATTTTTTGGCTGAAACTCATGATTTCTGTTTAGTTGATGTGCCTCCGCAGGCTTTGGAGTGAACAACTCCTGTTGTTTGCTTTTGGCAATGGGGAATAGCTGCAGAGTGGGGTGTCCCACAAGATGGTCTCATTGTCTTGCCTTTGCCCTTTATGCAGTCTGCTCTTGTTCAGCAGTTAATAAGGTGGAGTATTTGGTGATGGCAGCGAACTACCAGCATGAGGCTACAGCTAACCAGGAATAGCATTGAAGAGCTGATGGTGTTGGGGGAAAAACAAGAAGGAGGATTCTGCTGCTGGTGAGCTTGGCTTTCCAGAGCAGTGGGCGTGGCCTCAAGTTCAAGGAGCGTCTGGACAATGCTCTCAGTCAAAGGGTTTGATTTTTAGTGGGGCTGTCTGGAACCTAGGGTTGGACTCCATGATCATTATAGGTCTCTTTCAACTCAGGATGTTTGATGATTTTGTATGGTTTGACATGCAACCTAACGGTGCATGGGAAGGAGAGTGCCCACCAGCTGTAGGAGGTGTGGATACCTGGCGTTGGGCTGGGCCCAGCATCCCCCTGAAGCTGCCAGGGGGACAGCCAACCTTGCTTGGCTGCTTCTGCTGTGCTCAGTGGGCACCCACTTAGGGAACCGGGCAGGCCCTTCCCATCACCTGGGGAGCTGCACAAGGTCTCGTGAAGGGTGCTGCATCACCCCCATTGCAGCCGCCTTGGGATAAGTCAGAGGCGTCGTGTCCAATGTTTCTCAGGCACTGCTAGCTAGAAAGGAAACAATTTTACACATCAGCAGTTTTTTATGATTAATAACATTATCCTGCCTTAATTGAAAAATGGGCCAGGGCCCTTAAGAAAAAATTAAGCTGCAGGAATTAGAATCTAACCTCTTTATGATGAATGTGTATTTTTACACGCCACACATTACTGTCAGTGCTTTTAGAAATAATGGTGCAGCATATTGTAATAAAGAATTGTCCCACGTTGTTTGTAGTTGCGTGGCACCATTCTGTCTGCCTGACTTGACTTTTAAGAGCTCGGGCAGAATCCATGTGAGGGTGCTGAAATCCTTTTAGAGGGAATTTATGTACAAACAGGAGAGCGATGTGTAGGCTCCAGGCTTCGCTATCAGTTGTTATTGCTGAGAGATATTCATGGGGAGCTAATGCCAGACATAGCATTAGCTATCTTCAGCCTCGGTGCCTTTGTGGAAAGTTGGTAATAAAATGAGAGAGGGCTCCTGTCGGCATGATTCTTAAACATCAGTGAATCATCTTATGCAGCGAGTCAGTTGCTGCTGAGGTGAGTGTGTGCAGGGGTCTTTGTGAGCCACTGACTATAGCTAAACAAGGCGTGAGAGGGAGCAAACCTGCTGCTGTCTAACCCCTCATGGAGCCACAGCTGCCTTCCCCGTGGAGAACCACAGCTTCAGCAGCAACCGGGGAGAGCCGCTGTGAAAGCAGGTAAATGTGGGAGATGTGAGCGTAGCACCTTGAAATACAGACACCATATTCCCCCCACCTAGAGCTTTCAGATACTCCCGTCAGCTGAAATACTGCTAACCCAAACATTCGAACATGATGAGTCAAATCTCCCTGGAAACCAAGCGGAGAAGAACCCGCATGTGCGGAGTCGCTGGTGCTGGTGTTTGTCTCCCACAGACAGCATGAGAAGCTCTCCTCCTCCGCCTCCTCATTCCTAGGGGACGCAGCAGAGCGGTCAGGAGGAAAGGCCGGGCTGGCAGCGAGGCGGAGGATCGTCAGCAGTGGGATGCTCACCCAAGGGCTCCGTCGGGATGAAAGGTCTGTTTGGCTACCCCCTCCTTTGTGTTTGGGTCAGCGTCGCTATTAAAACAGACCCCGGGGAAGTGTGTGTTAAGGTGCTTCCTTCCATCCCTCTGTCCTTTCCCCCCCTCCCATTCTCATCCTTTTTGTCCCTGGAGGAAGCGCTTGTCCTCTGCCAAGATCCTGCCTCGCGAAAGTAAACAACGTGAAATTGCAATAAAATGTTGGGATTTGCTGGGCTGACGCTCGGGAGCCGCACAATTACGAAAAGGGTCTTCTATAGATAGCCCTGTGAGAAATAAACAATCTTCTGTCATGAGTGGGCTTCAGATCCGTGCACGAGGGCAGGGCGGATGAAGAGCAAGGGATTTCTTCCCCGAACCGCAAGGTCCTTAGGAAGTTTACATTGCAGCAGCTGTCGGCAGCTCTGACATGTCGGTGGTTGGCCATCACACAGTACCACCAACACGCGGGGCTCTGTGCCCGTGCCTGCTGTTGTTGCTTGTTGTTTTAAGACCTGGTCTTGCCCTGAAAACCCCGAGAACAAATAATGTGAGCCGAAACTTGTTTCTTTCGGGGTTCTTCTAAATTATTAGAGCTGCGACAACGCTAAATGGAGGTGTAATCCTCAGGAGATGAGCTGCCTTGGACGCTTGCCAGCTTAGCAGGCTGGGTAATCTGCACTGTCATCAAGATTTGCGGATTAGCTTTAGTGAAGCTAGTTGGCTTTGACATTTCATTAGGGAAGTTTTCGGTAGTTTTTCATCCTCGGTCTTTATGCCCTAAAATATTGATGGTGCAGTTTTGTTACCCTTACACCTTTTAATATTCGTGCAAGTCAATACCGGAACTGCAAACATCTCTTATCCACGGAGGATTTTTTTAAATCATTGCTTGTTTAAGGAAGAGTAACTGAGTTTTGTAAAGGATCTGCTTCCCCTGGTGCTAACCAATAAATTTTCATCTGGATAATTTAAGTTACCAAACTGTTATCTCCCAAAGAAGGGATAAAAGCAGACACTACTTATCCTGTAATCTGAAAATATTTTGAAAAGTGAACTGGAATATCAATAAAATGGCTTATCATCAAGGTCTCACAAGAGCTGTAGAGGACGTTTATTTAAAAATCAAAATACTAAATTTAGAAGGGACTGTGCTCGTGAGAAGGGAGCGTGTACAAGTGACAGCGCTGTAAATTGTCTCGAGGGTTCAAGGGACTGGGGAAGGACACTGTGTCCTGAAGTCACTCGTTCCCAGCAGAGATGTCTCCGCTGATAAGAGCCGGTTGTTGTTTGTGATGACAATGATCGAGGAGGACAAGGTAAAGGCTCACCCATAAGCTCCTGCAGCTTTTTTCAGAACAGGGTTGTCGCCTGCTTTATTTATCACAGCATGAAGTGCTCCAAGTTTTTTGCCTGCTGCGGAGCGCGGGTGCGCATCGTTGGAGCTTCTTTTGCAATCGCCAACATGCTCTCCCAAGCTTTTCTGCATAAACGTGCCCACGGGGACCAGTGGTACTTCTGGGGAAGGCCAAGAGGGGTTCATTGAGAGGACCAGCAGAGACACCTGGCTCCATCTTGCAGCAGGGGCCTGGCAGATGGAGGGAAGGGGGGTTCCTGCCCCTCTTTGGCCATGTTGTCTCCTTGTTTCTGCCTTGCTCTCCTTCATGCCAGTAACATTCTGTCCTTCACTGCTGACAATTACTGAAGCAGTTCTGGCAGCAGCAATTGCTGTCTGACCTACAAATTCTGTAGAAGCTCCGTTCTTCAACTTTACAACTTAATCATTGCCGGAGGAGTCCTTCCCATCCTTGTAGATAAGTGAGGTCTGTGCTCCACGTTGAGCAGACTGGATGTGTTGCTTGGTTCCTTTCCCACCAAAACCCATGGAGATCTTTAGTCCGAGGGTACTTGGCAGTCACGTGGTAAGGCTGACCAGGTCAGTCACACAGGATCCCACTGCCACCATCTTGGCAGTCATGCTGCTGGGGATGGAGCAGCTGGAGCCTCCATGCCAGGCCACGCTGAGGCATCTCCAGTTGCTGAGGGCTGGTACAGGCTGGCATTCCTTGCTTTCCTGGCTGCTTCTTGTCCTGCTGTCAGTAGCAGTGCATGGGCGCTGACTCCTGAAGTCTGCATCAAGGTGCTGATTCATACTTCTGTTGCAAAGCCTGCGAAGTGAAGCTGTGAGTGGAAAGCAGAGTTTAGTTAAACAATTATTTACCTTGCTTTACTTCGAAACTAAATAAATACAAATAGAGTTAAGGTAGTTGTTGGGCTGAATTTTTCTAGGGCTCCAGCATTTCTCCATCATCTATATCATGGCAACTTGAAGAGGAATAACAAACAAGTGATTGAATTGAACACCCGATGAATAGTTCTGCAAGAGTTTATTTTAGCGAGGTGGGGAGGTACAGTTAGCAGAAATGCATTCCACATAAGGAGCTAAGCATCTTGTAAGTGCAGAGGTCTTGATCTGGGATAAAGCAGCATCTCCTGTAAGCTGTGTTCCTGTGGTCCAAAAGGTGTGGAGGAAGGGGATATGTGTGTTTGTGCACATATGCTGTGTTCCTGTTGAAGGTGAGTATCAATTTTGATTACCCAAATATTGATATAGCAGTTTAGAAATAGTTTGCCCAGAGGAGTTGTTTGTACTGTTACATTTACCTGCCCAATGAAATCAGACAGCCTTTCAGTCCATGAATCACAGTACAGTGCTTGCCCTTCAGATTTCTATGGTTGCAACGGTATCCAAAGAATTCTGTAGAATCGAAGTAATAAAACTGAAAAACGATATTGACTTTCCTTTGGCTTTTTCAGGTTCTTGCTAATTTTGGCCTTAGAATATGCTTTTTAGATTGCATTTGATTTAGTTGCTTTATCTCTCTGTTAAATCATGGTAACTGTTTGCTTTAGAGCTGGGGACATTCTTCCTGGTGTGCGCTGGCCTCAGCGTAACACACATTTTCTAATGATTTTCGCTGTTTTGCTGATTTGGGGAATTTGAAGTGCCAAGCGGGTTTACGCAGGCCACATGAATTTCTGGCTTCAAGGCAACGATAAGCATTTTAATGGCTTCGTAAATGACACCATGCATTTAAAGTTGGTTTTCAGTCATCTTAAGATAGTTTGTTGTGCAAGAGTGGCTCCAGCGCTACATTCCTTCCTTCAGAAGAGAAGGTGCCAAGGAGATTGGTATGTGGAAGTGACTACAGACCAAGTTTTTCTTCAGGAGCCTCAAATGTTGTCCTTGATGTATTTTCCCTCAGCACAGCCTCACGTTGTTTCAGAGGGCAGCAGCTCCTGCAGGTCACACTGTGGAAGTGCCCTGGGACTGCATTGCTTCCTCGGTTGTGGTTGGAGATATTTTTCCATCTTTGGCAGCTGTTTTAGAAAGACAGTAGACATCCCTCACTGAGTCCTGTTTTCGCAAGCTAAGGGATTGCACCAGTCAGCAGCTCTACATTGTTTCTCCCTCTGTTCCCTAACAAGCACAGTTTTGTACCCTCCATCTATTTCAGTTGTTCTCTGCAGCATCATTCATCTTCTGCCTTGCGTCAGCAGCACTAGGCTTTTTCCTCAACGCCCCTCTTCATCTTCCCTGCCGCTGTCATGCATTTTTTCCTGGCTTTTTTCTGCCCAGATCTGTCCGCACACTGACTGCCAGTCTGTCTTCCAGTGCCAGATCTCCACGTTCTACAGCTTCCTTCCATTGCAGCCACTCTGAGTGTCAATGGAGGGGGCCCTGTTGTGAGGATGTGCGAAGTATGAGATGAGTGGTGGTACTCTGCCAAAAGGTGTTCGTTCACTGCTATCAAACGGTCCTTTGATCTGGAGACAACTCAGAGGTCCTTGCAGTTCTGCAGTACAGATGTCAGGAGCTCTGCGTCTTCTCCCCCTTGCCTCTCCTTCTGCACCTTTGCTTGCTTTCCTGGGTTGTGCTCCCGACCTGCATGGGCCTGGTGTCCTGTCTGCTCACTGGGCAGCCCCTGCAGCTCTTCCTGTGTGTCTCTCCAAAGCTGTTCCACAAACATCTCTCCAAGTTGAAGGTAGAGTCTCACAACCTGTGGGCCCTAATGTTAAGGCTGAACGTGTGTTTCCCTCAGGATCAGCAGCAGAATTCTGAGTTTCTTGTGGAGAAAATGGTCATACTTACATGCGTTGATCTCAGGCGTGTATGTATTTCTTTTTTACAGCTATATTTTTAAGGAAAAGGGTGTGGGTGATTTCAGGTCGTCTGAAGAATGATGCATCAACCTGATGTTGTATACATGCTGAACAACAGTTGCCTGCAGACAGTTGTGCTCTGATCAATGTGCTGGTCATCTCCAGCTTGAGAATGGCTTTTATTTTTTTCTTTATTTTAGCCCCCCCATTTAAATCCCATTTACTTTGCAATGGGAACTGAGCCTATTGCGTGTTTAAAGCAGTTTTCTTTGCTGTGCGTATGGAGGAAGGTAAAGGAAGCGATAAATCTCTGAAGCCAGTATGATAAAACAAATCCCCTCCAGCAAAGGGCCAGATACGGCATTGTCTCCTCACTCAGCATCTTGGTCTGCGGCAGCCCTCACTGGTGGGAAGATGGCTGCTGCTGCAGCACAACAGAGGGTGCAGGAGGAAGGCTAGGGAGCAAGACCATGCATCACCAAATCCAGTGCAGCGCTGGGGTGCTCTGTCAGCAATGGAGAGATTTGGGGAACTAGAGAAAAAAAAAACACCACTGTGGTTGGAAAAACAGTAAAGATGAGCTTGGGGCATTTAGAATTTATGGCTTCTTTTCCCCCCAATAATCTGAAGAGATTCCGTCATCCTCCCTGTTGTTGACACAGGAAATGCTTTGTAGTTAGTTATTTCCTGCACTCCTTCTTAGCTTCAAATCAGTAACAGGATCAAACTCCTTCTTCCCTGTGCTGCTGTTAGGAGCTGGGGAGCAGCATGCTGCAGGTCCCTGTGGTGCTGCTTCTGCTACCTCTTGTCTGTGGCACTGATCCCCCGTGAAATGTAGGGTGGCTGTTGAGCTTTCCTAGGAGCCATAGGCCACATCTGGGCAGGCACCAAAGGGCTCCAGCAGAGGCCAGAGGATGGAGAGCAGACACTTTCTGCATGCTGCTGTCCCCCTGCCACCATAGACCGCCTTGAGAGTCTTTGAGGTGCACTCATCTTCTGAGCCACAGCCATGTCACCCAGCAGGCAGCGTGTTGCTGGGGGATGTCGTCTCACATCACGTGGGTACTTTCAGGCTTTCTTCTCATAGTGACCTTTCATCCTCCTACCTCATTTCCGGCGTGAATGGTTGCTTGTCTTTTCTGAAACAGCATCTTAGTTTCTTCTGGTGGCGATAAACATGAAAGAAAAGCTAGGTGTGCTAGAAATGTACAAACACTATGTGCCCCTCCTGCCTTCAGAACATCTCCTGCTTGCTCATGTATCCTTATGGAAGGGCCAGAAAGCAGTGCTACCAAAACAGGTTTCCTTCCCCACCACCTTCCATCATGACCACTGCCTGGTGAAGAAATGCAGCTCCACTAGACAGATAGGTGCTCATGCAGCTGTGTTCTTGGTACATTCTTCACTCATTAGTGATTTTAAATGATGTCATTGGAGGAAATTTCCTCCTAATGTTGTAATGCTCTCAGCTCTCTTCTCTCTACCTGAAATTGACAGTTACGAAGAAAAAATTCTGACGAGACAAAAAAAACACAACAACACGAAACTCCGGGGCTCACTTTAATTGCATTGTGAGGAGATCTGCTCTCCTCTTGAGTCAAAAGATTCTAATTTGATGATGTCCAAATTTTTACTCACCAAACACTGTAATTCTTTTGCTTTTAATTAAAGATTTTTTTTTCTTTTGCATTAGTCTGATGCTAAACTGGATTCACTAAATCTTCTTATGCTGTAAGTAGCAGTGACCCAGATAAACACATTTAAAAATTCAACTGCTGAAACTACAGTATGTTGCCTTTGTAAGACACAGCGAGAAGAAGTCTAAAATAGTTCTATAAATTTACAAGGGTAACACGTAGCTTTGTATCATTAAGAGCAGATTCATAGGCTAATTTAATTCTTTTAAATTAGATGCACAAATCTACATGAAAAGAGTGTTACTTGGTTTGGCATCCGATGCTTGGAAGTTACAAGGAGACCTGTGAAAAAATTACTTTTCCCTTCTGCATCCGTCCTTTTGCTGTGTGACAACAGTGGCTTTGGGGGAAAGAGGGGATCATGATTTATGGATACAGCTGCGAAGAGTCTGCAGTGCTTTGCCTCTCAGCACCCGAGCTCACGGTGACAGTAGTGTTTTGGTCTAAGGACTGAGATCCAGCCAGGCCCACTGCCCACCCATAGGCATAGCCTTGATCAAGATGGAGGCACATCAAGACTTCTCCATGGGCTGGATCAAGACGTGGACATTGCCAAAGTGCCTTGCTGGTCTAAATTTGAGTAAAGCTGTTCCATGGCCCAAAAAATTGTGGATTAGCAGTGCCTGATGGGATGTTGCCCGTAGTTTCACATGTGCATTTTACATGTTTTCTGCCAGAGCAGGTGATGGGAGCAGCATCGGAATGGCCGCCAGTGGCATGACATGCCAGCTGGCCACACAGGCCCCACTGGTCCCCAGGTGCTGGCAGGGAGGCCTGGGGGCATCTCTCGCACCCTGTAACTTACCCGAACATGGACGTTACCACTTCTTTGGTTTTTGTGAATTTTTAGACAGCAGCGTCAGCTGTGTTTACACAAGAAAGAAATATACACTACTGGGGACAATCAGATAATAAACAGCCTTTAATTAGCGCAAAAGACGCAATGGGACCTAATCCCTCAGTGCTTGTTTAGACAGCCAGACCCAAACAGCTGGGTCTGGTGCCCCATTACCACTCCTGGGGGAACCAGGGGATGCTCCATTTTGTCACTGCCATCCGGTGCCTACAGCTGGCTGCTGGTGTGGAGCTTATCGCATACCCAGGGAGACACCACAGGACCTGTCTTGCTGAACTGAAGCATGGTCATTCGTACACGTTTGTGATTTGCCTGGTACCCCTGAAGGAAGAGCCCATGAGGGTGTGTTCCTGTGCAGCACAGCATCACATCACCTTTACACTGCAGGCACCAAGGAGGCCTGAAAGATCAAGAAGACAGGCAGCAAAAAAACCCACCAACATTTGCACCTGTGTGCTTGCAGGTTTTTTTTTTTTTTTTCAGATCCATTTGTTTTGTTCATCTTTATTTTTTATTTCCTCTTCTTTGTAGTTAGATGAATGACACTGCAGAGCCAGCTTTCGTCCTTTATGCTGTATGTACAGCAATTCATTTCCTGCTGAAATTGTGACAACACGAAGCTGAAGCTCTTCCCACTGGTGTTTTCGTGAAGGGATTCGCCCGTTCTCCCGCCTTCCTGGGAGAGCTGAGCCGTCAGTGCACGGCCATGCATCTTCCTGCAGCTCTCTGAGGCTGGGCAGCACAGCCGGACGGCAGACCTCCCCTCCATGTTTGCTGGAGTGGCCCAGTGACGTGCCCCAGGGGACTTACAGTCAATGATGATGGATTGCCCCGGTCCATTAATGCAGCGGTCTCATCTGGGAAAGATGTAATTGCCGTTCCGTGTCCCGCCGCTTCCGTAAGTTTTTCAGCACACGTAGTAGCGCACGTCGCGATGGAGATGGCTGGTGACAAATGTTGCAGTAAATATGTCAGGGGCTCTGCATCCTGTGGCAGCACGCTTCTATTCTGGTACCGGTCGGCCATCGTTAGGTGGGGGAAGTGATAATGACAAAATTCAGTGTACTGCATTCATCGTGATGTGTGTGCTCTTCTAAGGTTTGGTGGAAAAGCACGGGCAGTACTGATCTTGTTTCCTTCTGCAAGACACGTCTGCAAAATAGGTTTGTGTTGACTGGTTCTTCAGGACCAGGAAAGGCAGTGCAGCCGATGGGATGGAAACCGGTGCGTAAACGGATGTGAAACAGAGATAAAAAAAAAAAAAGCTGCATTTTTCCTCACATCACAGGAACCCTGTGTTTTACTGGCTCCTTGAAACAAAATGCCTGCAGCTGCTTACACATTTTGCAAGGATGGAAATAAAGGGCTGTTTTTGCTTGGAAGCTTTTCCATCCACACGGCTTTAGATAGGGTTGGGTGTTTGAAACCTGGTGTGGGCGTGCTTTCTGCGTGAGGATTAGTACTGTCAAGAAGCTGACGAAATGTTGGGTTTGGTATACTAGCGTGAGGACATGTGGGAGAGGGAGAATCAGTCCAGTAAATCCAGAGCTATGAGTATAAAAATTGATCTTGCACTGGCAAGCTGAAGGATATGGTTAGTCAAGTTGGTGGGGACAGATGCAGTGTTAAATAACCATCTTTTGCTCTCCAAACAGCTAAAGAGTTTGTCCCCTTCCTTCTTATCCCTTCGATACTGAACAGCTGCTATCAGGTCTCCCCAAAGCCACCTCTTCTCCAGGCTGTGCAGCCCCAGCTCTTTTCAGTGTGTCCCCACTGGGGAGGTGTTCCATCCTAGAGCTCCCCAGCTCCAGGTCTCGTCACTGGGACCGCATTCATTGGGAATTTGTGGTGCTCTTTTTCTGGTGTGCAGGGCCTGGATGCTGTACGTTTTCCTGTCAAGCGCAGCAACATCTATGCTGCTGATAAGCCCATCAAAGCTGGAGCTGGGAGCTGCCATTTTGGCCCACCCATTTTGGCTGTTGGATGGCACCAACACCTGTGGTCAGTCACGGGCACGTTCTTCTTTATGGTCTTAGGAACATGTATACATTACTAGAAAGGGTTGGTGTGCAGGAATGTCTGATTTTAACTTGGTGCTTCTTTTCTTCTGATTCTTGACTTACGGAAGGCAGGATGTACGTTGGGACAGTATGGGGATGTGAAATCTGTCAGGATTAGTGATTCTGGCCAAGGTGTTGAATTGTGGTCACAGCTTGCCTCCTGCTCATTCTTCATTTCTGCTGTGAGAGGGTCTGGGCAGCAGCACCAGGTGAATGGTGATCGTCTCAACATTACTGAGCTTGTCCTTGTCCCAGCCTAGCTTGCACCAAGTGGTTTTTGACAAGCTGGCGTGCCTCAATGAGGAGACATGAAAGGGTTTTGTGGCTAGGAGGCAGCTGAAGATGTTGAAGCCATCATGGTGCAGTGAGACAAGGTCAGGTGTTTCTCCTGCAGAAGTGCTGTAGCAGTGCACAAATGGATTTTAACTTGACCTGGCCAGCTGAGGAGAGTGCCTGCTGTGATGGGTTCCCATCCCCTGCAAGCAGGAGCTGCATGGTCACATCTTCAAGGAGGGTTAGGCCGTGAAGGGCAGCCTCCGTCACACCAGTTCTCATCTGGGTATTGGGAAAGATGAAGGGAACGCAGGGAAAGCGTGTGAGCCTGGGGTCGGGGGAGTGGGTCAGGAGGAGAGAGCGAGCTGAGAGTTGCTGAGCTGGGAACAAACCTCTGCCACGGAGCTGGCGAGGCTTTGAAGTCTTGTCACTGACATCAAACTCTGAGATCCTTTGTAGGAAACGCAGTGCTTTAAGGACTGTTTAATAAAGCTCTCGACTGGGAAAGGAGCAAATATTTTATCAGGCTGACTCTGAGTGCTTTTTGTTGTGGGTTTCGGGGGAAGCAGGACTGGCAATTATGTTTAATTGATATCCTTTTCCTCTTGTAATCATTGGTGTATCGATTGCTGGGAAAACAAAATGCATGTTTTTAAAAATTTACTGTAAAGTCACAGCTCTCGTTTGTTTTGTTTAGCTCTGTGCTCTCGAAGCAGCTCATTTTTCTTTGCTTTGCTGGCAAATAGAATGTTTTGATTGAAAACAATACTAAATAATCAGTTAAGTGGGATATTTAATGACAGGAAAAATTGTTTAGAATATTTTTTCCCATAGGAAAATCACGCCATTTGCTTTTCAAGCCTAAGAAGCCTTTTAATGCCAGCGTAAGCCTACATCCTTCCTACGGTCTCACTCCAGAAGTGAGCACGTGGGCAAAGCACGTGTGTGGAAACATGTGGGCCGAGGTGTGGTGAATCCCAGGAGCTCTGGCACAAGAGATGTCCCTCGAATACATCCAGTTTTTCCCTCCATCACTTTAACATGGGATTTCTTAGGCCCCTACCCTGTGGGATACCCAAGGCAGCAGCGCAGCCCACAGTGTCCCTGTCCCAAAGAACCGATGCAGGTGGATGTTCCAGCAGGAGCAGCATCTCACGCTCCCCATCTGAACAGGAATTTGGAGCATGAAGGCTGCAGCGAGGTTGTAGGGACGTCACCGAACTGTGCGGCACGTGACTCAGCAGTACTTAGGGCTGGCAAATTTATATTTGTCCTTTGCGTGTCAGGTTTAATACATCAGATTTCCGCTGTCTGGGGCTCTGAGCTTGTGTCCAGCTTAGTGCAGGCTGAGCAGGCTGCTGCTGCATGGGCATTGCCATGCTGCTCTCAGGGGAAACGGGTTGATCCCAGCAGCAGGGCTCATCTGCTGCAATAGCTTTGAGACAGCCGGGATCGGGGTGTACTGTGAGTAGGGGGGACCTGGGCATTGGGGAATAGCAGTCTTTCCAGTGTCTTCAGAACAGTCGTGTTTCGTAGCACCTGCTTACACGTGACTTCAAGTACACTTCGGGTAGGTCACAATTTGGGCTGTAAAGAGAATTTTTTTTGCTAGGCTTTTCAGTTGGGTGTAAAAATTTGCTGAAATTTGTCAGGGCAACACTTTGCTCGCTTACAGTGTTTATTGTCTGTATGCATTGCCCTTGGGAGTTAAGGCACCGCTCTTGGGATCATGACAAGATTTTGCTTAAATTGGTCTGATTTGTTTTTAAATGAGCAGAAAGTGAGTTCTCTCCTCCGCAGAATGGATTGCAAAGCAGAGGCTGTTGACAACAGCAGTGCAGTTGGCAGATGCATTGTGCTGGGCCAGCCCTGTGCAGTCAGCAGGCCTGCTGCTGTGTGCCAGCTCACTCTGCAGGCCTGGCTGTGACCAGCCGGTCAGGCAGCTGCCTCCCAAAGCAACCACACTTGGTCCTTGCTAAAGAGTCTGCCTTTCCTTCTTTCAGGCCCCCGTAGATACTGATAGATGCTCTCAAGTCTCCCTGGAGCCATCTCTTCTCCAGGCTGAACAGCCCCAGCTCTCTCCCATCCTCGTAGGAAAGATGTTCCACCCCTTGTATCATTTTTGTGGCCCTCCTCTGGACACGCTCCGTCTGCGGTTTACATGTACAGGAGAGCTACTGGTACATTAATAGCTCCGTGTGAAAGCTCGCTTCCTCCAAATACATTTTTTCTGTTCCAGCAACGACCTTAGCAACAGCATGGAAAATCTTTATGTGTGTGCGGCTGTAACAACACAGCACAAAAGTCGCAGGATGCAAGTTGATTTACAGCTTGCTGCTCTGTGTCAGTGCATGCCCTGGTTGCCCCCTGCCTTATCTGCTGCAGAAGGATGCAGAAAGATGGGGCCGGCTTTGGCTGCAGGCAGTTGCATGTGTGGCATGGGTGGTCCCACAGTGAGCACCCACAGCCCTGGGAAAAGCTGACATCGGCAGGGGATCAGCAAGCAGGCCGGAGTTATATCCGCCCTCATAATGGCATTTCTGCATAGCTAACATATCATTTCCTGTAGAGCTGCACACATCATTGCTTAGTGCCGTGAACTTAACTCTTATCAGCACCCCGGTGGGAAAACTCAAGTTATTTACAATAGCTTTCTTTTCGGTGTTGTAAGCTTATTTTCAATTAAAACAAACAGCAAATTAAATATTAAATAGGCAAGTAGGGAAAGTGAAATTAATTGATTTTCTGGCACCGGGGTGAGGTAGAGAGAGGAACCTTAAGGCGGTTTTGCCTAGTTGCACTGACTTCCTTCTTGCTTATCAGATACTTGGGACTGGCTTTAAAAGCCAGGCAGCTCTCAGTGTGTGTAGCAATGCAGCAGTACACACTTCAGGTTATTATTTGTTAAACGAGAAATGTAGTAGAGGTTTCACTGCTAGTAGCAATGTTGGAAAATGCAGTTTGGTGTAAGTCCTCTCCAGAGAATCATATATTCATAGAATAACTTGGGTTGGATGGTGCATCAAATCCCACCCAGCCCCACNTGAACATCTCCAGGGATGGGGCACCACAGCTTCTCTGGGCAGCTGTGCCAGGGCCTCACTGCCCTCTGGGGAAAGAATTACCACTGAACATCTGACTTATATCTCCCCTCTGTCAGTTTAAAGCCATGTCAGCGTATATCCCTGTACCCCATACAGGAAATGCTGCAAGAGCATCCAGGAGCCCCAGGACAGCTTCTCAGCCGACATTGCAGTGTCTCATTTCTGGGTTCCTTTCTCGGTCCTCCTTTCAGGGTTGGCTCCTTCCTGCCCTGTTGCTCACCATCTGCGTGTTGCCACAACCCTGAGGACTGCCAGTAGCATGGGCAGAGCCGTGCCCTGCAACCCAGGTGCTGCTGGCACCGCCGGGTTCCTGTACCTCAGGGACACATGGGATGCTGCCTGGACAGGCATTTGACCATGCCTTAAAAACCCTAGAGCAAGAAGCAGGTATTTCTTCCAGGTGCCTGATGGTGATAGATGAGCTCTTCTTTCCCTCGTCTAGATACTTCCTCTGCCCTGTCACTGTATAAAGCAGCGATGGAGGATTTTGTGATGCTTCAGACTGCACGGTTATCTGTCTCTCTCTGTGGCTCTGTGCAGCATGCTAATCCCTCAAGGCTCATACGCGGCAGAATTTTCATCTTAATTTTTCTATTTCTCAATGCTAAACAGCTTTACCAGGGGAATAGGTCATTTCCCATCCCCACCAGATCACTCATTTTCTGTGGAAACGTGGAGATCATCTCACGCTCCGCAAACAAACAGCAGAGCAGAGGTAGCAGTGCCGTTCGCAGCGCTCCTTGGTGCTGCACAACAGAGGGCAGCGGGGATGCGGGGCAGGGCTGCAGGCCTGAGCGAGTTTTGAACGGTTCCTTTATAAGGAGAGAGATGGTGTGAGATGTATAAAACCGCTTTTGAATTCCTCCACAAGACGGGCCCGCTTGTTCTGGTGCCGCTGCTTGTCGCTGTCTGAATCAGCGGCATTATTTCTCTCCCGCTTTCCTGTGCTTGGGACTCTCTGCCTGCAGCCGGCGCTGAGCGAGGAAACAAACAGAACCCCTCAACCCCACAGTCGTGTTTTCCTCTCAGTGCTTCACGAGATGAGAAGAATCATGAATTATTCTCCCCCAGCCAGCGGCAGCGGGGGAGAAGGAATGACTCATCTGTTTACTTTTAAAAATCCTCTTTAAAAATCAGATGTGCCCGACGATACATTATCGGGATTTCGCTTGCCCGGCCCCAGCTCTTAACTCCCGACATTGCTGTAGTCCTGCTCTGGCCGTGACACCGAGCTGCCAAACCCAGGGATTTATTGGCCTTGGGGGAGATGCTCTGGTTTGCTGCTTCCCTGCCTCGGCCGTGTTTTGCCCTTTGTTCAGGATCAGTTTTTGCGTCTGTCTACGTTGAGATGGCATGGGGCAGTGCCGCAGGGCCGTCCGTGGAGCTGTGGGATCATGAAAGTTGGAAAAGACCACTAAGGTCATGGAGTCCATGTATATGCATCCTGTGTACCACCACAGGCTTAGGGTCCGCGTGTGGCGGGTGTGGGGCGATGGCGATGGCACGCAGCCTGCTCTTGGATAACAGCACGCAGCTGTGCACAGGTGAGAAATGGAAATTTGGGGTGCTCCGGTGCTTCCCCATGGTAACTGAGTTAAAAATGGACAAGTTTCCATGGTGATTATTAGCGCAGGATGCGCTGCTCACTTCAGGAGTGGCACGGGCAGCGTGGCAAAACCTGCGGGCGGAAATTATTCACCATTCTGAATAAATGAATGCACAGCACCATTAATGTGCTGCTTTGTGGGGGAGCACAGCCTTAATCCTTGTAGGAAATAGCTTGCAAATTTCACTGGCATCGTGAACGGAAACAATCACTGTCCTTTTTTTGTTGACATTTGCTTGGTTTAGATAAAGGCATGGACTGGTAAAGTAAATTTGAATCACAGGATGGTTTGAAGAGGGTTCTAAAGCCCACCCAGCCCCAACTCCTGCCATGGGCAGGACTGCCCCACCAGCTCAGGCTGCCCAGGGCCCCATCCAACCTGGCCTTGAGTGCCTCCAGGGATGGGGCACCACAGCTTCTCTGTGGCACTGAGGGACATGATTTTCAGTAGCATGATGTGATGGGCTGATGGTTGGACTAGATGGTCTTTGTGGTCTTCTCTGACCTTAATGATTCTAGGATTGTATCTGCCCTTGTAAAAGGTCAGACTCCCTCTTGTTTATAAGCTCCCTTCAAGTATTAGAAGGCCACAATGAGGTCTCCCTGTGGAAGATCCTGTGCCTCCTCCAGGATGAACAAGTGCAGCTTCCTCTGCCTTTCTTCATAGGATAGGTGCTCCCACCCTCTGATCATCCTCATGGCCTCCTCAGGACCTGTAAAGGACTGTGTCAGAGGTTCTGCACCAATGGCCTGACCCACTTGAGTAAAACCCCATGGGAGGAAAACAAGACAGCTCTTGTAGGGGAACCAAGAGAACCCTTTGCCACGGTGGAACATTTCTGAGCCATGTATTTTTAGAAACATTTGTTTTTGTGCTCCTGCTGAGTTAAAGCAGTGTGCTGTCTCTGGGCTCCGCCATACACTGTCATTACACAGAGCTTTGTTTAAAGCTGCAGAAGGGGCTGCCCGAGCCCATGGGTTGGCTGGCATACAGGAGGGTTTTTTTTTTGACTGCAGGCAGCCCTCAGGTCCTTTAAATTATCTGTGTTTACAGCTAAATATAAGTTCCTCAAAACTCTTCGTACAACACTCACAGATGTCTGTATATACAGCATCGCTGTGTACATTACCGCTGTGAGTTGTGGAGCCGTTACCCTGAAACGTGGAAACGTTTAAGGGCTTGTTTTGGCGACAGGGTCTTCCAAGGCAGTCGCAAATGTTTTGTTAAGGGGGAGATTTATGCAGTGCCTAAACCATGTTTTTGCATCGCAGGCCAAGAGATGTTGGTGCCGGAGCCCCTGGCAGCCCCATCCCGCTGACGGCGATGTAAGCACAGTGCTGTGGAGCCCCGAAGCCCTACGAGATGGAGGAGCTCTACAAGGAGACCCCCAACCTGCCCATGGACGTCACCAGCCCGCCAGCAGCCATGGCCAACAACAAGCTGGAGAACGGCGTGGCCCAGCTGATCACTGCAGAGGCCTGGAACATCAACTCGGCTGACCTGATGAAGAAGGCCCTGTCCCCACTGGTGACTGTCCCCGCTCCCTCCATCCTGACGCCACCGGCCGAGTCGCAGAGCGGGGTGGCACTGAAGGTGGCGGCCACCGTGCTGCAGCCCATCTGCCTGGGGGACAGCCCCGTTGTCCTGCCCATCCACCTGCAGGTGGCTGGCAGTGCCGCCCCACAGATGCCGGCCAGCGGTGCCACCCCGTACGTCATGACCACGCAGGGCCCCGTCCCTCTGCCCGTCCTGCTGGAGCAGCACGTCTTCCAGCACCTCAACTCGCCCCTGGTGCTGCCCCCCGGCACTGCCTGCCCCGCCAGCCCCCTGCATGGTGGCCTCTTCCCGGGCGCCTCTGCCCCCGTCGGCCAGCCCCAGCTCCTGGACCCCAAACCCTCAGGCCCAGGCCAGGAGCCCGTGCTGCCGCCCGTCTTTCAGACGCCGGGTTTTGCTGCAGTCCTGCAGGACCTCTTTCCCTCGGGGCAGGGCGCCCTGGGCTCGGCCCCCTGCCAGCCCCCTCCTGACTACGCCACCCTCCCACCCCAGGCCTTCAGCTCACCCCTCTCCCCGCTGGTGCCCCCTGCCACGCTGCTGGTGCCCTACCCCGTCATCGTGCCCCTGCCCGTCCCTGTGCCCATTCCCATCCCCGTCCCCATCCCAGTGCCCCACAGCACAGAGGCCAAGGTGGCCCCTGACCCACCCAAGCCCCCGCTCTTCACCCCGCAGCCCTGCAAGGGCACCCAGACCCCCCTGGAGAAGGAGGAGACGAAGCCCTTTGACCTCGTCCACCAGCGGGACTTCTCCCAGCTAAGCCGCCACACCGTCATCAAGATGGGCAGCGAGAACGAGGCACTGGACCTCTCCATGAAGGGCCCACCCGTGCCTCGGGCCTGCGAGGCCGCCCCGCCGCCGCCATCCCCTGAGGACGGGGCGCTGGACCTGTCCCTCGCCTCCTGTCGCAAGCCAGGGGGGCCCCACGTGGAGACAGCCAGCAGCGGGCCCAGCACCGAGAGCAGCCCGCAGGACAAGCCGGCCGCACCCTTCGCCCCCTCCAAAGCGCCAGAGGCCACAGGCAAGGCGGAGGGCAGGGCGGTAGGGCCGGGGCCAGGCGAGCTCCTGCGGCCGCCACAGAAGTGGTTGGTGGAGCCGGCGGGAAGGGCGACCTGTGAACCCAAGGCCGGGGGCAACAACATCGAGATCGTCAGCACCTCGCAGACCGCCAAAGTCATCGTCTCCGTCAAGGACGCCGTGCCCGCCATCTTCTGCGGCAAGATCAAAGGCCTGTCGGGGGTGTCCACCAAAAACTTCTCCTTCAAAAGGGACATGCCCCAGGACTCGGTGCTGCAGTGCTACGACGTGAAGAGCCAGCCTGAGCCCCGGGACAACACCGAGGCGCTTAGGAAACCCGTAAAGAACAGGAGCGTTAAGCTAAAGAAAATGAACTCGCCCGAAATACACATTCTTCCAATCAAGAAGCAACGGCTCGCTGCCTTTTTTCCAAGAAAGTAAATTATGGGTTTTTAGAATTTTAAGATTATTATGGAAAAAAAAAATAAAAATAAAAAAGATGCACTTGGTTTTAAACTCATTTAAAACTTTAAACTATCTTTGTAAGTTATTTTTGGGGGAAGGGGGAGAGGAACAGATGTAGAGTCCCTATAAGATGGGTTTCTTCCTTTTTTTGTTTCGTTTCTTTTTTTGTTTTCTTTTTTGTTATCAAATTATGACTTTTTCGTGGGAAACTGAATAAAAAGCAACCTATTTTTCAAGCAGATTGCACATTTTGCAGCTTTAATGGAGTAACGGATGAGTCAGAGGGGTAAGAGCTATTTTCACTGCCAGAAAGTGCTTTGATGATGTAATTCTTCATAATGGCTAGAACGGAAATTTCAAAATAAATGTTTGTACGTGCTAATCGGTGGCGGTATCTCTGTCATTTCTGAAGGGCTTTGGCTGCACGGGGGAGGCCCGGACAAAGTCTACAACCGCCTTCAACGTGTTCTCAGTGTTACTGTCAATCCACCTGGGAGCGGATTGGGGCGTGCTGCTTGGGGCACTGTGCCAGAACAGCAGAAAAATGAGGGGAGCAGAGCAGTGCATCTCCGTGCTGCCCCACCTCAGCACCAGAGGTGCTCACAGCCCAGTTCTGAACTGCTGGAAGAAATAGCAGAGGTTATTTAAACAAGGAAGCCTTAAAATCTGTGGGCATTTGTTTGCCGAGGGGTGATGAGGAAAAGTCGCCTGATTTTTCCCAGCCTGACTGTAGATACATGGAGGCATTGTTTATTGTTAGTTTTACAGTTGTCTTTGATGGCTGAAGTCAATGCACGTGAAAGAGCAGAAGTATGTAACTTCATTACTTGACAGTGTACACGCTGCCTGCGTCCATGGAGAAACGTGAACGTACCGTTACAATAAACCTTATGGTAAGTGGCAGTTTTGCACTTGTGTATGACAGTCAGCTGGAGATGCACTACTGCACAAGAGCTTTCAAGGCCATCTGGTCCAACCGCCCCACAGCAAACAGGGACACCTACAGCCACATCAGGGTGCTCAGAGCCCCATCCAGCCTGAGCTTGTGTGTCCGCAGTGAGGGTGCACCCACTAAGAGGCAGCTCTGAACCAAACACCCAGGTAAAACGGTGCACTGACTGCAGCCAAACAACTGCCAGGTCTTGCCCAGGGTAGCTGTGAGGACATGGTGGCAGTAGTCCATGCAGGAGGGCAGGCCGGAGAGGCAACCAGGTTCAGAACACCATTGCCAGCTATGAGCTCTGTTGACACTCCCACTGCAGAGAGCAGAGTGCTGCTCAGTGCCCCCACCCTCACAGAGCTCATAGCAGCAACGGATTCGTGAATGTTTTGTCATCTGACAGCTTTCTGGTTCTTTTTTAAACCCCAAAACCCAGATACTTCTGTACAAGGACTGTAAGGACACCCAACACCCATGGGTGTCTGACTCAGGTGTGAGGGCACACAGGCAGCAGCCAGCAGGTGCCCCAGACCACGCGAGCTGCAGCCCTCCCTCTCTGAAATGGAGCTGAGGGCAAGGTGCACGAGGAGCAGCCGAGACCCAGAGGGGCAGCGCTGAGCTCTGCTCTGTGTGACAGCGACAGGGCCCGAGGGAACGGCATGGAGCTGTGTCAGGGGAGGGGCAGCTGGGGGGTAGGGACAGGATCTGCACCACAGGGTGGTGGGCATGGCACAGCCATGTCACAACACCTCCTCCTATGCTGTGCTGGGCAAAGGCACCTACCCAGGTACCATTTTCCTCACACTACAGCTTGTGCGTGAAGCGCACAGGCACAGAACAAGGTACTTAATTACACGAAGATGGAGCACTTCCACCTCCTCCTCCTCCTCCTCCTCGCCGCTAGCAGCAATTACAGATTTTGTACATTGGGCCATTAATTTTCTCCACGGCTACATTTTAACTGCTTCTGAAACTTCTGCAGGAGGAGAAGGATGGGGAGCTACTACGTGATATATGGAGCCTCCATTTCTGGTGGCTGTTAATGGAGACATTAATACCTCTTGAGAAGTTGAAGGGAAAGTCATTAAGCCATAATGGCAGGAGGAGGATGTTTTACAACAATGAGCACGTGCAAAGTAGAGGCGGAAAGGAGCAGTACTGACCCTCAAGGGCAACCCACGTTGGCTCCAAGCTCCCACTCACTTCAGGGGTGGGTTTTATTAGGAGGTGAGGGAGAAGCAGGCTGCGATTCCTTCCCATCTGTTCACTCTCAAGCAGGGGCTTTGCAGGAAGCCACGGACCCTGAATTCAAGCTCAGGGGAAAGCAGCCCCAGGGACAGAGCAGGTGACTTCCCTAGCTCTGAGGCAAAGAGAGGAATGACATTTCTAAGCCTGAAAAAACAGGTGATATTTAGGCTGACAGAACAGACACACAGCCAGGTGAGAAGCAGGCAATTATGAGTGCAGGAAGAAGGTGGGAAAGGGGAAGACGGAAACAGGCAGTGGAAGTCAAGAGCTGCCTCCAGATCTGCTAACATGACACCTTTATTAAAGCTAGCAAGAATCCAGCCACAGAATGAAAGGAAGAAGCAATGCGGCAGCCCTTGGCCAGGAGCAGATGAGGAGGAGAGCAGAGGAAGCTGCCAGCTTCACAGAATGCACCCCAGGGAACTGCGGCATCGTGAGCAGCAGGGCAGCAAGTACAGCGTGCACCTGTTCGGGCTGAAGGCAGCTGGGACACAAACATCACAGCACAGCACTTGGAACGCATCTTTCCCCCTTCTACCTCTGTCACGACACAGCCAGTGGTGGGAAGAGCAGGACCCAGCAGTAAACCCAACTAGATGAGAAGGAAAGAGAGCAGTAAACGCATTGATTTCTTTCACAGTCGCATACGTTGCACTGCATCGTACATCCCCGAAGGAGTGGCTGCTCAACACAAAAGGGAGCAGTGCCAGGGGTCCGCACTCCTCCACTTGTGCAGAGGCACCTCAGGACAGTGATCCAGCAGCAACACACAGCCCGCCAGCAGCCCTGATCTCCGACAATGAAAACAGCGTAGAACAACATTACATAATATCCTGGTGCCAGATGTTTGGGTTTCTTTTTGTGCTCAAGTTTATGAGAACGTGCTGAAGTGCTCGGGCAAAGCCCTCGCTTTCATCTGGCCAGGCTCCTGCCTTCCTGCATGCCAGCTTTTCACAACAGGAGTGGTACGGATCTGTGCAGTTTGCTTCTGTACACACCTGTCCCTTTACTCATTTCAGTTTGCTTCTATACTCACCTGCTCCCCCCTACTCTTATTTTAAAAGTTCCATTTCCCCAGGACTACAACACATACCCATCAGTTTCAAAATCAGCAATTCAGGGCAGTCTGAGGCTGTCCCCCATGCACAAGCAAATCCCTTAATTTCAGTGTGGAAAACGTGTTTTCCACAGTTGTTACATTCCCAGTATCACCCTCCTGCTAGGAAAATCCATCTTGTTGTTTAACCACCTGAAACATTTCTGCATGTTTGGGGAGAAAAATTACTAACCGCTAAAGTATTTAGCACTGCTTTGTGCCCACATACCCCAAGCTCTCCTTCCTTAATGGCGTAAGATCCTGGTACTGAAATTATTAGGATATTTTCAAATGAAGTGGGGAAAATTAAAAGAGTAGTGAGCAGGATGGCATCTCATAAAAGTACCTGGAATGGAGTGCTGTTCCCAGGTGAAAACTTTCCTCTATAATGAAGTTCAGGTTTGCAGGGAAGCACTGGGAACCCAATGCCCTGCCAGCCTGTGCCCAGCCCCCCTTCTGTCCCGGGATTACTAATGTTCCTTAGCCCACAGCTGTCTCAAAATGGACACATTTTCTGCATTGTTTTAATATCATCCTTCCCACAATATCCTCATCGACGGCATTCCCATCCTTTTCTGCTTAAGAACCGAAGATGATAGGCAGTGTTCTGTCCAAGTCTGGCATCTCGCAAACCAAAGCTGCAAAAGAGTACGTCACTGCAGCATGAAACAAGGAGGTCCCTCTCCCCAGGACCTAAGTACTGTTAAAAAAAACCCACAAGTCCCATCAGTGGGTATGGGAAAGTCACTGATTGTGGAGGATCCTGCTTCACCAGTCATTCAGTTGTCTACTGACACCGCAAAGGGAAAAGAATAACACCTCACCTGCATTCAAAGCTATGAAGATTCCAGCTGGATTTGTACTTTACATGAAAGTTTCCAAGTGTGTACCAGGAAAACTTGGCATGATGGCATTGCCTTGGAGACCCCACACAGCTCAGCCATGCAGGCACAGAGCTGCCCCACTGGATCCCAAAGCCTGAGAACCATACACCATACTGGCCGAGCACCCTGGTACTCATGTACAAGGGGGTCACAGCAGGACTGAAAAAGGGAATATTTAAATGCTGTTGTCTACATTTTGCCACTTCAAAGGAGAAATGACAGTGCTGAGAGTGTGCAGCACGCCAGGTTATGGGCACAGAAATAGTCTTGGGATAGACTTTTGTGGCCACATGCTCTGGACATCCGGACATTTGAGTAAGACTCCTTGTGTGGTAGATCATGGGACTTTGCCAGAGCCCCTTCACTTAGTAAAACACTCAAGCACATCCTCCCAAATACCAGGTAGGGCTTTCATTAAGAGTTCAAGTAAAGGGATTGTTCCATTCTTCTTGCAACAAACAGCACTTTTGATGATGAATTAGTTAACACATTAAAGTTGAGAAATACAGGTGTAGAGGCTCTCATGACAGACACTGGCTATCTAGCCAACAAAACCCAGGGAGTCCAAAGAGCTATTTCTCTTTGCAAGGCCAATGCTGCTGTTGGGTCAGATCGCTCACACCCCAACTACGCTTACATGGTCTACAATGAGAAACTGTCTGCCAGCTATGATATAAAGATTTGAAGTTATATGAAGTTAAACCCAATGTTGCATTCCTTGTCAGCTGTGACTTTCAAACAAGTCACACCAGGAGGGAGTTGGTGGCAGCAGCTCATTCAATGAGGAAGAAACAGTTAAATGACAGAGAGAGGATGCCCAAAAAATCAGGCAGGGAATGACTCAACCCATGTTCTCAGATATCATGTCAAGAAGTCTTCGGCAACTGAAGTTACCAACAGGCCCAGGGGTTTTCCTCTAATCAAATATGGCACTAAAGAGACAAGTTTATTTTTTTGCAATTGGTGATGAGCAAAATGAAGGGGGAAAACGATCCATTTTATCACACGATCAACTATCCCACACCCCTGACATGGCCCAAAATGCTAATCTTTAACTTTCCTCCTTAAAATCTCAGCTCAATATCCAAAGTCATCAGTTATGACTCAGCAGTCAGTGCATCTAAATCCAAAATGGTTTAACTGTGCATTCCACCTGGTTTTTCCTTTTCCTCAGTCTTCCATTACTTCATTCTTCATATATTTTCCTTCCCATGATTATTGCACAAAAACCCTATCACTCATCCCAGGCTTCCATTTCTGTTTTCTTTCAAAACATTTAAACTTTCTCCAACCTGTTCATTTCCTGTAGCCAAACCCTAAGACAGTTTACAATACACTACGGTGAATGCAAAGACGTACGGAAGCAATAAGCTCCTTTTGGCTGAGCTGAGAGCCCATTTCCCTGGCCCTTTGAAAACAGCTGGCAGCATTCAGTTGAAAGCAAAAATAAAACCCCACATGACTAAAAAGCCACTACTGTCCATCCATCCTGACATGGAAAAGAAGTTGTGTTGGTAGACATCCCAAGTCTTGTTACGATGATCTAGCTAGTAGCTCACTCCTACAGCACAAGCATAAGCCAGGGCTACACTTGAACTGAGCTATGATTTATTAATTGTGCCCTCCCCACTACTTTGTTCATGCAAGCACAGGGACTTAAACACAGACAAACAGGCAAAGAGAGCACTCTGTGGACCACACCTTAATTCAGCCTCAGGCCTCTGTTCACACCAGAGTGCCATCACATTCCCAGGCAAAGAAAGAAATCAGTAGCAGTAGTACATCAAGTAGGGATTCAGCAAGCAAGCTGCTGAGCCCTTTTCTCACTTTTCAAAATGCAGAGAGCAAGAAGCATGTGCGAAGATCCTTCCCTCAAAATTGAGGCTCTCCAGTAAGCAGGAACACCTGCTTGGCAGCACTGGTTTGGAAAGGAGGAAGCTGAGGGAAGAAGTGTTCAGAGCTGTCTGAAATCCCCATTAACACAAGTGCTTGAAGAAACGGTACTTAAATAACTATGGGGAAAAAAAAATGAAAACAGCAAAAACCACCAAACTCTCTACACACGAGGAAAGGAGAAATCTAGTAAGATCCCAGCCTTCTGCATTCAGACTCCAGACCTTCTGAGGTGCACCGCCATTTGTTGAGGTTTTCCCAGTGCCTCGCCAACCCGCCTCAGCTTCCACCTGGGAGGAGAGCCGAGTCTTTGTCTTTCCCATTCCTGACCTCACTGCTGAGGCTGCCAGCACAGGGTAATGGCAATTATCATGGTGGTTTTGTGGTGCATTCATTTCCTTCCAGCTGTCATAACTAGAAAGGAGTCACTGGCAGGAGTGCGTTTCTGCCAGCATCGAGCTGTACATCTGTTCACATTTGTCTGTTCACACAACACGGGATGTGATCTCCCTTTCCTCTTGCGTTGGCATCTGTTTGCTCAAACAATTTGTCCTGGAAGGGCTTTGATTTTGGAGGCTAAAAAGTCAATCTCAGAAGATGAAAATGTCTTCACGTATTTTAACAAGAAACGAAGTAGAGATGCGCAGCCTTCGCTATCAGCAGTTCCACCACAGGCAGGGAAAGCTGAAATAAAAGTAGCAGAGGTGCACACAGCTCAGAGGAGCAGCAGCTCAGGCAGGGCTGCTTGCTTCTACCACAGGGCTGGGAGATTATGGAGCTGGAGGAAGCTAATTCTGACTCAGATGGGACAAATTACAGCTAATCAAAATGATCTGCTAGGACAGGGATGGATGATTCATGTAAGCGAGGGAGTTAAAAGCCTGCTGGACTGCTGTAACGGCATATTTTAAGGACAAACTGAACTCCCATCGTCTACATAGCCACGGTCTGAAGAGAAAGTCTTAAAATTTATGTGTTTGTTGTTTTTCAGAGAAGAATCTCTGGGGTTGCCGCTGTAAAAAAAATAAATTAATCACGATATAAAATGCCTCCTCGTTGCTGACTCAGAACACAGAGAGCTTACAGCAGACTTCAGATGTTAAGAAGATAAAGGCTCAAAATGGCTCTGCATGGTCTTTCAAACAGCAGGAGCACTGCCAGTTTGTGATCAAGATCCCAGGACTACAGACTGGTTACTGAACTTTGCAGAGCGAAAGATTATAATCAAGGCTTGAGCAAAAAGCAGTAACCATTTCACCAGAGAGAGAGATGTGAATCAGTTTCTGCCTCCCTGCATCACTCTTAGGCAATTCCAAGCAAGCACTTTCTACTCACTCCAATAGTTTTACAAGCAATAAAAAAAAAAAAAAGAGGAGGAATATACGACCTCCAAAATTGATCTCAAGGGGTGTTTTTGTCCTCTTGTGTGGTTTTTGTTTTGTTTTGTTTTTTCAAACCTATGCCTATCTCTACATAGCTTCAATTCAGCAGAAGCTCACGCATCTGATGTTGGAATTAAAACATTCACGTAACTATTACGTAAGCAGCTCGTCAGTCAAAGAAAAAAATCCTGCTATCCACTTTAAAATCTGTTCAGCCACGTGACACTGCAATAAAACTGACTACAATCCTCCACTCAGAACTGGGCAGAGAGGAGACAAAGCTAGAAACGCAGAAAGCTGTAGGTACAGATCTCACTGTAGTTACATGGAAAACCCTCAGGTCTGTGCTGAGTGGTGTTGCTGTTTTCCCAGTAGCACTGCTTCCTCTACACTACAATCTTCTACACAATCATTACTTCCAGTCACTATTTTAAGTCTGTGGGGAAAAAAAAAGCTTTTAGAAGTCAAATTGGTTCAGAGCAAGCGGCATAAAAGTTACATGAAATGCAACAGACAAAATCACTGAGTAGGCTTAAGATAATTTGTGATAATGAAGAACAGAAGGAAAACCAGCTCCAACTGGAAAAAGAACGCAGAAATAGTATAACACAAATCATCTTAAAGCAGTACCTCTGCTTCAAGCTGGCCGGACACAGGCTTCTGCCTTGCTTGTGGATGCTGGGCCATTTAAATGAAAAATTTAAATAATTTTAAATAATAATTTAAAGTACAGATTCATATATACAAATATAGGAATAGATTTACGTTACTACCTCATTTTTAAAGGAAAACATGATCCCAAGCTCACCCACTGGAAAGTTATGTGAACAGGAGAAAGTGACTCTCTGAGTTAAGCGGGAAGATAACCTATTAATTCAGCACCGTGCCTGAGTTTCAACTCTCTCCATTTTATCTTCAATTAAAGAAGAGACAGGCAGGAATAACCCTGTAATAAGACGTTCCATCCTTTGAGCCAATACTAACAACGCAATGTTGGTCTCTTTCGCTGTTCTTCCTGCAGAATTGCTACAGTATCTACACAGCCACGACCAATCTGTTAGAATTAAGCGTGCAGCCGCCACGCCATACAGCACTCTTCTGTTTTCCACAACGCGAGTTGTGAGAGGTGCTGCTCCTCCTGGAGAATCAGCGTTTTCATTTCAAACAGAAGAGACCTTACTGCACACAGACGGGTCATAGCATGGTCTTGGAAGGGACTGAAAGTTGCAAATTCATCAGGTAAGTAGGTGAATCCCTGCTGACATAGAAGCACCTCAGAGAAACAAAGAGAATACTCCATGCATTCTTTTGTATCCAATAGGCACCAAAAAGATATTCGCCATCCCTCAGAGAGATCAGATGCAAAGTGCCTCCAGACCACCGTTACTTCCATGTTCTGTGACTCACCAGCAAAGCGTTTGTGTTACCATCAACCCAATTTATGTTAATTTTCAAATGCAGGAGGATCACTGCAAACGGGCATCAGAATAACAGACTTCTCTGTAACACAAATAATGAAACCTAAAGTACGTGAAGTTCAAACCCACTGGCACTGCCTGCTTTATTTTAAATCACTTCACCCGAACACAGCACAGCGTCTCAGTTTTTAGCTGTCTCTCCCCTTGGTGATCTATATGGGAACTCTGTAAGCAGCGGATGCCGTATTCGAAACTAAAGAGATGAATATATTCCTAAATCGTCATTTTGAAAGCGCAGACCAACCAAAGTTCAAATACGAATTGCTTGGGATAAATAATGTTGGAACCATGCTATCCTTCTGAGTGAAACTTCCTCAAGTCAGATGTTTACACGAGCTGTCCAGACCTGCAGAGTGCCAGATAAGAGCTACCCTGCCTATGCAGGCACTGCTTACGCACGGTGTCAAAACGAAACGGACAACAATGAACAAACTATTTTATTTCTGTCGTCAGAGAAGAGCATCCCATTGAAAATAAAGAATAAAAAATATATTCTGCTACAACACATGGAACGCTTGAACCTCACACTACAGCGCGTGGTGAAATTCTGGTATTGTAACATCGCAGTAACCCCCCAATCCCCCCCCCACCCAACGTGCACGGGTGCACGCAAAGCCTTGAACAAATATTTATACCCATAATAGTGCCATGTATAAAAAGTTCATTCCATAGAGGCCAAACTGAAGTTTTAAACATCTTTGTTTCTCCTCTGCCAACGGTGATGTGAAAAATGAAAACTGTTTAGTTAATTGTACGAGCAGTACTTCTTTTTACACTAAAGAACTCTGAACTTGAGCATAATAAATCACGGTAGAAGTAAGGTTTAAACAACATACTCAACATGCGGGGCACGATGTTTTTCTTTATATATAACTAACTTTCATATGGTTTTTATCAATGATCAAGTCTGTATTTTCCAAACACAAAGAGAAAATATTCTGCTTTTCCAATCAATGCTCTGACCTCTTCTTACTATACAGAACATGCTTGTATTATTCATCTAAGCACACACGCACCACAAAAGATATGCAAAACAAATCAATATAGATAACCTTTTGTGTCCAATGTCTAACAATGGAGTAATAAAAACAATCCTCAGAGCCCAAATTAAAATTGCATTGCTGTCACTTAAACTAACAAAGCTCTTGGACGCTGGCAAGCCACAAAACACACTATTTTGCAGCAGTATCTCTGCTGAAACCTGAGGAGTATCAGAGTATTGGTACAGCAAGGCAGTTTCAGAAAAGGAATTTGTAAAAAATACATTTTTGCTATATAGTTTCATATAAAAAAGGCAATAAGAAATATAATAAAACCTACCATTTTAGGACTACACCTTCCCTATCAAATAGTTCTCGTCACTTGCACTATTGCATACAGTACATTCAGTTTCCTACACAGAAGTATATTTTCTTGTCCCTGATGTATATTACAATTGGCAGTGACAACAAACTGGTTCGTTATCACTGCTGGTTGTTGTAGCTTATACAAACAGCACCAATTTTACCCTAAACAGGCTTATCCATTACACAGTGGCACTTCCTTAAAGGAAATACAAGTTGGAAACATCAGAACCAACCATGTATTTCCAGAAATATACCAGCATACATGGCTCAGTTAAGTGATGAATAACCATGAGGATTGCATAGAACAGGGATTCTGCCTGTAAGAGTAGATCCACCCTTTGATTGTTTGTCACCTTCTGACTCCAAAAATGGACAACAAATTAAACAGGTGCTAACGGAAATGAAGGTAGTACATGACTAAAATAACTGGTAAAATAGAAAACAAAACCCAAGAAACTGTACAGTTCTCTCTGGCACAGTGCAAAGTACACTTTAAAAACTGAATACATATGTACAGCGTGTATGCGCATTTTCAAATACATATAGTGTGCATTTCCCCCACACATACACGTGTATATATAAAAAGCATGAGGACACGAATCCATGCCAAACTTAGCAAAAAGATGGAATGTTTAAAATGTGGATGTGTTGTTCCAGTCAAATCTGTCTGTCCTAGAACAGGCTGTTTACACAGCCAATGTGCCCTTCCATGAAACGGAACTATTACTGCCAGCATAAATTGACAACATAGTATACGTTTGTCCTCGTAACTTACCAAAGGATTGATAATCACACTTTATAAAAGCTTAGATTTGTTTGAAGCCCTCTCCTCTGTAACCCTTCCCTCCCTACACCTCCCTTCCCCCTAAACTGCTCATACAGCTATTCCCTTTATGGAAATCTATGAAGAATAATCCAGCTGAGTATTACTCTGCCGGAGAACCAGACACGGTATTCACTGCTGAGATGAGATCTTCTATTTTACATTTTCCTTGCAACGTAAAAGTTTACAGCCACTCCTGTAAAAATTATGAACATCTGATGCTGTTTTTGTTTTTTGGGATTCAGCTGTTTTGGTTCTGAGTATGAACTTGTTGGTTGAAGTCTGCAACAGAGAATGTGCCTTTCAGCGCTGCTACCCAACCTGCCCAGTGCCAACTGTCTCTCCCTGCAAGCTTTCTGAAACAGTTCACTAAAGGCTAGAATGCAATACATTTTTTCCCAATACTTTCTCCTCGATGTCTTTTTTCACATTTTGAAAGAACTTCCAAAAAATACAGATAACTTATTCCAGCAAAAGACTTTTAAATAAAGGTGATGGCAGTTAACCTGAGAGCTCAGTGTGGTGCACACACACTCACTGCAGTGTCCGCACCGTTGGCTTAGTACTTTCCTTGCTTAAGTCTTTCAATGTGGTAGCACAACTTTAGGGCAGGCCCCAGCTTCAGTCCCATGTATTTCATGATCATATCACTCCTCAGCAACAGTAGTGCCTTTCCATCAATTTCCTGCAGAAGGAAGAGAACAAACACAACACAACTATTTTAACAACCTGCACGCTAACACTGAAAAGTACGTTATATTTGTTGAGAATGTAGTAAAAATGTATTTACCATATATAAAGCTTAGTAACTTAGTGCAACGTGATATTTACCCACGGCCCCTGAAAGTGAATTTACTGTAGTGTTTTTACATTATGGTTAAAGTCTGTGAGATACTGAATGGAATTACAGTAAGTAAAAGAAACTGAACAAACAGTCCCCCCAAAATAGGTACCAGCTGAGAAAAAAAAAAAGTGAATGGGTCAAGGAGAGAAAAAAAGCTGCAAAGGAAGGTCTGTGCAGTTAGAGATTAAATGATCCAAGCACGGAGGCCTTGCATTGAACCTTGAACACAGCTGTGGGAGGATTCTGGCATGCGCATGCAAACAGTCACTCAGAGGAAAGGGTTACAGACCATCTGAAGCTGTGAAATAAGACAGATCTACAGCCAGGTTAAAGCAGACAGATTGTTAGGATCAAGACTGAGGACAACTTAGTCAGATTTCAACTGCCCGGTTGAAAAGCTGCTGAAATGTGACAGTCCGAGGCTCTTAGTAGCATTACATACCACAGACAGGCAATTAGTTCCCTAAAACACCATAAAGAGAATTACTCTGTCTTAGTTTTTTTAAACATAAACCTGACAAAACAAGTGACATTTAGCCTTGTTACACGACTAAAAATAACACATACGACAGGAAGTTTTGTTAAAAGTTACTTTGAATTTCGCTTCCAATCCAGCTTACCGTGAAATAGTTTAACTGTTAGTAATGAGCTGGTGCAGAATGGGGGCAAAATACTACTAAAGAGAAAGCAAGCCTCTTTTTGGAGAGCCAAATATAAAATGAAAGAACGCAGCTCTTTGCTCAACAACTTGCCATACAAAAGCACAGTGAAAAGGGAGATCAAAAACAACATAAAGAAATCAACAGTTACAGCTCATCTCCTTAAATACAGTATCTAGTTAGATCCTACAAAACTCCATAATCTTTGTCAAAATAGACAAATATTTCAGCTCGACCTCTGAATTTTAGTATTAATGACCAAGTGCAAAGGTAATGAGGCACAAGAGCTTCTCTGTTTTGGGACAGTAATCCACAAAACAGACTAGCTTAGAGAATCGTCACCTATAAAAGACAAGCACCCCATACTGCAGGTGAGAATGCCAGCATCTCAAGAGGTACCAGAGTGACAGGGTGCCTTGGGAGCTGGCCATTATAATGTGAGAGTTCCACTATCACACTACCTCGTATCAGCTGGAAAGCAATGGAAAGCAATTAAGTTTAAGTCTAACGAGGCTGGAACACAGCGAAAACACACTGCAGGAGGACTTTCAGCTGGAAAAATAATTTTTCAGCCTCCCTCTATTACGCAAGCGAGCAGAGTCTGTTCTACCTTCAATTGCAAATACAGCGACTGGCATGAAAGAGGTGCATTCTAGAAGATTAATGAGATACATGAAATCTAGTAGAACAGAATGGATATGCATCATACATGTCTCCTGAAGAGTTCAGCATGTGGAGCTAGTGCCTGTGGATCAGCTTCTTTCACAAAACGCATTACTTCCTCTATTGACCAGGTGGATGGATCCTTATTCAACATTCTTGAAGGTTCCCTTTTAAGTGAATTCAGATCTGGTCCTGTTGTGGAACTTGCAGCTTTTGGTGTAAGAATATTGGGAAAAGAAGTATCATTAGTCTATACACTGATGCTGTACACTAGGCATGTAAACGACATTTCGTTTTGCATACGACATTCTTAGCACCAGGCTTATTCATTCTTTGTCATATGTTAAAATAAAGAATGTTTTATTTTTCTTCAAGTATCAAACCTTAATAACAAACTGTTCTGTTTGTGTGAAATACTTTATACAACTGCAGAGAATTAGAGCAACATAAAAAATAGCACTATGACATACCTAGAGGGATTAGTTTGACTTGTGTTTGGTTCCTGGATCCCAAGAAGCCAGTATCTAGGAAAGTGGCAAATGCAAGTTCAACTGTGCAGAGTGACAGGAAGAAACCCTATCTCCGTATATCAGCAGTACAGAAATAACTGATAAAATGCTCAGGAAGCAAGCTGTGTTCAACAAGCACTGCCCAATCCAGCCCATTGCAGAGTCCGTGACAGCAGTGAGAGGAAAGTGTGGCAGGAAAAGACTCCTCTGGCTTGCACCATGGTATTAGTTCTAGCAGGCTTAAGTTCTACATTCGAAGTTACATTAGCAAGCCTGACGTGCTTGGCAACAGCACAACATCTCACTCCATATGTAACATATTTTCTGTGGCAAAGAACTTCTTTGTTCATAACTCAGGGACTTTGCATGTTCATAAAAGCTGTTACATACTTTGGAAAGTTTAGGCATATAGCATACCTTCAATCCTCCTCTGTATTCGATTCCTACTGACTTCATAGTAACTGCTGTTCCCAGCAGAGCTCAACGACAGCCGGCGCAGGACTGGGGCTGAATGTGAGGTAGCAGTCACTGGCTGAAAGGAATTCCTGTAATACGCTGCGCTCCCTGAAGTACGATATTCGCTGGAATTTCGATGGGCCGGGCTTGAAGGATTTACTGAATTAAGTGCAGAATCTATAGAGTCCTCAGAAAAGCAATGCTCTTTGGAAGTGCTGTTTTCTTCTATAGGTAACGTTTCTGCTACAGAAAACAAAAGCATTGATCTGTTCAAAATGATGGACTTTGGACTCTGTAACTTTGTTATTTAATTCCTTGCTATGTTCTCTCGAAGATAATAACAAGCTCCAAGCCTGTTATCAGATCTCCTGTGAGACAAGACTTACTGCAGAACAGTCGTTTTCAAGTAATCACTGGTCCTCTACTACATTAAAAAAAAATTCCAGTAAAATGTCTAGTAGTCAAGTTTGAAACAGTCTTCCATGAATCATCTCAGCTGTATTTGTTAAATATTATGAGCAGGGCATGGACATAAGGTTTGTTTGTTTGTTAAATTGTCTGATGTTAGTATTAACGCATACACAATCTCAGTCAAGCATTTTCATTATCTTTCTTAACGGTTACTTTTTGAGAATCTGCTTAAGAGTGCATTATAATTATCCTGCAAGAATTTTTTAACATAAATAAAAACTTAACTAGCAATTGTTTAAGTTGTTTTACACAGTAGAGGGAGTCTCTGACTTCACAAGCAAGCAGACAATTATGATCTGTAGGTCTCCATATGTTCAGAGACAATAGCCATCACTAAAAACTGAAGAGATTACATGCAGAGCTGCAGAAGGCTGTAAATCCTAGTTTCACATGCACACTAACACAATACACTCTGACCACAATGCTGTATTCTACGAGTAGTTAAACATCAATGGGAACACCACTCCACTCTCTCATCATTCTATGTTCTCAACTCCGCTTGCACTAGGCCAACATCTAGCCTGAGGAAGAAGTTGGAAGCCTGATGCAAAAATCTGCACGAAACAAATGCTGCTTTGGCAAGGGAGTTAAGACCTGAAAAATATAGCTCACAGGTTCACAGAAGTGTAAACTCCACATTACCATCTTGAAAATTACCAAAGTTATAAAACATATGCCAGTGAAGCAGCATATTCTTTGGGGTAACTGGTACAATCTGTGAAACTAGTTCCTAGAATATGCTTTTTATTACCCTTCTTCTATGACAACTTCCAATAATTTCTTGGGAAAATACCAGAATTAAATAAAGGAAGAGTATTTTCCTCTAACAAACAAACAAGAAAAAAGAAAAAGCCCACAGAGAGCTTTTTAAGCACGTTGTTGTTCCATTAGGTTCTCTCTCTCATGAAGTCTGTTTAAAACTGGAGTTCAGTGAAGAACTTTGAGTGTACTTCACAGTTATGATCTTCAGACATTATCCCAAAATGGAACAGACACCCAGAGAACCGGTTCCCTGTTTAGTGAACTCAGTAAAGCAAGACATGCAGTACAGCATAACATCTTCTAACAAACACAACACTTGTGGCCAAAAGAAGCTTTTACGCAAGCCCTTCTCTTTCAAGTACACAATCCCCAAGACAACTACTACAAACTTTCTAGTTTGAGCTGTACCAAAAAAGCAAAGCAGTGGCTGCTGAGGTTTTTGGAGAAAACAAACTCTTATTTGTCAGCTTGAAGAAGATGCAGTAACTTGTCAAAATGAAAGCAAAAGCCAACTTCCTACAGTATTTCAGAGATACCAACAGATGCAACAAACGATAAGCACCATTAATATTAAAGGAAACTAATGAGAAAATTAGATCAGCAGAGAATGAGATCACCAAATGAAGTCTCAGTGCAAGACTGAAGGGCAGAAGGAAGTGATACTTCAAATGGTTACAGCAAAGCACTATGAAGGAGCACAAGATTAAGTTGAATTTGTAGATACCTTTTCAAAGGTATGATGAAATACTGGAAACAATATTCCACACCAGAAAGTTTCAAATGGAGTATTTCAGCAACTATCGGTCATCTCCGTGCAATGTCTGAAGAAGGAATCGTTTCATAGTAACCAAGCAGAGATCCCAAATACATACTTTAAATAATCATTTTATATAACTTTCCACATGATCTCTGAAGACATAAAGGGTTTTAAATTGACTATATTACATATTTAGTCCAATTCTATCACAGGCTTCTTTCTGATGCTACAGATCCAAAATTAAGCAACAGTAAATAGGGATGGCAAAGATAAACTTTGCTTTCTTTCCCGAGATACTAGCATTTAAGCTTAGGTAACTGTAATGCGAGCAATCTTAAAGATGACTCTTTAAGAATAGTATAGAAGATGGTATATTTAGTTAGGTTTGTACAGATGGAATATAAATAGTACAAACGAGTAATGGCTCACCTTGAGATGGAAAGGCTCACCGTGGACTCCACGCAAGAGGGATCTCCAAGAAGAGATCCTTTCCTGGTGGTGGTCAGCCCTTAAATGGGGCTTGGGGAGAGGTGGAGCCAGGCTCCACCCCTTCCAATCACACAGGTGTTATCACCTCCACCTGTGCCCCCATGGCTGACTCAATGCTCACCTCAGGTGACCAGTCAGTGGTTCAGGCTGTGATTCAGCAGTTCCCTTACAGTAACTGCTCAGGTCACATTCACAAGGTAGGAGCACTGGCATACTTCACAGGGGTGATTACCTTTTAAATTAGGTGTTACTGTCCAGCAGCTACACTGTCTCAATCCATCCCCTTTCCATCCATCTAGTTTCTCTATAAACCAACCCCAACCGCAGTCTTGTTGAAGGCATGGTCAACAGGTATGAGAGCTGATTCAGAACTGGTGTCTGATAAATACAGCTTTGCAATCAGTGGAGCAATATATGACAGCCAATATACCACAGGATTTGGAGGAGATGTGAGTAGTAGCGGGATGGAACCAGAACAAGATTTTTCCTGTTACACAGGAGGTTCCACTGAAGAATACCTGAACTCTGGGTAAATGTATGAAAGGCCAGTCAAAGGCCTTATGTTTCAAATCTGAGGGTGACAACAGACAGTTAAAGACTGAAGGCCTTAGAAGGAATCGGACGTTTTGTTTTCTCGAAGCTCCTCCGGGAATAAGCTAGTTGTTTTGCTTCAAACATAACTACATGATGTAACTGGCTGCAGTAGTAAAGAACACACTGTTTTCAAGGGGAGGGAGACAGAGCTGTTTCTCTTTCCCTTCTCTTATCTTTCAAAACTTCAAGAAGAAACTGTTACGGAACAGAAAAGACAGCAAAATCTGCAAAACATATCTACAAGCAGATCAGAAGGAAAATGAGCTGTTTGAAAGACCCTTTCCCACAATTATTCCATTTTGCGTTCAAATGGTATTTCAAAACAACTCTTTCAAGACAACTGTGTCTCAATGGAGCCAGAACTTTTCAGGGGCAGATCTTTCTTGCTAACCAGCCCATGACTGACCGCTATGAAATTACCTCCAGATTTTCAGCAGAGGACATTGCTCTAATGGGAAACACACAACACTAGAGAATACTTTGCCTCTCAAAACATACACACAGTACAATCTCAGACCTCTGAAGCCATTGTAAAACATTTCTCTCCCTCCCCCCTCCTTTTTTTTTTTTTTTTCTCTAACCCAGGTAACTGCACTTTACAATGAACTACTGATATTAAAATGAATTTGTAAGAATGCATTGACTTCATCTATAAAAGGGTTCCAGTATCACAATGCTCAACAGGGAATAACATGCACACTGACTTACTTACAGGGCGATTTCTTATAAGAGAATGCAGGTCTAAGACATTTGTCTATCTCTAATTTCAACAACTTCATTTCTATAGAATTGAGTGCCTTACAGTTATTCACGCAGTTGCTTACTAGAAATATCTGATTTAATTGTACAGATATTGCAGACCTAAAACAGGGTTTACTTTAGACAAATACAGCTCTGCATTGACAATTTTTATATTTCTGTTGCTGTTACTTCATAGAAGTTAACACACTGTGTTTGTATAAAATAACACTTTGATATCTTCTTCAGCTTTAAGTGTGGCCCTAGGACTCTACATAGAAAAAAAGATTATTCTTCTGCCCACAGTAAGACTAACAGACAAAAATGACCCCAGTAACTCCAAAAAAGAAAACAAAGAAAAGAAATAAGAAAAAAAAAAAAGAGAGAAACAAATGACTAATCTCAAAAGCCTTTGGAAATAATATGCAAATACACTGAAGCAATAGAAAGTATCTATCGGATGAGATGAGTCACATCAGCAAGTTACCATGGTTTGACAAGCAGCAAAGGCAGAGTAAAACCACGCTTCCTTAAGTCTCTCTCTGAGGTTTAAGCTGACATGCTTCGCTTCACATGTGAGGCAGACTACAAATCAGCACAAGCTACTGCAGCTCAGCCACGGCACAGGCAAAAGCTCTCCTTGTCCTGGAGTCAGCTGCACAGAGAGGCTGCTCTGCTCCCACCCCTGCCATGGCTGCATTTTATCCAACCCATCCCTGCGCTCATCCGAGTCCACAATGAGTCAAGTGCAGAGAAGTAAACTGCAAATGACTCCTAGCTTCATCAAAATGTTTTCCATGTTTCGGGTCACCGGGTCAGCCTGCCACCCCATCATCAGGGAGGTGTGGGATGCACTACAGGGAGGCAAGGAGAGAAGAAGCAGCACAACTTTTAGGGGCAGCATGACTTTTAGGGGCAGCTAGCCATACGCTCAGTTAAACTGCACCATCAAAACACATTGGCCCAAGCCGAGAGTTATTCAAACTTATCTCCTAACTCATTTCAAGGCAATTGTTTTTCTACTAAATAGCCATATATGAAGCAAGAAGCTTCAAATGTCACCTATCTGCCTGGATGATTTCACAAAGAAGACTGACATGTTTAGGAGAAAGACTTCTTGAACTTGCAGTACATCGTTCCTAAGCACAAAATCCATGCCACTGATGAATAAATACTTCAACTCTCACCTGTCAAGAGCTAAAGACAAACCAGAGACATACAATGCACTCAGTCCTTCTGACTAGAAATACTGAAATCACATGCAATCCTCAGATGTAATACCAACACAATGTAATCACCTTCAGATGGATGAGCATCACTCCTTGGAAGCTTAGGGGAAAGGGGAGCAGTATATGGTGGAGAGTCCTGAGAATATCGTTTAGCACTTCCGTTTTCAGGTATTTCTTCTTTTGCTGTGAAGAGGAAAGTCACCACTTATTTATCCAGGTATAAAAATGCTCATAGGGAAAGTCAAAGTACAAAGGCAAAAGCACACATCAGTCATTCACCAGGTAACAAACCCATTTCTAACGTCACACAGACTCTGTCATTTCAATGCAAACTTAAGAAGCTGATCTAACAGCTTAGTTTATATTGTCATCATCCAAATTTCCACATTTGGGCTACTTTCCTGAAAGGTATTAAAGCAAATGACTTCTATCTGATGGAATGAAACAAACACTACTTCTCTACTGGAAAGACAAACAAAAAACAAAACAACCAAAATACCAAAACCACAATACTTTCTTTTCTAAACCAGGACCCTACAGGATTTTTTTTAAGCCAGATCTTACAGACTGAAATCACATTGATGTCAAAGTTTTCTCAACTATGGCTCCTGATAACCCTTGGACTGGAACTCGTAATACCAGCACTGCAAGCCACTTGATGGGAGACCTTGAGCATGCCATTTTCCTCTCAGTCTATATAGCCCCAGAGTAGCAAAACTTACATAAAATATTTCAAACAGCCAGCTGCAAAACCCACCTTCTCTACCAGACTGTATGCTGCAAAATTTAAAATTTTGTAGCTGTCACTGAGCAAGGTGGACAAAGATAGAAGAAAAGACTATTTAACGTAGGATAGGCTGAACTGAATAATCTTTCAGAGCAAACCCCTTCTCATAAGGTACTAAGCATCTTTCTTTATGCTTATTTTATTATTTGAACATAAATTGAACAGGCAAAACGTGATGCTTTGAGTCTGCTCTTTTAGTAACCCAGTAGTACAATATATGTGTTTCCTAGTTGACCGCAAGAAAGAGTTAGCCAAACAAAATGATTTCTGCACATGTGGTACGAGCTATCCCAACCTGCCAAAGCACTTGGGCTCTGGAACAAATTGACTAAGAACTGAACAGTATTCATTTCAGTCAATTCAAGTTACTGCAAGGCAGATTAAAATGTTAAATTTCATAAAGTAACAGCACTTCTCAAAAATATCAGTACTTGCAAACAAGTTGTTTAACAGTACCTGGCTTGTTCCTATCGTACTCCGTGGGACTATGTGCACATCCCATGTAAGGACTGAAAGGCTGGCTACTGAAAAGATTATCACACTGAAGACTGTGGCAGAGTTTCTCCAAGAAACGTAGGACAAATGATGCACTGTTTACAGAAGGAAGATTGATGGCATGCTTCTCCCCATCAAAGGAAGCTGTGAATAAGAAGATGATGTCAAACAGCCCCTGAGCATCATGAAGTATAGCAAAACACCATCAAGTAAAGGAGAAGACATTCAGCTTTGATTTAAACCATGCAAAACATGAGAGAAGTAAACAATCCTTCTGGTATTTAACACACTTCTATCCAAAGAACTGGTTGTACCTTCCATTGGATCCATGCCACTTTAGATTTGCTGCTCTATGAGAACCGATTTTAAGAGAATAACACTGGATTCAAACCAAATCTATTCTCTCATCATCAACATCTTATGGGCAATTTCTGTCATTTACTTAGAAAACAGTACCTCCATAGCACATATTTGCAGGAGATAATCAAGAAAAGAGCCTCCATTACAGCACTTGCTAGAAGGAAAAAAAAAAGGAAACTTTTTTTTTTGTTATTTTCTAACTGAACCGAGCTTACTTGTGGTAGCATGCTGACATCCATTACCACTGAAATTCTGACTACAGAAACTCGTTTTTGTCATTTGATATTTTACCATTAGAGAAATCCATCCTGCTGTTGACAGTGCAGTGGTGAAGCTCCAACTTAACTGTAAAGGAGTTAAGTGGCAGAGATACCACAACAACAGAATTAAATGAGTGATTACAAAGAGGCTGGACATGGGCCAATGTCTTTTGCTTGTTGTCCTCCTTCCTTACTCTCTAAATATTTAGAATGATGTAGTTAATGACAATTTTCTTTTTTGTACGATTCTAGAAAATAATATTGCAAAGGCTACTAGTACGTAGGTAAATAATTACAATTATGTTAGCTGAATCCTTTGGTTATTTCTGATTAGAAAGACACTATAACAAAACAGGAACAAACTTGTAAATTATGCTTAGGGTTGGAAAGAATCAGTGTGAACACCAGGTTTATGCATCAATTTGTCTTCTCAGCAGCTTTCTGTTTTTGAGCTTCTGAATGGTAAGCAGAGTTTTGAATGATCACATTTGGTTAGTAGCAGATGCATTTTCAAAAAAAAAAAACCAACACAAAAATGACAAGAAAGCCTTTATTCACAGGTCTGAAATAAGAAGCATTTCCATATTGTGTTACAGAAGAGACAGATATTATACACAAAAACAAAGAAAACGCCCCAGTTCTAGCATATTTTATGCTTCCTTAGGAAATCAGAAGTGTGACTGATGGATACTGTTAAGTGAGCCTACCATTAGGGTTAATGGAAGTACACAAGCTAGCATCAACAATAACATGCTACCTCTCGTTTGCTTTCATTGTGGAGTGACCCAAGGCAGGTGCCCAGAGATTAAGAGTCAGTACCACAGGGACAAATCCTAGACTCATGGGTTTCCACGGTCCATTCATTTTTTCCAGACTCCAATGTTTAAATGAAAACCTAATGATTCACATGTGGCTCAGACACAAGGCTCGCTACCTCCTGTTTTGGGAAGGGGTCTCTGGAGGCATATTTCTGCTCGGAACTCAACCAGTTCTGGAGAGCAAATGGGCTGCGAGACCCAGCACAGCCTGATCTCCTGATATTTACTGCAAGGTAGCACTGTCAGCTGCAGCAAACATTTAAATAACTTCATAATAGCCTCACAGGTAGTCTTATATGGCCTTGGGGAAATTACTTGTTCTCCACATCTTAATTTCTCATTTTGAAAAGAAGCACCGAAAAGAATAATATTATCTCAGAGTTGTCAGGAGGATAAAGCAAGAAACATCTGAGGCCATCTGACTGCCCCAAGACATACTATGGGAAAAAATCCACAAAAAAAGGATTCAGTGCAAACACAGCTCCCTTGTACTCCAAACATCTAAGCGCAACCATAGGAACTCCAAGAAAAGAAGTGGGATCCAAATCCACAGTCCCAACTCTCTGCTCTGCTTGGGGACAACATTAGCTTCTTACATCCAAGATAAATGCTAGGGCTGAAAATAAAAAGGAGTTCTTCTGAGGTGCAATAACCTCAACCTCTAATGACAAATAAACAGGGAACAGAGGTTGTTTGTGCAATCCCAGCCCTTGGGATGAACAGTCGTTCTCATTTCTTTACTTTTCATTGTGTAGGTGTGTTTCAAGCAGCAAGCTCGAGCCAAGAGAAAGGCTGAGAGCTAAACTATCAGACAAAGTGTCTGTCTGATAGTGAAGAAAATCACCCAAGAGACTGATTTAATTCTTTGCTTGAGAAGGTTTATCTGAACCTCAGTCTTTTTCATCCCACTAAATGCCACAGTCTCAGAGCTACAAGCAGAAAAAAGGGGCTGACACTGCCACCATGAGTGGGCTTGCTAATCAAGCCTTTAATTTCCCTTCGGTTACATTTGCCTGAATTGAAACCTTATGCATCAAGCAAAATTAAAATGGTTTGTGCTTTTGTTTTGAGTAAGAAAAAGTCCTAAATTCAACTCCATTCAAAACAATTATTTTCTCTGGCAGCTGAACCAAAAGAACCCACTAATTATTCACACATATTGTAGCAAGATTATTTTATCCATATCCCAGCACGCAGTTTTCTACTATAGCAAATACAATACTTGCCATGAAAGTTCATCACAAAAGATGTAGATTTTTTTTGCTTAATCTCTGATGCAGACAATTGCTTTCCTTGCCAGTCTTAAAGAAAAGCCAACTATACAAAAAAAAAACTTTCAAACAAAAACTCTACAAGAAAATACTCTCACAGTTTCATTCTGTAATTTTTCATTTCATTCCACTGCATATTTCCTGTATATACCCTACCTTCCTATTCAACTGCACAGTTGGTTTTAATGCGTTACATTAACCTAAGTCACATTCTGTTCTTCTCAAAATATACCCCACAAAAAATTTTGATAAAGTGACTCAAGACTTGATTGACTGCTCAGTTAGCACTTCAGCAACCAATGCAACAAGCTGATGAGAAGACAAGGGCTAAAAAACACAGGCAGCCCACGAGGGCCTTGTGGCTCTGTAACACCTGAGAGAGCTCCAGCACTTTGCTTCAGGAGCAGCCCACAAAGCCAGGCTCCTCAAGCTTAGGGCTACTGAGCTGGCTTCTTTGAATCCTGCAGTAATTACAACAGTAATTCCTGCTCCTCAGGATTTTTGAATGAAAACATATTTTTACATCTGCTCTGTAAAATACTTCCTTTCAGCTATTCCATCATAGCCCAGATTCACCACTGGACTACAATTTAGTCCTTCTTCAAGAACCATCACAATCAGAACACTGGCAAAGTTCATCTCAGTATATTCTGTTTGAAGAAAAATGACTTGTTGGAACATAGCACAGCAAGGTATTAACAGTATAATAAAATTTCATATATTTTGCAAAAATAAAGTAATACAAGTTTGAAACCCATGCTCATACAGTGCTAATAAACTCTTTATTACTAAGTAAAATAGAAGTGTCTATCTTGTGAACAAACTCGTGCGGACACATAAGCAAGGACTGGTGAAATCCTGCTATATGCAGGTCAGGGTGCTAGGTTTTAGATACTGTTAGATAGCAACACCTTTTACAAGGATTTAATTAAACCTGTATTCCACTAATCATCTTTCACACCTGGTGTTAATGTAAGGAGATTAAAGTAACACCAAGTCTTTTTACTGCCAGTGATAGAATTATGAATTGATGTGCTAACTGCCATATAGAGTACTTCCTAGCCTAGAAGGGGAAAAAAAAAAAGTCAAGCAGCAGCAGCTATTTCAGATTGAGATATAAGGATAATTTATCTGTAGGCATGGCATTAATATGTAGCAGAAATAAACGTATTCCCTAATAGAGGACATAGGAGAATGAACGCTGACCTAAGAGACCGGCGAATGGAGCAAAGGAAGAAGCAGCAAATTTAACATGTGGAATCACTTGCCTGGAAGCAAAACAGATTAGTTGGAAACTTTTCACTCACTTGGTTAAGGTATTAAGAACACAAACATTATGTATGGATAAGATTATGCGAATGACTTGAATTAATAAAGCTGATATTGCACTCATACTGAGCTCACTTGACATATAGCTACAGCTGTTGAGGTGCACAAGCTCTACTTAGTAATAAGAACCTAACCACACAGTCTACATGTAATTCAACTTTGCTATTGCCAGATCCTGATTTAAGAACTGTTCAGAAAATCCTGTACTCACACTGATATAAATTATACTCCACCAGGAGTCTCTCAGTAAAGGAGTTCACAAGTATACATTCTTGACTAGGCTTAAGGAGTTAGAAAAGTGATAGAATCTCACTGCAGTTACTTCAGTTCTTTTGCTCTATCCTAGGTTCACAAATGAAGAAACAAAACAATTAGAAACATCTTCACATACCAGTTATCATTTCCCCTCCATGATGGCCAGATTTCAGAAATCCAAAGACTGTTTTGGATTGATAGGCACAATCCACACAAGCCTGTACAGCCTGCTGAAGTACCACATTGACAGGACCTGGTCCAAAGTGGTCTGGAAGCTGCTGAACCTTCTTCTTATCCAGGTGAGGCCCAGAATTTCCATGCTTGTTGACATAAACACACACTGAAAAGGAACAAGCCATATTTACTGCAGAGTACTTCTGCTTTCTTCACAGCTGGTGCACACAGAATAAAGTAGAGATGCTTCACGTGGTAGAATTGCACAGTCCCAAATTCACTCCCCTCTGATCTCTAAAGCCTTTCCGTACCCTGCTAATGTACAAAGCCATCACAGCTTGCACTCCTCTTTCAACTCATCTCTACTCACACACTAGACCCAGTAAAGCAAGAACTACTAGTACACACTCTGAACTACCAAAAATCAATTCTAAAAATCTATCCTTATTACGTTACTGCCCTATTTTTTCTCATTTTTGAGAAGATACAGCAAAACAAACTCTATGGCATATGCCTGCCACGGATGCCCATTCTGAAGCCCCCACATAGCATTAACAATGTGTATGCATAACAGTCAGTACCTGTTATCTTCAGCAACAATGTACGTATGATTTCCACACTACAACCTGGTTTTCTCTGCTAAACAAAAGAACCATACTTACCTGGAAACTGTGCAAAGTGGTTTAAAGCTTATCATGAAAGCAATCAAATAGGACTATTGAAAACACTTCTTACAGAGAGACAATGAAAAACTGTCTTTCAAAAGGAACAGTGAGGCAGAAAAATATGGGAAAAAGCAGTATCCGAAGGGTTTCTCCTTTCTTCTTTTTGGCCTTGACTTATCACATGATCAGAAATGCACCCAAATCATTATTATAGCTTAAATCTGCAGTGATTAAGCAGACAATCTAAGTGATACATAATACAAAAGACTGCTGCATTTTCTCAGCTGTAGTATCATTTTGGCTTTCTTAGAAACATAGATTTTAAAAGTGAAACATTTCTATGAAGTGCTTCAATGATCTTGTATCTTCATGACTATCTCTTAGTCTCTGATGTCTGCAAATTGGAGGAAGCCTTTTTGAATGAATAAACAAAGATACAAATCGCTAAAAAGAGCCTTCATGACATCTTCTGTCTGACCTCAATAACAGCTGACTTCTGGAAGGTTTATTTTCCTAGGAAATACATAGGTATTTTCCCCTCATCCATCATTGAAGTTGGGATGGAGAAGAGCCTGACAACTTCTATTGTAAAAACAGTTTTTAAATGTCAAAAGTATCCCAAACAGAATTAACATAATTTATGGGCTTTTTTAGAAAGATCTGAGATTTCAGTTGACAACCTACAAATTGTTTCATTGCAGAGTTACAAGCCCCTCAACAAGCTAGCTCATTAAGTACCTTATTTTTGTTTTGCAACTTTTTAAGACACATTTCATTATATTTCCTCTTAAGTTTGCTTGTTTTAAAAGAAGGGAGATATTTCCCCTGATTGCCCCAGCACTTCTTGTTATAATGCAGGCACCAAAATACCAGTTCTGCAAAGTAACACTGGTACCTACAAATGTACTTTTAAAAAAACACCGTAGGCGAATAACAATTTACAGGAGTAAGTTTGCAGCACGTTACCATTAAAAGACTAATTTTCTTGAAAGTGAAGTCATTTCACACAAAAAATGTCATGAATTCTTTACCTGTGGATATAACTGCAGCAGTTGCACCAGTCAAACTAATTCCATCTTTAAGTATCTGTGTAGTGCCACTGTCTCCATCAGGAGAAGAAAGAGGAGAAGGTGGTGTAGGAGTCAGTTGCTCTGGTAAGATTTTTTTCTGTTTTGAGGAGGAAAATAAAAAAAAAGTAATGTTTTTCAAGTAGTATGCAAAACCTTTCTACTATCATTGATCATTCTACTGAGTGCTTATAGTTCCTTATTATGTAAGTAATGCTGCAAAGATGAAGTCCAGGAAAGGAAGACCAGAAACTGTCTGCCTGCATTTACAGTTACTTCAGCAAGTAAAAGCAAGTGGAAGACAAACAACTTGAAAAGGAAGCCACTCATAGTTGAAAAGAAGCAAGAGAGCAATGTGCTATATATATAGTCAATTCATGACCCTTCTAGATTTTAAGAATCATGGAACAGGTGTTTTCAATTACTTTCCTGCTCACATTCTTCCAGTCACCTGGGTTTATCACAACTCCAATAAATTATTTAGGCTGTGCATATATTCTCATGTCAATTCTGATGCAAATTTAGCTGTCAACTTTACAGAGCATCTAGATCTTCCCTCAGCTTGTTTCAAAGAGGTTGGAAATTCTTATGTAAACACTTTCAGGAACTGGTGCTCTTTGCAAGGTATCAGATAAATCAAGAGTTATAATTCAGTCACTTGGGTTTCCAAAACTTTCTTCATTCCCAAACCAAATTTCTTTGCAGCCTACCATATAACAGACAGACAGATTTTGCATCACTAAGATGTGGAAATCGATCAGTGTATTACCTCCCAGCTAAGAAAAAGAAAATGCTGCAATTTAGTTTGGTCTGGGTTTTAAAAAAGAGGCATATGCCAGAAAGGCACTTCTGACGTGTTATGAAACACATGCAAATAAAAGAAGCAATTAATTAGCAAAAAACTCTTCACCTCTTCCTTTACCATTTTATTCTTGCATCCCCATTTTCTATCCTGACAAAAATAATAATAATAATTCAGGAATACAAGAGATCAGCCAAGGTCTTGACACTGCTGAAGGTGGCAGAGGCCTGGCTGCTCACATGGTAAGAGTTTACATCTAAAACTGGTCTACAGAGAAGAGAAAAATCCGCCAAGCTGACAGGGAAAGCTTCAATATGGAGGTATAAAAGTGTAATGGATGGATAAAGAGGACATTTACTAAATAATACATTAACAAATCATGCAGTAAGCAATGAAAATATACACCTTCCAAAGAGCAGTAGCACTTAACTTCTCCTAACTCCTACTGAGAACAGAAGTTCTTTTCTTCTAAAGTCTATGGTATGGTAAAGAAAATTTCTGTGCTCTTTACTGATCTGCTAAGATAGGTTTGAAAGAGAAATTATTTGATAACACGGCACTAGACGGAATCACCACAAACGTAAGAGAGAGACTGCCAATGTTTGGCACTGCCCTGAATGAGACGAGGTGGCTCGGGTCAAACACTGAAGCAATGATGTATTACTTGTCAGAGACCGCCTATGCATCTTAACACTGGGAAACAGAAAGGTCTCCATCCTTAACACAGAGAATAACAATGCAGTTAGGAAGTTAGAGCTTTTGATCTGAAGCTCAGCATTCCTGAAGCCTCTCTGGAGAAGGGACTCTCCAGGGGACCAGTTGTCTGTTGTCATGCTGCAAAATGCCAGCAGTTGAGTTGAGAGGAAAAAGGAGGGAACAGGAGAAATGTAGCATGAAAACAAAATGTAAACACTAAGCTGTAAGCCAGAAGAACTGTCTACCCTTCACACAAACACATTACTGTGGTGAGGCTAGCCAGACATTTCTTACCTTCTCCTCCAGAATGAAGAAAGAATAAATTTTGGAACTACAGCATGTTCCACTTGCTCAGCTGAGGTCCTCACTTTGTAATCCCAAAGTGAGGAGCAGCACACAGCAGTCCAACAGCCAGGCTGCGTCAGGAAGCAGGCTGTGCTTCCAGCTGGGCTCACCACATTTGCTCCCACCCAGCTTCACTAGCTGGCCCTGCCATCTGGGAGGGCACACCAGCACCACGTGTCTGCATAGAGCTTAGCACATGGGCTGGCATCTCACCACCCTTCACTGATGCTGCTCTTGTGGGGTCACATTTAGGGTTGCAACCAACACTCAGACCAAGGCCCTTTCTCAAGAAATGCATCTTAGGCAGCTGGGCTGGAAGAAATTCTTTGCATTGCTCTGCAAAGTGTACTTTTAAAGGTGATGGAAGAAACGTAAGGAGATTTTTTTTATTATGACAGTAAAAAGAAAAAACATACAGTGCACACTGGGGGGTAGGAATGGGGAATAAGACTTGACATGCTTTTTATCCTTATGGAGAAGCTTAGGAAATATTTAAGTAAGGGAGAAAACTGCAACAGCTTAACATTCCTAGCTGCATAATAAAAATTAATACCTGCACAATGATAAACACTGCAGAGTAACAAGCTTAAAAAGGCAAGGAGTCCCAGCCTGACTCTTCACTGTGAGATTTAAGAAGTCAAACAAATCTCTTCCTCATCAAACACCAGACTGATCTCCCTAAACACATAGGTTTTGAATTAGCACAAACTCAGTTCGCATCTGGAGGACAACTGCACAGGCTGAAAAAGGTGGAAGGTTTTTTTCTTATTTGTCTTAAGACAAACAAACAACTGCATTCAAATATCTAAGCACTTATCACTAACATTGCATTTGTGTGCTTACTGGAAAGCACACAAGCTGCACGGCACTCCATATCACGTATACCCTGTACATACAGAACTCTCATTAAGCAGTTTCTCCTTGCTTCACCCCTACAGTATTAGGTACAACACTGCAAAGAAGAGTGCAGATATGTGTAATGTCTTGGCAATCTTACACATACTTACCACATACTGTAGCAATAAAAATTTCCCATGGCTTCTCTAAAGGAGCTCAGTTGTAAAGTTTTCAGTGCAAAAGTTACCATAGTAAGATGCCAAGTTAGACAGGCACCTCAAACTCAAGATACTACAAAGTCTAACGTTTAGTCGACTGTCCCACAGAGGAAATCAGACACGCACAGAGGTGCCCCAGATTCCCTTCCTCATCACAAGAACTGCCAGAAGTAACCCCCAAACCCAAGCAAAGCTCAGTACCTCACACAGACCAGGTGCCAAGTGCAGTGCTCAGAGAAGACGCTTCCCATCACCCAGCATTTAGAGCCCAGAAGCCTCTTCTAAAGGTGAGATGCTTCCAACTACCTTCCATTTATTTCTTTTTCACAAGACACAGAGGAGCAGAAAACCTTTATGAAGAACTGCGTATCCTGTCTTACCTGAGTATCTCCTTAAGATTAAAAAAAAAAAAAATGTGTTCAATGATCTCCATTAAAGCCCCTCAGGATTATGGAAAACAGCCAACCCACCAGCTCAGCCTGTGGGGGAGCAGCTTTCTCCTCTGTAACCTGCACCTCTGTGTGGTCTCAGAAACAAGAGGGAAATAAAGCTGGAGCCCACACATCCCAGCAGCCTACTGGTCTGCATGCCCAACAGGGAGAGACAGATGGCAGAAGAGAGTACGGTTTCTACTTCCAGTCCCCAGAATTGTTCCTTACCCTGCAGTCATCACTGCAACCAAAGTGATTATCTCCAGTTTTGTCCTAGAGCCTTTTAGGTGTGCTCTAATACCACACTTCACTAGTATCTGACACTGACCATCACTGAAGGGAAAATACTTGTGCCATTACTTCACCCACTCCCATGCACCACTACCAATTTCCTACAAGCCCACAGTGACCCAAACTGGAGGAAGGGAAACAGCAAAACTTCCACTTTTGGAAATCAGGGTGTGCGTGGGTAGCTGACAAACATCCATGTCACAGATTCAGCTCTGAAGGGAGCAAAGTACAATGCCATTCAGGCTCATGCCTGAGGAAATGCATTGCCTGAAAAGGAGCGTCCTGGTTCATGCAGGATCTCCAGCATGAGGGGTTATCCACGAGATTAATTTGGCAAATCCCACCATATACTTAAAATGCCCAAATTTTGCACCCAAATCCTCACTGTTCCTAATCTTTTGTAGTTCAATGTGAGAGGAAAAAATAAATAAAGAAAGAAAAACATGCAAATGGTTCAGTAATAAAATAACCCAGACTAAAAAGCCTAAAGGTTTCCCCCTGGTTCTTGGGATGTTACTGGAAATGGCTATTCCAGAATAGTATTTTTCAATACCAACAACACATCGATAAATTAATCTAAATCAGTACTCCTGTACTGGAATAAGAAAATCCCAGAAGTTTATCCTGAGATACTCTAGAATCGCTATTCTAGAATTTTTGTTGTAATCAACTTCCGAACACAGTAAAGCCCTGAAGGCTGAAGAGAAGCCAGAAAATTAATTAAAAAAATAATAATAATCTCACTACAAAATTTTGCAATACAAAGTAAAGTAGTAGATAAGGACTAACCTTTTTTCCAGGTTTTAAACTTTTTTTCCTTGTTTTAAGATTCTCAGTATGAGAGGTGCTTTTGGTCAGGGGAATATTTTTAGGAGACCTGCCCTTCTTGGGAACTGTAGACTGTCCAGGGGGTTTGCCCCGACCTGGTTTCCTGCCCCGCTGCGCTGGTACTGGAGCAGATTTCTGTGGAGACTGCATTGAACGCCGGGTCACTTTGGAAGGGGAAGATTGGATTTTTGCACTGCTCTTTGTAATGGAAACTGAGGAAAAACAAAAACAAAAGGGAAGGGGGGGAAAACCTCAAAATGAACGATGGAAAGCAACTTTTCTAATAAAGGCTTTAAAAAAAAAAGTGTAGTGCACAATTTACATTGTAAAATAAATATATTTGGATATTTTGAACCCCAGTGGTTGGCACAAAACTATGTAATTTCATTAAAGCCAAAGAGAGAATTCTTTGTACCCATTATTTTAAAGGGACCTTCCTAAGGAAAAAAAAAAAAAGCCCACAAAAAAACCATTGAAATAAAAATAAAAGCAAATTAATTCACTCACCTTATAAATGCCTCCCATGATTTTCATTATCACAAGACAAAGTACCATTCATCAAGAAGGCCTTGATAATACTTCACGAGGTATAGAGCCCATAAAACACCCACTCTCCTCCCAGAGCAGTTCCCATAATTGCAAGACATGCCAACTACTTCTAGCAAGCTACAAACCGATTCTGAGCAGTGAAGAAGTCATCCAATTAAGAGGAGAAACTGATGACAGGCAAAGTATCATTCATCAGTGTTTGTCTGAGACGTTGCTTTAGAAAGTTCAAATAACTGTACTCAGATTTTTCTACTTGGAACAGATTTTTTTTTTCTTATTATGTTTTAATTTTGGAAGCCAAAATAAAATATCATTTTTACTTAATATTACTACTGGAGTGGTTCTCTGTTGATTCTTCCATCCCAGTAAAAAAAGAATCCTGATCCACTACATACAAGATGTGACTACATTATAATCTGATGAGAAGCTGCAAACTGTAATCAAATTTCATTGAATAAAACTTCTTAGTCTGCAATCATTTCCACCCATCTCACTTCTCTGAAGCATTAATGATGATTTTACTGTAATGATTCCCCTAGCAACAGACTGATTAAAACTCCAGGAGGTTGTCAAATGGAAGAAATCCTCAATAAGAAGACGCCCTGCACCACACTACTTGTGGCCAACACAAAGCAATGACCAAGTCCACAAAGAAACATTCTGTTTCTTGGACTGAGTGCTGACAGACAGGCAGATACAGAAGCAGCTAAATGAGAGGTAAAAAAAGAGGATGATGAGAATTTTTGTGATGGTAAACCATCCTTGTTATGCAAAGCATGGGAAAGGAAGAGCAGAAAATACTGTACCTTTCAAATAATTTAAAGTCTTGACACTAAACTTAGTTTTCCAGTATCATAATGTCTTTGCCACTTGCTTTTTGCAGATTGCTGATACAGGAAAAACTCCATGATCCACATTAACTGTAAACACCGTGAGCTTAACATGACATGATGCAGAAGTGTTACAAGTTAGGGTTCAAGCGGGCTTTGTGTCAGACACCAGTTCCCAATCCAAAGGACTACTGCAGTCAAAAACAGGAACACATGGGACTTCTAAATAGTTGGTTTCTTGGGTTTTCATGAATTTCTAGTAATTCTTCCCCTACAAAATTAGTATATTGATACTTTCTGGAAAGCAAATAAAACTCAAAGATACACCTGAAACAAGATCTGGAGAATATTCTTAGCAATTAATAGTTTTAACATCTAGCTATTTGAGTGACAGTCACCTGAATAGTTCAGTACCTAGCTTTGCAACTGTTATTTTGACTCTACATTTTTATTCAAGTAACTGTTATGAAGTACTTGCAGTAGAAAGTAACACAGTAAGGATGAATTACATACTACAAGCAGATTTCTTATGCAGCACAAGTTCTTCTCACATCCATTTTTAAATGGATATGAAATCTGTTTACAAACATAGTGATTCATCTGATTTGATTACTAATCTAATATTCCTAAATGTAAGTTCAGGAGAATTTTTTTCATCATGACTGGTTGCAATCCTTAAATACATTAAATAGAGACATTACATCCCTAGGTACCTGAGAAGGACCACCTTCTCAACCTGGAACGTGACTGATTTCCTTTTATTTATCTACAACCAAAACTTACTCTCATATGCAATGATAGTTTAAACTGAGCCAGAGAATTTTATCCAATTGCTGGCAAAGCATTACTCTCATGTCTCTGAATTGCTGAGTGACAACTTGCATTAGTCAGTATTTCTGGAAAAGCAGAGCAGTATGCTGCACTACACAGTACTACATATTACATGTGTCATGCTTTCATGAATGTAAAATACAGCTGTTTTTATTTACTCATGCTACACAACTAGGTGTCAAACCATCGTGAACTTGTAATTTGTGGTTCACAAACCCTTTGTGCCTCCGCTGAAATCTAGCAAATGCATTTCTATTCCTTCACAGTAAATACAGCGTGTGTTAAATACAGATCTAATTACAATGTCAACAGGTCCTACAAGCACAGGTATGAGTTTTGATATTCTGAGCAATCCCTACTCCCCTCCAGAAGGATATTTACAGACAAAGAGTAACAACGCAAACAGTTTAACCACTTCAGGCTGCCCTCTCAAAATACACATAGCAAGTATTCTTAGCACAGCATCTTCCTACCTGCATACGCCAAAGGACCAAACATTAGCAGCATTAACCACTGGGGGGGGGGTCAGGTCCCATTTGATATTTTTTCTTCTGACTAAGGCTGGAGCCGCTTTTTTCAGCACGCAGGACTACAACAAAGCCCATGCTGCCTGGGCAGCCTCCCTGAGATAGCAGCAAATGAGGAGGCAGCTATTTGCATTTGTTGATTTAAGAGAGGAGGGGGGCAGTGGGAGACTGCTAAAGTAATTCACATATTGTCTGCAGGCTGTATTGACAGTGATCATCAGTCACCTGCTCATGCTTCCTTCACCCCGGCCTTCAGAGGGAGACCAAAGGTTATGCTGGGTCAGAGGATCTGGAGGGAAATGAAAAGACATGCAAAAGCTAGCTGCCAACCCACTGCATCTGCAGACCAAGTTATCCCCACTAGACCACATGTTCCAAAAACTAAGATGTTTTAATAGTCTCATGAGAACTTGTTAAAATATATCAGTGAAAAGAATAGAGAGAAAAAGTGCCAAGCTCTGCTTGCAATTACTGCACTATTTAGCTGGAATATTTACAACAGAAAAAAAAGCACATTTGCCTTTTCAGGATACTGCTTTGCATCACAATAGTCTTCTCATTTGCACAAACAAAATAAAGCATTTGTTTCATGCTGCTCTTCTACAAAAATATCGACTGCTCAAGTTTCGGGAGTTTGATGCATTGCATGGCATTCTTTCCCAAGTCTCTTATTTATATCCAGAAACCATACTGGTGTCCTCAATAACCGAAGACCAGAGATCATAAACATCCTTTACCATAGTAACGCTAACAACTAAACTGAGTTTTCAAAGGCCTCAAGAGTTCTTGTTATTTTGTCAAGCTAGCAAAGTCTACAGTTGGTTACACTCATGCAATACACAATGAGCTTTCAAACCTTCAGCTACTGCTCTTTCAAAACATTACCAATTTATTGTCCAAAATAATTCCTGTGAGAATCTGACACCTATAAACTTCACATCCAATGTGTTTAAGAGGAATGCAAAACCCAAATATCTCAGAACCCATAACCTTAAGGTGCATTACCACCATTCAGCCCAAATTTGTGCAAGCAGATCCACTGGTGTCAACCAAGTTTACTACCATGAAATGGAAATGAAAGATTAGAATTTAGACTAGGATCAATTTCTGCCCATAGAAGCAAAAGAATTCACAAGGCACATGCAGGACTGCAAAACTGGACTCCATAACGTTATCCTCCAAGATCCCGTGCCAGAATAAGTCAGATGTTCAAAAAAAAAAAAAAGTGAAATCCAAAGCTACTGAACAGCTCCAGCACTTGAGAAGGGATGGAACAGATGACAGCTTTCATGGAATTCTAATTATTAAAATTCCTTCAAATAATCTATAGCAACAGTTTCACTCTACCCCTTTAACTGATACCAAGGAAAAAAAATACATTTCAATTTGTAATATTAAAACATTTCAAATCTACCATTCACTTAGTGTCACAGAGCAGCAATTACAAGAAAAGATGTAAGAAAGTTGAAGCAAAACTGCATGAAGGAAGATAGTAACCCATTTTGCCATACATGCGAACACAGCATTGCTACCTCAGGTGAAGCTGCCTATAGGACATAAAAACAGTAATTCAGAGGAAAAATAAACATTTCTTTCAAGACAGGAGTTATTTTGTTTGTAATGCAGTACTAGTCATATGTCTCCCTGAGAATGAAGCAGAATGTTCTGAGAATGTAAAAGCCTGCCCTCCTCTCATCTACGGATTACAGAAATTGAGGCAAAAAGATTTAGCAACTTACCCTAAATCCATGGGAGAATCCCATAGCGGAAGTAATGGAAACACTTCTTGAATTCTAGCCATGAATTTTAACTATAAAATTAGCATTCCTTAATACACTACGTATTTATTGTGATAGTTTTGACAAACTGAGAAAGGAAGTGGAAAAGATTAGCAAGTTTCCAAAACCACTTACTGCTAAGCATTACTAAAATGTACATGCACGTTTCAGTTGAAAAAGGAGTCATACAAAAGTATCTGTAATACATGCTACCTGTTTATATTTCTGCCAATATTAAAAAAAAAGGAAAAATAAACATGTTATCTTGCTATCTTATGTGAACAAGCTTTGCCTTACACAGTCCTGAAAGATGAAACAGAAGACTTTGAGCAATATGAGATTGAATTGAGGCAAAATGTTTCTTTTTCTCTGACTTCCTCAAACAGCACTGCAGCACTTGCTTCATCACCTCCATCCTCAGCACAGCCCAGGACTCCCTTGTTTTCAACAACTACTTAAACCAATACCTATGGAACGGGTCTGGGATCTTTGTGGATACCTGTGAAAGTACAAATAAGCTCCACCAAAACCCACTGCTCACCAAACAAAGGCATACCACTTTAAAAAAAAAAAAAAAAAAAACATTTTTAATAATTCACATGGGGGCTGGCAGAAGTGAGGCATACAGGCAAAACAGAAAAAGACAGACCCCTGGAAAGATCCCTACGGTTAAGCTCCTACAAAGCAAGAACCGTGAAAAGCCAGCTTCTAGGATCTCATTGTTCCACCAAGCACCACTACTTATGCTAGCAAAAAACAAAACCAAACAAACAAACAACCCCACCAAAATCAGAACAAAATGAACAACAACAACAAAAAAACCCTACACTCTATTTTGTTGATAAACTCAGATGGAAGAGACCAAGTTAACAATTAACTTTTGAAACAGTACAAGTTTGATTTAGCTGGATTCGCTTCAGGTGCGCCAGTATGTTAAGCCAGACAAAGCCTACCTCTACATATCAAGCACAAAAGTTTCTGCATTCCGATTCTTGACCTTGTTATTACTGATTCTGAACAGTTTCTGTCATTACTGCTCCCCAAATCACCTCAGCAGGATGAAAAGTAGGCTCAAAATTAGACTGTAACATGCAGTAAGCTTCAGGGGAAACAAAACAAATGCAGAGCGTGGTTATCATAAAGCTGTGATTTGTTACATTTCAGGGTGGGATCTGAATGAGAGCATTGATATTCTTAATACAGCTTGTATATACTAACACAGATTCAGAAAAAAATCCACCCAATCCCATGCACTAGCTGGGCAACACAACCACTGATGCCATTAGTACTCACAAGCCCTCAATGAGAGGTCTTGATTTGTGCCACGAGTCAAGTAAGCATGGTGGAAGTCTGGCCCAGATGAACAGGTAGCCTGCAACTTGGGGAGATAGAAAATATACGACCTCTGGAAGCAATATGTGACTTCACAGGGAGTTTGCTGCAGCTCTCATCTGCAGTGAGAAAACAAAAGCTAAAACTCCACTACAGTTGATGGCAATCAGGGTGGTGTTAGACAACAAAGAAGTCTTTTTCAAGTATGTCAGCAGCAGGAGGAAAAGGAAAACACGGGACTGATACTTGAAGCAGACAGCCACCTAACAAGTAAGGATAAGGAAAAGGTGGAGGCATTTAATGTGTTTTTTTAATCTCAGTATTTAATAGTAATCACAGATTTTAGGGTGCCTGGACCATGGCTCAGGGAACAATGACTTTCAATCTGTGGTCAACAAAATGGTAAGGGAACAGCTGTTACTGGCTCTATGTTCCTAAGTCCATGGCATCTACTAAGATTCAGCCCAGAGCACTGAAGGAGTCTATAGACAGTACAGCTGGACCTCTCAACAGTTTGCCAAAGGTCGAGGGAGTCTGGGCAGGTTCCTGCTGGCTGGAAGCTAGCCAATGTTACACTCACTGAAAAAAACAGGCATGAGAAAAGGCCCAGGAAACTACAGACCTCTCAGCCAGTAGTTGGAAAAGTTATGGAGAACATTGTACTGGGAGACACTGAAAGGCATGTAAAGAAAAAAGCTATTAACAGGTGTAGTCAACATGAGTTCATCACAAGGAGATCGAATAACTAAGGCTAGACTTCCCTATAATATTAAGTAACCTGTTAAGTATATGAACAGAAGGCAGCAAAAGTAATCTTCCTGAATTTTCTTAAGGCCCTTTATACTACACCCCTCTCAGCACCTTTCTGGACAAATTGTCTGACTGTGACACGAACAGACACACTAGGCTGGGTGATAAACTGGTTCAATGGCAGAGCTCAAACGGTTGCAGTCCACAGGTCTACATCTGGCAGCCGGTCACCGTCAATGTTCCCCAAGGATCAATTCTAGATTCAGCCCTGTTCAACATGTTTATCAATTATCCAGATGCAGGAGTGGAATGTATCTTTAGCAAGTCTGCTGATGACACTAAACTGGGAAGTGCTGTTGAATTCCTGGAGGAATGAGGGTCTAGATACACCGTTCACAAAGTTCAACAAAGGTAAGTGCCGCATGCTGCACCTGGGACAGAGCAATGCTGGTCACAGGCACAGGTAGGAGGAGAGCGATTGGGAAGCAGCCCAGCAAGAAAGGACCTGGGGGTCCCGGTGACAGCAGCTCAGCATCAACCAGCAGTGTCCTGGCACCCAAGAGGCAAACACAGTACAACCAGCTGGACAAAGGAGGTGATGCTCCTGCTATATTAGCGTTGGAGTGGCCTCACACTGAGTATCATAAGCAGTTCTGGGCTCCACAATACAAAAAGGATGGTAGGTCCACAGAAGCACCCAAAGGAGGCACCAAAGCTGGGAACAGGGCTGAAGGCATGTCCTGTGAGGACAGACTGAGCGCACCGGGAAGAGGAGGCTGAGAGGTACAACACTGCTCCCTGCAGCACCCTTGAACAGAAGCAGAGGGAGGTTGGGCGCTGCTCTCAGGAACTGACAGCAGCAGGGGAACAGCACAGGGCTGCCAGAAAAGGCTCAGACTTGGCATTAGGAGATGTTTCTTTCCCATGAGGGTGGTCAGACACTGGAAGAGGCTTCCTAGAGAGGCAGTAGATGCCCCATGCCCGGCAGTGTTCACAGGGTATTTGGACAACGCCCTCAGTAACACGCTCCAAATTCTGGTTAGCCCTGAGAAGGACAGGAGTTGGACCTGGTAATCTTTGAAGGTTCGTTCCAGCTGAATTCTTCTACTCTAAGAGGAAATAATTTTTAAAAATTCCATGTAACTGGAAATATATGTGCATGGAGCACTTGCTGTTTAAAAGAAAGAGAATTACAGTTACCTCGTAAGTGTGTTAAGATGGTGACAAAACCAGTTTTATAATAAGGTCACACCTCTGGGAGAGGTAAAACTTATTTTTAAGTAAGTGATTTCTGCCCCGTAGCAGCACCATCCAGGCCCTGCTGCATGAAGCCAAGAAACATTAATACCAAATAAAAAGAAAAAGCTTAACAAGTGAGAGAATGTGGCAAATCAGCTTTTAGCCTGAAGCACTGAGGAGTTCTTCATCTACAGTTCTGAAGACAGCATATATCTACTTACTGGATGCCTAACCCATTCACAGAAAGAAGCTGGCTGCACTGAGAGTAAAATGAAATCTCCAGCAGTACAAGATTGTGCAATTTCAGCATGTTTCTTTCCATAATGAAACTTAAGGATTACTGTGCTTATCTGATTTTTTTTCTGCTACTTTAAACAACTCAGTCCTTTCATAGATCTTACTGTAGCTCTCACTGAAGTCATTTCAATGCTTCTTTTGTAGAATAGTTCTGCAGTACTGAAGTTTACAATGATGTTGCACATTTGTGTACAACACTGTTGAAAATCCAGAGCAGTTACCTTGACGTCATTTCATTATCAGTAACAGGGAGCCATATTTCCGGTAGCTAGCTTGGAAAAAATCTGCACAAACCATTGAGACCGTGTCTGAAAATTAAGTAAAACAAAAACCAAAAAATCATTAAACAGACAAACAATGTATTCCTTAACCTCTCCTTGTCCTCTTACTGCAGTAACAGCTTTCTGAAGGAGACATTTAACATCACAGGCTGATTAGTGTAATGAAAGAAGATTGTTCTCACTAACGATAAAAGCAGAAAACAGAGAAAAGCAATGAGGTGGCACATAGTATAGAGGGGGAAAGACAGAGAGGAGGGAAGGAAGAAGGGAAAAGGATAAAAGCTACAGTGTTTCATCACTGTTAGTTTTTGTGGGTTTTTTTTTCCCCTGATAACAACACTTTCTTTCCCTGTTCACCAGAACTCACTCCTGCAAGGTGCAGTGAGCTTATCCCCCTTCAAGACTTCTTACAACACCTCAATCTGTCAGAGATCAAACTTCAGAAGACTGGGAGAAGAGGGGAGGATCAGGGAACTATGGGAACTGATCCTCTGTGGATGCATTTCAGATCCAAATGATAACAGTTCTTTACAGTGACATCAATCTTTGTGGGTGAAGCTACTTATTTCCCACGTGGCTTCTTCCCATATATTCTTCTTCATTCTTTTATGGAAGTGGTTTTGCTTATATGAGTTAGCTAAGTAACTGACATTTATGTGTAATGACTAAATAGTAAAAATGAAGTCATACAGAAACAGCAAACAAAAACTGCTCTGACAGTCTCCAGTCACCTGTCTTCTATGCCAATCATAAGCCTCAGATAAAACGGGTTACTTCTTAGGCATAGTAACAGCTATAAAATAACAATCTACAGCAGTTAAGTAGACAAACATAATACACTTGGTGCAGGAAAACAGTAGATAGAAAAACACGCAGAAGAGATTAGACTTTAAAGTCTTTTCAAAGTATATCAAAAGCAGAAGTTACTGAGAACCAAGAGATGATCAAATTTCAGAACAAATGCAGAAGGTAACTTTAAAGCAACAAGACCAACTGTTCTTTTTGCATTTGTGTTCACTCCAAGAAAGGTTCTGATAAAGGAACTGATGTGAGCTTTCTTCACAAGGATCTCAAACAAGCTCATGACATGAAGTACCAGTAGCAGAGGTCAGGAATCAGAGATGAAACAAAGAACAGAGCTGTCAGGGCAGACTGACCATTGAAGTTTTAAGGATAAAAAGTATAATGTCTGATCTACTGATAGTGCTATGAAGTTTGTCTTCAAAATTGCCTCAGGTCCAGAGGCATAAACGTACCTAACATGATGCCAATCCTCCAGCCAGAAAAGTATAGACAGGACACCTGATGTGTGTGCTGGACAAGTTATTAAGAACTACTGTATAGGAGCAGAACTAGTGAACACAAAGATAAATACAAAATATTGATGAAGAACCAAACACAGCTTTTGTAAAGAAAAGCCACATCTCAAAAATCCATTAGAATTGTATTATTATTATTATTAATTAATCGATAGGCATGCAGATGATTGAAAGTCAACTGATGCAGTCTATGGATTTGCATTTGACAAGATCTCTTAAGGAAACAAACTTAACTAACAATGGATACGAGAGAAGATCCTCATAGCCCTTTCTAAAGAATTTATTGGAAAATACCAAGCAGTGATTAGGAAGAAATGGACCTATCTACAGCCAAGAGGACTGTAGAGAAATCCTGATTAGATCCACGCCTGGGCTTATGCATTTGATCCATATATGATCTAGAACAAGAGAGAAGCATGAAAAGGAACAAATGCAAAATAGTTCTTTGAGTAAATAAAGATCTTGCAAAACTGAGCCATTGCTCAGCTGGTGAGGAAGTAAAAAATGAAATCCTGTTTCAAGCAATTAAAAAGAATCCAGCTTCTGCAAACAGTGAAGCATTACAAAAATAACATCTTGGAATTAAAATAAACATTTCTATGACAATATTAATTCATTGCTCAATAGCACTCCAGAATCCCAAATGCAAATTTATGAATAATTGTAAAAGGAACAGAAAATAAAACAGAAAACAGAACAATTCCTCTTAGACATCACATGCACTTTTGGCTCTAGTAGCTCAAGACAACATAGCTGAAATGCAAACAGTACAGAATAACAAAGGTGACCAGAAGAATTAAACCCATCCTAGAGCAAGGCACAAGAAAACAGAACAAAATTTTATAATTTTATAGTAGAAACAGTTTAGGGGATACAGAAAAAAAACACTAACATGACAGATATGAAGAAGTCCGTATAAAGGCATTATCTGGGGCTTAGGATATACCAGGTTCTAGGCTGCCAGATACTAGGAATACTTCTGAAAATCTCTTCCCTGCATGCTTATGCTTTTCTTCAGCTATGTGCTTTGAGCCACTACTGGAAAAAGCTTGTCAGAGCAGGAGGTCCTTCACATTCATTCAGCAGACACTATCGTGCCATAGTTCACATTCATGTTTCTGTGTAAAAAGTCATTGTAATAACACTTATCTGACCAAGAAACATGGAGAAAAACAAGCTGCTTCATCCTTAAAATATTAACCCTGGGCTAGTAGGTCAACCTGACATCAAGCACTGCTGTCAAACCACATATTACATAAATTACTACTGACCTAGATATTTCCAAGGAAGGCAACTACATTACTAACTATGCACAGCTTCTGCTAGTATAAATATTACACAACTATATTTCATACCACTGTGCATATACACTGACACCAAGCTACATCCACTCAATCACATTTGACAAAAAGGACAAAGACAAAACATCAACAAGATTAAGGACTGAACACTGCAAAAAGTTGTTCAGAACAACTTCTTACTTATCTTCTCCATTTTATCCTCTATTAATTGTGTCCTGGTTCCTAAGCTTATCTTTCTAAATCAAAGCAAATCACAAGAATACAAGACTAAAAGGACTAAATACACCAGATAACTAATTCTGAATACATTAACCCATGTCTAAGAAGTTTGGGTTAAAACTGCTCTTAAAAACCTCCCATGACAGAAGTCCTACCATTCTCTCAGAGCATCCTAAATGGATTGTGAGATGGAGAGTAAACTGGATTAAAATACTCCCTAATTTTCAAATCATCTCCATTACTGCACTTTCTCTCTTGAAAGTGCTAAATCAGACCCTAAAAACATAAAACTCATGGCAAGAAACTGTTGTCATAGATACGGATGAAACTTTAAGCATAATTTGTCACATTCATGCTCAGATTACAGGGTATTGTTTTTGCTTGGTGACTAAGATTTGCTTTGTTTTCAGTTTTTTAACTTGTGATCTACCGCATTTAAATGCCTTCTAGGAAAAAAGGTAGTTATAAAAAAAATATATATATATATTTCCCACTGTATCCACTATGAAATCTAAGCCACGCTCAGTCAATTATTTTCACTTCTTATTGTGGTAACTGAACGCAGAAACACTGACATAATCAGCTGGAAAGAAGTTTGGGTCAGAATGGTACGGTAATATTTCAAGCAAATTCCTGCAATATATTATCTGCCATACTTTCTTCCTTAACAGAAGTAGTCAATGTTAATGTGACTTAATGAAGAATCCTGACAACTTCATCATATTTCTGAATTGAAATGACCTGATTACACTTTCCTTGAAGCTACTATTTACATTTTAATAAAGGACTATCATTACAGTTCTTTAATGGCTCAAAAGCAATCAAATAACTCTGAAAAACAACCTGAGAGCAAAAAATATTACATCTAGCAACGTAAATTTGACAAATGCATATAACGTGCTCACGGAGCAAAATTTAAAGAACAAAATTCCTGTTTCAAATGAGGAAAAAAAGGAGCACAAAGTTTTCATAAACCTGCAGTTAAGTACAGTGCAGTTAGCTTTGGACACACTTTTAGAACTGCAAATAACCAAATCTCTAGCCATCATCTCCCTGCTGCCCATATCTACCATGTCTCCAAAATTCTCCAGTTTTGACTCCATGTCTGCAAAAACCTCGCCTTGAGTTTTATCAATGCCTAAAGCATTATTGTTCTTTATATAAAAAATAAAGGGAATCCTGTTACTTGGCTAGGGCTTTCACCCTTCACCAAATTCCAGCATACTCAAGAATTGTGTTTATTTTAGTATCTGAACAACTGGAATATTTAATCAAACTTACTATTGTGCTACTCTTTGATGTCTATCAAATACTAATCAGGAAAGAGAAATGCCATACATATTATCTCAAAACACTGCTCATTTTCCAGCACTGAAACTGGAGTAGACTAAACAATTTCACAATGCTTCTTTCCAGAAGATGCAGTTGAAGTCAGCAATTTAAACGGTCACAAAAGTACCTTCTAAAAAATATACATCACTTATTTACACAAATTCCTTTTGTAGAAAGCCGTTTTATTTCACCCCAGGTGACACAATTAACTTATCATAAAAACAGACTTCATTTGTGACTCCTCAAGAGAAAGTCAGCCATCTGAAGAAACTGAGGCATGTACTGTGCAGACCAGGAACACAGACACATTGAGGTTGTAGTCACTTTGGGACCCTCTGCACTATTTTGATTGAACGCACACTGTCCTCCACCTCACTTCCACCTCCCTTCTCACTGTGGATTTGTACCTGTACATCTTTGATCTGCCAGCACAGCTACACACATTGCTCCCTGGATTAAAATCTGGTGCCATGGACTAAACTAAATTACAGTTACTGTGACCTATTGGCCATGACTGCAGACAGCAATTATGGGCAGGCAGGTGATGGCAAGGTCTCAGAGGAAACTAGCAGCTGAGAAAGGGACCCTTTATCACCTAGATATTTCATACACTCTTGACCCATTGGCAAAAGACTGCAAAAAATAATAAAGGAAAAAGTAGGGAGAATGACTGATTTCTTGCCTCGTTGCATCTATTCCTTTTGCACTTCCAGTGGGAGCTGGAACCAGTTTCCTTGCTCCTTACCTAGCACCAGCTGTGAAGACATTCACCATTAGAACAACTTATTTGGACGAACAGCACTGAAGCACTGAATTAAAATATGGTTCTCTTCAAAAAATTTTATTTCTGTCAAATCTGGAGAGAAAGGGTAGCATGGTCCAAATAGTTTGACAGAAAGAACTTGCATTACAGAAAGAGTAGACAGAAAGAGTAGAAGAGGAATTACACTCAGGACATTCTTCTTCATTTAATCTACCATTTTTCCAGGATAGGTGGCTGAATATTATAAAGTAAGGTTGCCATGAGCTAGATGAACTCTATTACTGTACATACACAAAAACCATACTTTTAAAAATGAGGATGATAAAGCATTCAGAATAGGCAGCTTAGAGACAGAACTTTTTGAGTATGAAGCAAAAACCTCCTAAATACACAGTTTAAACCTACAATCTTAGCAGTTAGATTGATATAAAGTGCAGCTGCAGAGAATATATTGATGCCATTAAAAAGGAGCATTTAACTATTGTAATACCAACAGCAAACATAGCTTAAGTCCAAGATTTTTCACAAGCAATAAAAAAAAAAATGATTACCAGAAGCCCTTCTCACAGTAAAACATTAAATAAAACATTCCCAAGGTTGCTACAAACACAAAAACTTGCTTCCCAGAAACTATCCTATTTGCTTTAAACTACATAAAGAAAATTTAACACCCTCTTCAGCTACTCGCAAATCAAATGTCCATTCTTATCTGCATACAGCCAGCTGGTTTTTAAAATTCTGCTGTAATTGAGGGAAAAACAATTAAGCAATATTATTAACCATCTTACCATTGTTCCCTGGTGGTTGTAATGCATCTCCTGTCAAGCTACACCATCCAACTGGGAAAATATCACGAGAATCACATCTGCACCAATAGTCAAATGCTCCTCTCCAGCCATCAAATGTAACAAAAACTTCATCTCCTTTAACATCTCCAATGGTTGCTGGGCAAATCAAGTATGGGTTCTTTCTATCTATAGCTTCAAGTTTCATTCCAACTTTAAAGCAGTTTGTTGCAGGTTTTGGTGGCTCCTACAAAAGTAAGATTGGTAGAATATTTGTGTTCATATGATCCCTTAAAAAATAAAAGTCAGAAAAACTCTCTTTTCTTCAAAATTCTTGTAAGTTAGTACAATCAAAAAGTTACAACAGATATTCAAAGAAACTCACTGATGTGTCATATTTGCGTTTTCTGTATTATAAAAACCTAGATTCTGTTCCCACAAACACAGTTGGGATAATTAGCAAAATTCCCCACAACAGCAAAGCTGTGCTGGAAGTATTTACATAAGCAATAGGTTGCATCCAATACATTATGCCTGGGCAGCAGGACAGCGAACACACTAACATGAAATTATCACATGGTAATAAAAAAGAGAAGGTTTGCAGGGAGTGGGTATTTCTGGGGACTGATAAATGTCTGGTAAAAGCTTCATCTCTCAATTAGTCCATGAAAAATTCATTAGCATTGGACATTATTTATAGGCCTCTATTAACTAAGCCTGACACAAACCAATTCCAAGTGGACAAAAGAGAAACAAAAATCAAGTCAACAAAAAAAATCAAGCAAAAACACACCCTCAGTGCAGAGGCTGTGACACAAGTGAGCCTGAATTACCCACCTCACCCTTAGGAACCTCAACCTCCAAAAACCAATCATCTCAGTCATGCTGATAGGCAAGCACAGGTTTGATTCAACGCACCTCAGAAAACTACATGAAGTTAAACACATAAGTAACATGGTTGCAGGTCTGAAATGAACTCTCTGTGATTTACTGACATATTTAAATGTCATCCTCAGTGTCAGAAATGAAGCCATTCACTGTGACAGCACCATAACAAAAAAAAAAATAAAACCTGAAGACATTGTTTTAATACTACTACTGTTTTATATACAATTTCTCATGTTCCAGTATGGTTTACTTAAATAATAGTTAAAAAGTGAGCAGAACAGCTTTTTTACTGTCAATAACTTTCTCATTACATTTTAAATGATGAGTAATGCACCCAATTAAAACATTTAACAAAATGTTTCCAAGCACTATTTTATTGGAATAATTTCTTTTCTCAGAAAAAAAAAATTTTACTCTTCTGCACAATCACAACAAAAATATGATGCTTTTAAGAAAAGTGAGCCAAGGAGTCATCTTTTCAATCCATGACACAAAACTGTGCTAACACAATTTTTCTACAGAACACAGCATAATTTAAAAGTCTCAGCTCAGGAAAGGAGATGCCCATCCAATGAACTAGAAGCAGACCACTTCCTGTCTACTTTTGTACCTTCTCAAAGGTATAAAAAGTTTTAAATAACAGTCACCTTCTCACGCTGCAGACAATAGGCAATACCTTGGCATTCTCACTAAAAAATGCAACCAGAGACCAATGGATAGAAACTTCTTTATTAGCAGTCCTTTTCTTCTTACCTTCTTAAAGAATGCTGCAGGCGCCATTTCAGCTCCATTCAGAGTTCTTAAGAGAAACATTGGCCAAGAAGATGCATTCATCTGGAATCCTAAGTAACAAATAAATTACTTGTGTATAACATCCCTACATTCACTTTGTAAAATACAATGAGAGGAAGAAGATATAAAGTTGACTTTACTACTGCCTGACTCCCTCTACTTTGGACCAAGAAGTAACCAAGATGGCTCAGATAGGACAGGTGTTAGTACAAAAAGCTGTGCACTGAATTTCCATTTTGAGCAGTTTGCTTTGCTTGCAGAATCAGTCATTGCTAGTTTACGATTTGATAAACATCTAAGACTGACCAACATATGAGTTCTAGCACAGGAGATGACCAGGTCATCCCACACAGTCCCTGGCTCAGTGGAACTTTCCAAGCAGAATTAAGTCAGAAATAACTCCGCTTACTTTTCAGAGCCACTTCTCATTCTCAAGCAACATCGTCAGCTCCAGATTCCTTCATTTACTGAAAAGAGACTCTTATTTTCAAAGCTGTTTTAAATGTTTCACCAAATCACAGACAAGAAGACCAATTGGTTTCTTCTCCCCCAACCATTAAAATAAATAAATATTTTTAAACAACAAAGACTACACGTAACAGTGAACAAACATATGTAATAGGCTTTAATAGATGTATATATCGTATTGAAAAAAGCAAACTAAATATTTCTACTCTAATATCCTTCATCAAACAAGTGAATAAAAAGTACAAACAGTAATCAGATTTGTCCAGCTGAACTACCTTATTCAAGCAGAACAAAGGTTTGGCTAAAAACATTGTCATTCCAGACAATCTTCCTTCAGAACCAACCACTTTCCAGTTAAAAAAAAAAAAAGCATAAAATAAAATCTGAAATATCCCCTTAACTCTGTTTACCCAAATGGATGCTTCAAAGTAATACTAAGGTAACATAGTAGACATTTTTACTCCATCTTTTACGGCTACGTGCAGGGCACAATTTTACAGGAAAATAGATGTAGTAGAGAGAATTGGAAATTTCTCCATAAAGCAATTACTACCAGAATCTGCCAGGAACTGATGAGCTCCCTCATAACCGAACCATGAAGATTCTCTTGGAAGAATGTCACTAGAAAGGTGGAATGTATTTGCAATTCTTGATCAGTTAAGTCATTAAGTAATCTAAAATTGAATTACGTGAGTTGTCTTTTTTAATTGTTCTTCAAATTACAGTTTTAAGCTATCTTTAGCTGAATAAAAGTTTATGCACTGGAACCACCCATGCAACACCTAAATTAATAAAAAGCTGATGATTGAGAAATGGTGTCATAATTTGAAGACTACTGAGCTGATTATCAGTCTTGGTTTCATACCAGAGTCTTTACACAGTCTAAACGCATGTGATTACTGAAATACAATATTCCTAACCAGCTAGCACAGAAAAGACACACACAAAAAGAAAGAGGAATGACAACAAAACAACAGTTTCAATTAACTTCACTTGGCCTATAAATTGCCCTGGTAAAAACCCAGTAAATGTTACCTTTATCATAATTTGTTGAGAACATTAAGTTCTCAAAACCATAAAAGATCACGTATGAAGAACAGAAGACAAAACAGGAACCCTTTCCTATGTTAATCATTTTCTAAAAAACCTTATGTAACATACCTAATTAAAGCTATACAAAGATGAGGTAGGAGGGAGTATTTTAACTTGTTATTAAAAGAGAAATAGAACATTAGTATCCAGAAGGTTCCCTACCACTCAGGAAAAGAAAAATAATAAAATCAGTTGCTTAAATGTCTAACAGGAGGTAATTATACACCCAATTAGCTCCCAGCTTTGCCCAGGAACAGGATGCTGTAAAGCTGCCAAGAAGGCTTTTTCAAAAAATTTATCTAGGTATGCCAGAACACTTGATTGCTGGAATTCAGCCTATTTCTAGAAAAATCTAAGACAGGATGGATAAAATAGTGGCCTTTGCATTCTTTTCTGAATAACAGCAATTGTTTTGAGGGCAGGTAAACTTACATTACAGCATGCAGGGAAACATCTGCTTGTCTGGGGCTGTTCTGCAAGCAGCCTGATCCAACAGCAGTAAGAAACAGTATCCAACGAGAAGGCATCAACCCTTCAACTGATGATCTCAGAAAGTTTCTCTTCTTAATGCCTCAACTGTCTTCATTACACAGAATCCAAAGTTGTTTAATTTATCAGGTCAGTTTAGAAATACATTTAAACAAAAAGCACTGTGCTCCTGAACAAAAGCTATGCATTACACATACATGCAGCTGAAAGAATACATATACTTTTTTCTTTTACAGCCCTTGTTCATATTTGTATTACTGCACTCATTCTACAAGATTCTACCAAGAACTTCAGAGAGACTAAACATAGTCATTTCTCAAAAACAAAACAAAAACAAACCATAATCTTTTCCCTTCAGTGTCAAGAAATTCAAATGTTGTCATTCAAAACCCCTATGTTCACAAGAGATTAAAAAAAAAAAAGCCATCTTGAGTTCAGACTATGTCTATCTCAAATAATACTAATATGGTGCCCTTGCTGCATTGTTTATCTTATGTTTATCTAAAGCAGCACAACAGCACAAAAATGTCTACCCTTATAATCTACATGAAGCAACTTACTGGATAAATGAACTCCTGCTGTATCAGTTTGCTTGTCTGCAAGCTAATCAAGTTTTGCATCCTAATGAAATTACACTTTTCACTTCAACTTTCTAACAGAAGATCTGGAATCTGCTAATAAACATGGTAGAAGAGTTTCCTCAGGTCAGAAAGAGAAAGCATAGCAACCTTTTCAACCTCAATAATTCTATAATTTTATCAGAGGAGGTTGGAGACATTTTCTCTCAGAAAGAACAGTGAGGTGTTGGCAAAGGCTGTCCACAGAGGTGGTGAAGTCACCATCCCTGGAGGAGTTCAAGACAAGGGTAGATGATACACTGCGTGACATGGTTTGGTAGCATGGCAGAGATGGGTTGATGGCAGGACTAGATGAAATTAGTGGCCTTTCCAACCTTAACAAATCTGTGATCTTCCCTGTATCTGTCTTGTCACATCACAGTTAGAAGACACCAAAACAAGATATAGGCTTATAACTCTAAGAGCAGAAAACAGCAGTAACCATCTCTTGGTTATAGTCCACTTGTTACATTAAGAACATTATTTTTTGTGTTTTATAAACATTACCAAAGGTAACAGAATAAAAGAATTGGAAGAGTTGCTGTTGAGGGTTGTTTGAGTTTGTTTGTTTTTTTTGTTGTTGTTGGCTTTTTTTGATGGAATTAAGATTAAAGTTGGTCATTATTTTTCCTGCTTTTGAAAAACAGAACTATTTTCAAACTAGTAAGAAATCTCATTTTCTTTGAAGATTTCTGTACCCAGAAGAGTAAGCTATACCAAACATGGTACAAAAATGTAGATCTAAATATACAGATTGATCACAGCAGAGAAAAATGATGCCACAATTATATTACTCACAGTAGTTGGTCAAAGTTAATTTTGAGTATTCATTGTATAGCAAGGAATTCCTTTGTACGGCTCCCTGTTTAATAAACTTTCCCAATTAGTTTTCACTAAGCTCAAGCACTATCTCTCAGTTTGGGGAGACATGTACTGTTGTGCCTCATACTGCTCATGGAAGGCAAGAAAAATTCTGCAGACCACTACTTAGCGTAGGATAGCTGCATCCTTGTTCATGAGCATTTGTCATGCTCACAAACCAGACATGACAAATTGATCAAACATCCCCCCCTTGTGTCAGCTTGAGGAGATGAGAAACACATGCATTTTGCTACAGCTCTGGATTGCCTCTTTCCTAACGCAGTATTGTTTTTACCTTTCCCAGATCACAATTTGTTCAGAGTGCCCAAGAAAACTGTGTGCCCAATTCAAGTTGTCCTGAACTGTACACACTTAATGCAGTCCAACTGACCACTTCATGCTCAGCGTAAGCACCTTCTACTGGGCCACTCTGGTTTACTGAAGAGGAAAAAAGGATATTCAGCCTTACCCAAAACCCAAAAAAAGGGCTGAATAACATCCCTTATTAAGATCTACTAAAAGGGGCATGAACAACATCAAGCAGTAAAATGTTGCATCCATATATACTCACTGAGTAGGGTGTGTGTCAGTGAATAGTTTCAGAATGGCCACTTGACAGCATCTCACCATTAGAACAGCTGACAGACAGTACATTTTAATATTAAAGAATAACTAAGACAAAAAAGCAATAATTCTGCTCATTCTTTTTTCAAAAGAATCTCTCCAAAAAAAAAGAAAGAAAAGGTCACAATTACCCCAGATTAGTTCACTTACCTCTCCTTTACAGTTAAATAATGCTTTGGTGACATGTTAGTACCACTGAACTTGCCAAGACAAACAGGTAAAATTGACTACATGATAGCTCTGCTCCATAGACAGTAGTTCAGAAACTTTGTTTCTTACCAAGTGGAGGCTGCAGCATGCCCCCCTTCTTCTCACAGGTCCCGATGGGCTGTATGTCTGAGGAGTCCACAAGCCTCCAAAAATCATTCTTGTTGTCACTTCCATCGAGTCGCAATCTTAGCCTGGCACCAGTGATCCCAATTATTGTAGCTATGCAAACTGACGTAACGTTGCGGGGATCACGGGCTTCCAGTTTCATACCAACTTTGAAATCATTTGTAGGTGGAATTCTGGACTACAGTAAGAGATAAAAGACTTTTTGTTATTGTTGTTTGCATTGCTAAACTTCCCAGCTAGTTCAATATACAGCTTTCATTCATCTAAATATTTCATAGAAGTGGGCAAATATAAAGAAGCCTTTGAACTTTCAGCATTCAGTAGTAAATTGGAAAAGGAGACTGGATGACCTCCCGGTAGCATAATTTCAAATACTTGATGTTTCTGCTGCATAAACACAACTGATTTTTTAAAACATAAGCATAGCCAGGAAGGATAAGCAGAAAATATTGCAAAAATATGAATACAAAGTTGAGGAAGAATGAATAATACTTGAAGAGAATGAGAAACAAAAGCAAGGATGACATCAGGAAACATGGCAACTCAAAAAAAACAAAAACAGAACAAAACAGAATAAAAGAACCAAAGATTTGTTAGTTTTTAATTCATAAGAAATCATCATTCTAATTAGAGTAATATTTTGCAAATTATAATGAAATTTGGACCCTATTGCAGTATGCACTGCGAAAGCTTCAGGCAAGAAAATTTCTGCACCAAAAAAAGCTTGCAATACAAAGAAAGAAAACAGAAAAAGGAATTCATGTCAAATGAATTTTACGGAAGGAAACAGGCAGTTCTACAGTCACGTAAAATTGTGCAAAGATAGGAACTGCAGCTTGAACTTATTCACAGAGAACTGAATACATTCACATACACACACAGGAATGCCAATTTAATTAGCAGGCATCAGATTTTTGGAAAAAGATGCTAGCACAAGAAAAAGAGATGATGAATGCAATTCAGTCTTTCTGAACATTTTTGTTACAAATTAAAGGTTAAAAAAGGAGAATATCTACCTAGCTGTTACTAGGAAAACACAAAAGCTCTCCTAACAACAGCACTGGCAGAGATCAACTGGATCACAGTCTAATTACATGCCTACTGGAACTCTGTAGGCAATACCATCATCTAACAATGATCACAATCTTGTATCAACACTAATTGCTACTGCATGACTCATCTTTAGTGAGATTCTAGAACAATCTTTCTACTTCCCTTCAGATACCTCCTCATTTTCAGCCTGAATTTATTTATGGAAACTTTTGCCAACTGTACCTTCAGTTCTTTCTGCATCTTTGAAAATATGAACAAAACTTGCAGTGTATTTCCACGTGGCAGCCTGATCTTTTCTGATCAATCTTTCCTCAAGTTAAACAAGCCAAGCACTGAGGTTTCTCATAGGAGAGGATGACTGTTCTTCTGGAAGCCTGCTTCTGAACCAGGTCAAAGCTGCAGATGCCAAAAACCATAGATTGCCTTCCACTTGCCATTTTATCCCTGTAACTAACACAACCTTAATCCTAACACAGAAGGCAGGCAGTGGGCTCACAAACATGGGCATTCACATTCATAAGATTCACACATCCCTTGCCACACCTGTCTGGTCAGACCAGGAAGTGAACCGTAATAAGTACATGGGCTGCACCTGTACACCAGGGTACAGAAGAAAAGCCTGAAGAATTGTGCTGCATAAACAAGAGTTAGTGATATTTTGCCTCTGTCTTTTCTATAGCATGTAGGTGCTGTGTTCCAAGCAGACCACAGATCAACAGCAGGAGCCCTGGAGGAGCCAGGGCCCAAAAAACAAAGAGACAGGCAACACTCAGTGAGCACTGAGGGCAGCATCTGCCAATGCTGTATTTAGACAGCAGGCTGTCTGAAAGGGGAGCCTGAGCATATTAAATTTAAAGGGCAATTCAATTTCAAGACATTGCTTGTCAAGCTGTTATTTTCTACAACCATAAAAGACAACTGAAATTGAAAAACTAGGGAGTTTGTTTGTAGAAAAGGTGAGCCTGTTTAAACAATTCAAGGCACAGTTTTAAAAGGTATCTCCTCCATACCAGTTCTTATCAGGTAGCAAAATAATGAAACCAGCTATTTCAGAGCCTTGTTTTAAGCTCTATTCTAACCCAAAGGGGTTGAGATTTTTATATTTAAAATTTTCAACTGCTTAAGAAGATGTTTAAGGGTTGTAGAGAAGGGATGTAGAATGCTTCAAAATTTCAAGGAGTTACTGAAAGCAACTGATAGCGACAGATAAAATACATTCTAAATTAAGATGAATACTTTAATCAATTCCCATTAGCAGTCTATGCCTGTATCTTAATCTATGGTAGACTTTAATTTATTGATCCCCCAGTCATTTTTAATTACTACAAAATGTAAACTTTGTAAAATTCCCACCAGTCACAATTTCTGAATATAATTGTCAAATTAGTCTTCTCTCTGCTTGTTTTCTGGCTGGCCACAGCAGCGTCTTTCTTTCATTACACAGAGCGATAACAACATGTACAATTCATGTGTAACCCAACAGAAGTCAAATTAGTCCTACGTGAAGCTCAAGATCTTTAGTTTCTAAAATCTCCAAACATTAATTAGCAAGAAGAGCTGGCTCCGCAGTAATTAAGATTGCATATCACTTTCTACTTAAAGGTCAAATCCTAGAAGAAATGAAATCTGAATATGCAAATTTTTTTGATATTTGCTATGCACAGACATGAAGGCTCTTCTTTCCAACCCACACACTCCTAAAGTAATCCAAGTCACTCAGACTTATCTATCTTAGTCAGCCTGTGTTATTTAACCAACTTTATTTAGGGTGTTACACTGTTATACGGTTTGGGCTTCCCAAGCATCAGTCGCAAAGAAGTCAACACACAAAAGACAAGGAAAAGCTTCTGAGCAGCTTTCTGCCATAGCTACGTGTCTGAAGAGCATATGTTCTGGTCATCATGGTCTGCAAGATATGAATATGGCATTAATTTAGAATGAGCAAGGAATACACTACTGCTCTGTTTCTAACCATGCAGGCCTTGGGGTCTCTGCCTTGAGCTGGTATCCACTACAAACAACACATACCACTGAATTAATTTCTGAAAATGATAAATTAGGTGACTCATCCAAAAAGAGCTATGGAGTTTTCTATTCTTAGCCCTCTCTCTTTGAAAGCAGTATGAGAGTGGCATTTTGTCCTTTATTCTCATTTCATAAAGTTAAAGCTGAGATTCAAGATATAATGTGAAGAAATGCTACCATCTGCTTTCATCTCTCTCTGTTCTCCATCCCTGCAAATTACTTCAGATGTACAGAGTAATGGTTCCTCTCCTCATGTTATCAGCCTAGATCGTCCAACCCAGTAAATCACACATACACTGATTCTCACATCTATTACAGCTCTATCAACCTGAACTACCCAATTCCTTCAACACCTATCTATCCAATACATGGAATGTGTACCTACTGAAACTCATTCTATGTAATTTTATGCAGCTAAGTTAGACGCTCTTCAGCTTGGGAACATACTGGACCCCAGCTGCTCCTACAGGGAGAAAAACGCCTTCAGAGGTTGATTCATCCTCCAAAGAGCTGAATAACTGAAGATCATTAGCTCACACAAGATGGCAGATTTAAACTGCATTTGTAAATACATGTAAAATCATCAGGCATAGGGGAATCAAACTCATAGAGCACAGTGTAAAGCAGCACACTAAATACCCTTTGTACATACTCCTTAACATCTCTTCCTGATTGACAAATAATACTGAATTCTGGTAACTTGAGACTGTAGTTAACACATGCATACCCTTCAGTGAGCTCAATCTTTTTAATTCCTATCTTTGAAATGCTTACCTTTGGTCACTCTCCATCTTTGACCTAGCCAAAGTACTGCTTTGGCAACCCAAACTCTATGCTAAGTTCAGAGGCAAATAGTTTTCTTCATTATAAATCCCGTATTTCCTTTATATTCTATCACAAAATGGTTTCAGTTGGAGAAACCGTAAAGATCACCTAGTTCCAACTCCCCTGCCACAGACAGGGATACCTCCCATGAAAATAAGTTGCCCAAAGCCCCATCCAGCCTGTCCCTGAACACTTCCAGCAATGGATCACCCACACCTCCTGTGGGTAGCCCATTCTAGTGCCTCACCACCATCATAAGGAAGAATTTGTTTCTTATATTCAGTTTAAACCCACACTCTTTTAGTTTAAAACCATTGCCCCTTCTGTTACTACAAGTCCTGGTAAAAAGTCTTTCCTCTAGTTTTTTAAATGTATTTTTTAAACTCCAGTACCTATTAACCACTATCTATTTTTGAAGCCACCATGCTACTAGAAAATCATTATGCAGTTGTTGTGACTTAAACCTGGTGGATGTGGCTATCGATGACTACAAGCTGTTCAGGNAACTCCCCTGCCACAGACAGGGATACCTCCCATGAAAATAAGTTGCCCAAAGCCCCATCCAGCCTGTCCCTGAACACTTCCAGCAATGGATCACCCACACCTCCTGTGGGTAGCCCATTCTAGTGCCTCACCACCATCATAAGGAAGAATTTGTTTCTTATATTCAGTTTAAACCCACACTCTTTTAGTTTAAAACCATTGCCCCTTCTGTTACTACAAGTCCTGGTAAAAAGTCTTTCCTCTAGTTTTTTAAATGTATTTTTTAAACTCCAGTACCTATTAACCACTATCTATTTTTGAAGCCACCATGCTACTAGAAAATCATTATGCAGTTGTTGTGACTTAAACCTGGTGGATGTGGCTATCGATGACTACAAGCTGTTCAGGAGCTTTTCTGGTTGATCTGCCTGTAGAAGCCTTTTTGTTCTTTTTTGCACGCCTTTCCAATCCAGTTGGACCTAGAAGGGCTCAAGCAGCAGGCCCAGGAGAATCTCTTGAGGTTAAATAATTCCAAATGCAACATCTTTCACCTGGGTCATGGCAACCCCCACTATCAGTAGAAGCTGGGGGATGAAAGGATGGAACGCAGCCCTGCTGAAAAGGACCTGAGGGTATTGGTAGATGATAAGATGGAAATGAGCCAGCCATGTGTCCTTGCAGCTGAGGAAGCCAACCATATCCCGGGCTGCATCTAAAGAAGTGCAGCCAGCAGGCTGAGGGACATTATAATCTCACCTGGAGAACTGCATCCATATATAGAGTCCTCAGTACAGGACAGGTGCAGACCTGTTTGAGCATGTCCAGAGAGAGACAGAGCTGGGCTGTTCAGTCTGGAGAAGACAAGGCTGTGTGGAGACCTGATAGAGGCCTTCTGATATCTAAAAGGGGTCTACAAGAAAGAAGGGGACAGACTCTAAAGCAACGTCTGCTGTGACGGAACAAGGGGAAATGGTTTCAAGCTGAAACAGGCAAGATTTAGATTGGATATAAGGAAGATTGGTTTTTTGTTTGTTTGTTTGTTTTTTTAAATGATAAAGGTATTGAAGCACTGGCTCAGGTTGCCCAGAGAGATGGTGGGTGCCCCATCCCTGCAGACACAAGGTCAGGCTGGATGGGGCTCTGAGAACCCTGATGTAGTTGTAGGTGTCCCTGTTCACTGCAGGGGATTTGGAGCAGATGACCTTTAAGGGACCCTTCCAACTCAAATGATTCTATTATTACACCTTAGTAAAAATCAACCTGATCTGAAAGAGTTAAATTGCAACATATTTCACAGAATCATAGATTTATGTTTCACTGAGAGGTGGTGAGGTGCTAGAACAGGCTACCCAGGGTGGGTACCACATCCCTGAATGTGTTCAAAGTCAGGTTGTATGTCACCCTGGGCAACCTGATCTAGTACATGATTTAGTGATCAGCAACTCTGCCTTTGGCAGGAGGGTTGGAACTTGATGATCCATGAGGTCCCTTCCAAACCAATCCATTCTATGATTCCATGATTTAAGTATTTGGGAGATTCAGAAAATAAAATGTAAATAATTTTTCCAACATGCACGAAAATGTATATACATATACTTTGTACACCTAAAAGCTGGCCGGAACTGAAAGGACTCTTACAGTTACAGGACTGGTGAAAGGCTCCTTTCAATATCAGCCAAATTTTAATTCTCACAGTAATCCTCTAATATTACTGAAAAAAAAAAATTTTTTTTTGATTGTTCTATCTTGCTCTCTTTTAAAGAAGACAGTCCAAAGCTACAGCTTTAATGAAACCCTCAAAATCTGGCTTGAGGCAGTAACCAATAATGGAAAATTTCAGTTGCTGGTTATCTACCAAAAATGTAAGATACTGATAAACAGAAATCAAAAGAAGTCAAACAAGTCTGCAAGCAGTTCAAACACAAAGTGCCCATGTAAACATACACACACAGATTTGCAAAATAGTATTTAGCATACCTGTTTAAAACAATGAAGAGGAGCAGCTATTGATTCAGTCTCTTTCAGATAATCATCCCAACTAAACTGTTCTGGAAGACATAAGACAAAAAAAAGGCCATACAGACAGTTTTGAAAGGAAACGTAAATTAAGAGGTAGGCTGAGGAAAGAGAGAGCAAAAAACTCACCCAAATATCTTGTAGAATTTTTTTTCCCCAAGCAATATATAATAAAATGGAAACTTCATAAAATACACACCCTTGAAGTAGCTTTAAGAGTCAACAGGGGAATCGTGCAACAGGAAAATATGTGTACCCACAAGTTTTTCTTTTTGTGGTCCACATATAAAGATATAAGCCAGGATACCTAGATTCAATTCTCTGCACAAGGATGCTCTCTCAAACATCCCTGTAAAAATCACTTCAGTGCTTCTGTATCTCAGTTCCCCATCACTAGAGCAGTGACAGGAACAGCAGCACAGGTACGGTAATTTCACAGTACTAATTTAATAATGCGCAGTAAAAACCACAGACACTTAGCATCTACTGAAATGTACACTGAGAACCAGTATCCCCAGTCCACGACAAATCAAAAGAATTAGCACAGCCTCCCAACTGCACCTTTGTTTCTTTTCAAGAAAAGTCTGATAAAGATTTCTCTCTGTAAGGTAAATACTACAACATAAAAACTAACACAGCACAGCTAATGTTTTTTGTCCCTAAATCATATAAGTGAGCTCCTTTGTGTATTTTTTCTGTTTGGGCAGTGTCTATCAGCAAACCTCCAAGCAGTCTCACTGCGATAGGACCCCATCACAGAGAATCACCCCCTGTGACGGGGTACATAGAGCATCAGTGAACCCCAAAATAGTGCAACGACGCCACCCAGTGGTTCAATCAGCGATAACTTGACAAAGCAAAATTCTTCACAATGGTAGAGAAACTGCATCCTGTCTGCCAGTAAAAACACTACCAGGCAGAGTCAAACAATTTTAAGAGACAAAGAAACAAACAGAAATTGGCAGTGTTTTCAGTCACTTGCACACTGCTTCTCTAATGGATATTTGCTGGTTTGAACTCAGAGCTTGCCTGTATTAGCACAGCACTTCACTGAAAATTACAGTGCCTCAAGCACAAGAGAACCACGCTCCTGGCCTGCTAAGATCCTCATTTTTTTGGCAAAGCAGCTTCAAAAGGGTATGAAGGATTGGTCCTTGACTCTGCAGGGGTTAGGCAGTTGTTAACCGAGTAACAAGTAAAACAATTTTCAAAAGTTGATCATCTGGCAAACTGAACTGTAGTTAGGCTGGAAACAAAGACATCTTCATGGGGCACCTTGGAAGCTCATCTATGTTGTAGCAAAAACCTCATTCACACATTTATACACTTACACTGATTTTGTATTACTCACAAAGGCATTAACATTAAAAATACATTAAGGTATTTCTATTTCAGGAGGGTATGCTCTGGAAATGGTCCTTCAGAACCAATTTACATTGAAAAATCATTTTTTAATCAGAAGTCAACTTTAATGTACCCAGTTGAATAAAATTAACCCTACCAAAATGTTAATTATGTCCCAGCTATTTCAGCTCTAACTTGATACCAAAACTGTAGCCATGAACCACAGCGCTGTTGTGCTAAGGACCAGGCAGTGTAGGCACTTCAAAGACAGCATTTTTCAAGAAGAGAGACCACCTTTACATCCTCTGAAGATATTATAGCCCATACCTGAATTTCCCAAAATGATCTCAATTGTTCTAACAGGACTTTCTATTTGGTGGGATGTCCAGAAAGTACAAAGGAAAAGACACAGGCTTTCTTTTCAGGAAGCATTTACTAGAAAGCTTCATAAGGTAATACAACAGCCAGCTGCACACAAAAGGAAAACAATATTGTCTGATTCCTCATTTTAAATCCTGGATATTAAAAACATTTTCCTCAAGCATAAATGAAATAAAGTTTACATTACAACCACTCCATCTGTGAAGATATGCTACAGTAAAGCAAATGTCTCAGATAAGGTTCTAATTATTATTTAGTTTCTGCACTCATAGAAAAGAGAGACGAAAGAACATCGCAACATGTAAGATGCTTATCTAGGAAGACAAAAAGGGGGAAAAAAATCTCGACCCAAGAAGTAAAGAAGCTGTTGTTTTCTAAATATTTCTAATTCTAAAGCCCCTGAAAACATATAACTTCTGAGAAAATGAAGAGAAAATTAGTTCACACTGTATGATTTAACATGCATTCTCCTTCCTACTCAACCTGCAGGCTGGATTAAACAGCTTAAGAAAAACTATTATGGAGCACATTACTCTTGCAACCCACCAGCAAAGTGAAAATGAGAAAGAAAAAGGAATTTTCATGCTGAAGAACAAACCAGCATATACTGGCAACGAAGAAAAGAAAAAAAAACTACAAAACAACAACAAACCAAACCTGAAGGTAATTAGGACATTTTGTAAAAAATTAGGTAGTTTGTAGCCAGCACAAGAGTGGAATCCTAAACAGTGATCCAAGACCATCAGCATGCCCAAATAGCTTCATCAATTAAACAAAAACAAACAATAAAAGGAAATAAGTTTCTGTCACAGTTGCCTGCAATAGCACTGGTTTACAGTTAATACCCTGTGGGTTAATGGTGCTTGCTGTTCTTTTCAATTCTCTATCAATACCCTCACACTTCTGGAGAAGCTTTGCCCATTATAAAGTAACAAGCTACTAGAAGGGATCCCAGGATGCTTCCAGTTTGGCTGCTCAGAGCAGGTCTCATCACAGCAAGGCTGCTTGGAGGCTTGCTGAGTTCTGAGTAACTTTGGGTAACCTCTCAGGGCTCCTCTTCCTGGGTCTGATCAGCCTTCATGTGAAGATTTTTTTCCTCACATGAAGCAGGAATGTCTGACGTTCCCAAGAGCAAGATGACCTTCCATTGTGTCTCAGAAATGCATCTGGCTAGGTTTTCTTCACAGTCACCTGTCAGACAGTTGAAGACGGCACGGTGATCTCCTGTAAGCTTCCTCTTTTTTCAGCTGTGCAATTCTTTTGGTATTCTTGTCAGTCTTCTTTTTACATCTTGTGCTTCAGCACCTTCAAGCTGCTGGTGACATCGAGTATGTCAACGCCTTCTTCACACTGGGGAGCTCAAAACTGAACAGGGTACTCCAGACACAGGCCGACAAACACCCAAAAGAAGGAGCCAACTTCTCTCAGCCTTGTAGCCTTCATCTTAGCTAACACAACCAGGCATGCAGTTCATGTTTGCCACCACAAGAGCACACTGTTGGCTCACGCTCTGACAGCACCCCCAGCGGTATCCCACCTGGTCCCCTAAGAGTGTGAATATGCCCAGTTTCAGAGTGTTCCTTAATTCTGTCCTCTTCTACTGCACACAGTGCTTGAGGTTAGTTTAAACCAAAGTTTGACAAATTTTAAATCGAAGATTCAAGTGTAACAAGTAGAGTTTACAGGGTTTTTATTTTAATTTTTTAGTTTAATATGGTATTATCACAGTCTAAATCCTGCTTAAACAGATGAAGCACCCTGTGCTTTCTTATCTAATCTCTAGGTTCCCCGGTACGTGTCTGAGAATTTTAACCCAGATATGCATATTTTATATTCTTCTTATATTTCTCTTTTCCAAAGAGGAAGTTTCCTTTTAATTTTGTTTTACACACTATTGCAAACATAGTAGGTAAACTAAGGTACTTCACATCCTCTTTTTTACCCTGTACATCTTTCCGTATGTTGGGATCATTCAGCCAGTTTTTCTAGTCCATTCTCTTCCCTTTCCCTACCTATTGTAGGGTATTATTTTGTTGTTGTTGTTGTTGTTTTATTTATTCATTTATTGCTCTTTCCACACCTGTGTTTCCCTTCCTCTTCAACTTTTCTTACCACACACTCTCATGAAAATTCTGAACATTTGTTGCATGGTAATCCAACAGATCCTTCTTTATCTAATAAGGAAGAGGCCAAAAGAGGTACCTTTCTTATTTCTGGCCACCAACAAGCAACAACACAGAATAAAAACTATAATCTAATCTATAGAAAATCAGAGATCCTGAGCAAGGCGCTCTTCTCTAGGTGTTCAACAGAGCTAAGTCCAGATTTCATGAACAAATTCACTGTTCAGATGAAAAACACAGGCTCAAGTGGAAGAATACAGACAACAGAATAAAGCTTGCCTGCTTAGCACTATTCCTACCCAAAGTTTTTTCAACATAGTGTTTTCTAGCGCAGAAGGCAAGAAGTTTTATAGTGACTCAGAAATATGGTTATCTTAGCCATGTAAGAACAGCACTTAGCTGGTGGGGGCTGTCTTATGAGGCTCCATCTGTCATGTCAGACAACATTTTTTAAAACACAGACATGCCATCCAAGTCCTCCTGTGTAAGCTCCTTTTACACTGTCAGAGAGGGGAAAAGAGACACTTTAAGACATGCAAGGAAGGGCATTCATAAGAGAGAAGAAAACTACCACTGACACCCTCCCAAGAAATGGAAGTAGTCTGATAAATGTAACTGCAGAAAGCAGTACTATGGCTGGGGGAACCAGGCTATCATGTCTGTATGCAAAAAGTCATCACCTCAACTACCCAGTTACCTTGTTAGTCTCCCACTATGTCCAAAGACATAGTCATTGACATAGCCAATAACACAACTCCTCAGGCAGCATGAAGGAAAACCATAGAATGGCCTGGATTGAAAAGGATCTCAAAGATCATCAAGTTTCAATCCCTCTGCCACAAGCAGAGTCATCAACCAGTAGAGTAGGCTGCCCAGAG
>VXAB01007050.1:0-43499 GCA_013399175.1 Odontophorus gujanensis
CCCCCCCGCTCTGTGCGCGGCTGTCACGCTCCGCGCGCTCCCGCGGTCGGCGCGCCCCGTGCTGTTGCTCCCAAGCTCGGGGTGCGGGAAAAGAGCAAAACTGCTCCGTTTTTTTGTTTTTGTTTTTTTGCTTTTTTGTTGTTGTTGTTGTTTCTTTGAACCCCGCGCAAATACATCAGCGCTACTTACCCGCTGCGCAAAGCCGTAGCAAAGATCAAAAAAGTGGTTTCTCCACTTTTTAAACTTGCTGCAAGTTGCAGGCAGCAACGCAAAAACCCCTCCCCGGAGCGGGCACCGGCTGACTGCGGGATTTCGCCGACCGCCCGGCCCTGCTCGGCAGCGCACGGAGGTTTGAATGTGTTAATGGCTCGGAGTGGCTTCAAAGAGCGTTGCTGTTTTGAAGTCCAGGTGTTTCTATTTGCGCAGAAAATCGAGCGGGGAGCTCTGAGCTCCTACTGTTACTAAAGTTAAAAGGAAACAAAGTTGAGCTGCTAAGTCGGCAGTCTGGAATGAGTCAATAGTGTCTCCTTTGTCCTGCTAGGTTGTAGCTCCCCTCCGTTTCCTCTGCACCAGCGAGCGAGCGTTTCGCCCCTCGGCTGAATTCTCGGTACGGTCTGCGTTATAGATCACCCCCTCGCTAAGCGTCCCGGCGGCGGAGCTGGGAGGGGAGGAAGCGTGTCCGTGCTGCGGCTCGGGGCAGCGGGACGGCGCCGGGCAGGGCCGCTGTGCCGCAGCGCTCCGGGTGCGGTCAGCTCAGGGCCCTCGCGGGTTGGCACAGCCGTCGCCCGCTCGCCGCCGATTTCCCCCACGTCTGTTTTGCTTTTGATCGCCTCGGCACGCGGGTAACGTAGCGCGGCATCAACTCGGACGGCTCGAAAAAAAGACCGTCCCCAATACTTCGATTCTTTCAAATATATATCGGCGCTTCAAACCCCGGCTCTGTCCGGAAACGCCGCCTCGCAGGTCCTGGTAGCCGCACGAGGTTTTTCCCGGTGGCCATAAAGGCCTCGGTTGCGAGTTCCTAAAGCTTTCGTTTCGAGCTCGCAGCGCTTCCCTTCCCGCCCCACCGCCACGGGCGTCCCCGGGTCGGGGACGCGGCCGCGGGCAGCGCTGCCCCCCCAGCCCCGCAGCAGCCCCCGCTTTGCGCTGACGAGCAGCGGCCATGCGGAATGAAAGCGGCTGCGAGCCCGGCTGCCGCTTTTTGGGAGCTTACACCCGGCCCCTACAGCGCTCGGAGGTGTCCCCTCCGGACCGTCGCAGCCGTATGGCAAAAACTATGAACGGCGGAAAAGTGCGGCGCTTATTCGTGATGGGGAAGGTGCGGGCTGAAAAAGGGTTTTAAAAAAAAAAAAATAGAGAGCCTGAGGAGCAGAAGGAGAGGCACGGATCCAGCTGCCCTTTTATAGTAAGTGGTGTTTTACAGAAAGTGGGAAAGGAGAGAGAAGTGCCTGCCTTCCAGCAGCAGGACAGGGATGGTGCAACCCTTCTAACGGAACGCTCATCGCATTCCTGGAGGGATCTGCACGCAGCTCTCGGTTCTTCTCATTTCTGGAAACGAGAAGTGTCGTCCTCAGCAGTTCCTCCTCTTGAGCCAGCTGCTGGGTCCTGCCTCACCCTTTGCCGGTACTGCTCTCTATAGAACAGTTTTCAGGCTTGGCATTTGCTCTCCATAAAAAGTCCTGTATTTTTCAGCGCCATTCAGAGTGATAGCTTTGATGACTAGTTTCTCGAAGTGCAGTTAACATTCTTAATACTGCGTATGCATAAATGCTGTTAATTAACTGGGGCGTTGCTTTAAAATGTGTACAAAGGAGACACCCAGCGCAGAGTGAAAAGGGACTCTCAGCACGGGTTAGAGCTGCTAATATATCTAACATAAAAGATGGGTGCACGTTAAGGAAGGGGCAGTAGTTGATCAGGTGAAAAACAGCCACTTCAGACTGCGTGAAGAATTGAAAAAGAAGTGTGCAGAAAAGCAGGCAGCACTAGCTGGCAAAAGAGGATATGAAAACAACTGTACTTTTTCAGGGCTCTTCATATCCTTGTTTCTGGCTGAATGTGCTACACGCATGAACATCCTTTCTTATAGAAGAATAAATTTCACAAAGATCCCACTGTATGGCTGTGTACTGATTGGCTGTCACATCCCCTGGCTAAATATTAATGTTGGTCACTTTTCCAAGTCAGATCTGTGAGCTACTCTATCTGGAGAACTTGAAATCTCTACCCACAAGTGAAACTCCAGTACAGTGCTTTTCTGACTTGCACATTGTCTGTCCTTGTTTACAAAGATTTCGTTAGTAAATTGCTTTCTTTTGACAATGTATATATTTTCTTCATCTGTGGCTTAGGGAAATATCAGGCAGTCTCTTTTGATCTGGAGCTTAGTTTGTTTAAGTTTTACAATGCTAAGCAGTGTGACAAACACAGGACTAACCAGAAGGAACTCCCTGTCGGTGCAATCCCTTTGGTTTCGTAACTCCCACAGACTTTTACCCCTTGCAAGCTTAGAGTCATGATTTACATAGCAGCGAGGGAAAATGAAAATGAGGAGGAAGCTCATTATGCCGTGTATATGTATTTTCTCCTAACACAGACTAGATTAAACCTGGCCTACACCAGGAGAATGGTGAAAGGTGAGAGCAAAGGCGAGCAAAGGGTCCTCCCTCGTAACGACACGCACAGTTATTGCTCTCTTCACCCAAGATAGTAAACCAGACCCAAAACGGGAAGGAGGATCTGGGCTATTCTTTCACCGCCCTCCCCACCCCCAGGCTCTGAGCCCTGGAGGAAGGATCGGGTTGCACTATTTTAAAGCTGGAGCAGCATGTGCACCTCCTCAGTACAGCGAGAGCACTAGGAGCAAAGCTCTCTGGGCTCCCTGCTCTCAGGGCTTTGCCTTATCTACAGATCCAGCCTCTAATTCCCCTCCAAGTTCCCCTGCAAATTTGCAGTATTTGTGGGGATGTATACAAACAAGAAGGTTATTAAACTGACTTACCTTTGGCTTTGAAAGCTTCCTGCTTGACGCAAGTCACAAAAGCCGAACTGTCTCAGTAGCTCAGCACTGCAGGTAAAATCGACCTGTAAATGAATGAAATAAAGAAGTCGAGTGACTGTGCCTAATTTCCTGATCTTAAATAAATGGGATCGATTAGCACATTGACAACTGTCATTGCTATCTCTTTCTCCCCACCACCTGAATGCAGACTGCTTGCTACTGTTCCCGCAGGTGATTTCAAGTTACACTGTAGAGCTGATGTTATATCTGTGCTAAGGTAGGAGATGGATCATGGTTTGGAATGGATGTTCAGGTTAGGGCCATAGTTCTGTCCCTGCCTCCAGACTTCTAAGATAAGGACAGTTAAAGGTGTCCTACCCCTCACTGGACCTAAGAGACAAAATATGCGTACTGGATGCTCCAAGGCCACACGTGTTGAGGAAATGTCGAAAAAGCCATGAGCCTTCCCCTATGTTGGAATAGGGAAAGCTTTGGGGAGCAGTAGGGGATCCAGCACAAAGCACTGAATAGTGCCTAACTTAGTGGTTGGTAACCCTGCCCTTGGCAGGGGGCTGGAACTGGATGTTCTCTGAGGTCCCTTCCAACCTAAGCCATTCTGTGATTCAACGGTTCTGGGCTGTGTAAAAGCACACAGAGATGAGAAGAGCTGTATGATCGCGGGGTGTTAAGATATGAACAGTTTAACCTTGCCTTAGCCACTTCTACCTGGGCTCTGTGAGTTTTAAAAGGAGCAGAATCTCATTCAGGGCTTAAAATTACGTTGATAAAAAGCCGTATGTCAAATCCAGGTATTTTTAATGTAGCGGTGAAAAAGACACAGTTTTAACATAGAGACGGGCAGATATTTCATTCGAAAGCAGGAATTAAAATAATGACAGGTTGTGTCATGTGACAACACATTTACCAGCAAAACTGTCCTTTCCTCGTGCATGAAAGTCAGCTGTCTGGAGAGGGAGAGGCTGCTGGAAATACGCAAGGGACACAAAAATGGAGGGAAAAATGAGGAGTTTAATGGAAGTTGCTGAGTTGTTGATCAGAGCCTTCAGCAAGACTGTTTCCTTCTTTACTTTCTAATGCTTTGCAAATGAATTAATCAGAACGCACACATTCTATTGCAAATCAAAGGTTCTGCCTTTCTGTGCCCCTGAGGTCATATGTGACCATGTCCTGACCCTGACAGTCTGACACTGTTCCCTGCACAGGCACACACCTCCCTAACCACTGCAGCCCATGTCTGCTGTACGTTGTGTGCTGCTTTCCCCTTCCTTGTTTTTATTTTACAAATCTATTTTAAAAAATCCTGTTACCTTTTATGTATTTCTGCGTCCTTCTTTGCACCGAGAAGCTTCTTGATACTTAAGCAAATGTTAAGATATGAGCAAAAATATAGGAAGATAAGATTATTTCAGGACACTTTGCAGGAAAAAAAGGAATTGTTTCTTTTATGGAAAGCAAAATCTTCAGCTGAAAGAGGCTCGTGTTTACATTATCACTAAAACTTCTGCTGAATGGGGAAGAAACAGTAACGGCACACAGCACTTCAAAAGGAAGTTCTGTTACAGCACAGACCAAAAAAAAAAAATGTAGTTCTTCCAGTGTATAAAATATGTACTCAATGCTGAGCTTCTGCATTTGCCTTCAGTACTGAGCTATGAGTGTGGAGTGCCCCACTGCAAGTCATTAACGTACCCACCAACCCTACTGCTGGAACCTGTGCAAGGAGAGAATTAATACAGTGGCATTCATCAAACACAAAACTGAGATATTCTTTCACTGCAACTTCTCCAGCTCTAACAAAGACACCATTCAAAAAAATAAGAAATAAAAAAAGCATTTCAAAGAGCAGTGTAGATGCTGGGCATGGATCGGCTCTTCAGTTAAAGACAGAGCCCGCTAGCCCACAGGAATAACTCAGACGATTCAGACACTCAAACTTTCAGACATTCAAGCTGGAGGCCTCCGGTTGGAACTTATCTCTGTTTTCACACATCAGTAGGTTCGGCAGAGTTAGAAATATCCAGCACGTACAAGGAAAACAATCTCTATCAGTGGATACAGCATGAACACGATAACGCAATGTTTTGCAAGCCTCGAGCAATTGTCAAGCAACTGCGCTTTGTCAAGGCAGCACACTTGACAGTCAGGGTCATCTAACCTTAGGTCACCTTCTACCTTACACCCTGGCCAGGTCCCAGCACCTCCATGTACTCTCTGAGTGGCTGCAGCACCCTGGAGGCAGGGGCACAGGTGATGGGTGCTGCTGCCCCAGCGTGAGCAGCATCTGCCTAGGTGCACCACTTTGTCTCTCTGAGTTAAATGATCCTTTTTAACCACCTTTGTAAACAGAAAAGAGAAGGACCCTACCTTATTCCATCTATTTCAGTATGGTTTTATATTTGCATTATTTTGTTTTCACATTCAAGTCCTCTGTTCAGTTAAATATTGCCACTCACAAAACACGATTCCTTTTGTCATCCAGTTTGTTATTCCCTAGCCATAAAATTTTTACTTTACCTCCTACAAAGCAAAGCTCTGATTCTTAATGTTTACCTTTTATGATAGAAAATATAATGGACTTTCTCTACTATACGATGAAGGCTTCCAATTCAGATTTGTAAACTCCATGTAGATGGAAAGTGGAATTCAATTAAAACATAGCAAAAGAGCACTTCATTTTTTATCAGTTTAATTAAATAACTGTAGATGTATGTAACTTGTAAGAAAAAGAATACACTTGTCAGGACATAGTGCACTGCAAGCTGGTTTATTCAGCAAGGACTAATCGCTGCTAGCTGGTGAGCTCAAGTGATTGTTTCTGGTCAGCACGACCTTCAAGACTTTAGAGCTGGTACATCTCATCCTCTTGCAGTCTTCCATGGACTCAGTGAGAAAAAAAAAATACATGAGATTGCCTGGTTTTTCATCTCTCTGTGGACCTTTCAATTTTGAATATAGCAGTCATTAGTATAAAGTAAATGAGTACACAATTGTCGGAAGCAGGTTCAGCATTGGGTGAGCTACTGATCCGAGCACTCTGCCAGGGACTCCCACCCCTTCAGTGCTTGACTTTCTCTAAAAATCTGGTGTCAAAAAATGTGTCACATAGTGCTTTTATTGTGTTATTTTACAATAACTACAGTAAATTTAACCTGAATACAGGCCGCCTTACTTCCATATTTAATTTTAAGTGGTCTTGTTAAAAAAAGAAGCATTTAATTTAAATAATATAAAGTATACGTATATAATTCATTAAACTTATATTCATCATTTCAATAGGCCACAGCTATAGAAAATGTGGATTCCCTCCTTTCTGATTTATCAGCCACTTATGCTATGGTGTGTTCAGAACAGAACGGGTTCCTACTGTGCCTGCTGGTGTACACATGAAGTTAAAGAGACAGAGCCCTGGCAGAGAGGTTTGCCTTAATTTGCTCAACACCTGAGGTGTTAAAAGTAAAGCCAAACAGGAGAAGCTTTTTGTTTTTTCAGTTTTTATTTTTTTCAGTAAAGCACTGGCTGTTCAAGTGCAGATTTACCAGCGCCAGGAGGCAGAGCGTGGGAGGATGCTGCAAAGGGCCCTAGATCCTGCCCTGTTCCTCCATCCCCTCCTGTTCCCCCACCCTTGAGTTCAAGATGCACTCACCCAGGCCCATGGACTGGCAGTTGGAGAGAGTTTAACGAACCAGGGAACTGAACGTAAGCAATGATGGCATTAAGCTCTGCTAAAGATAGAGGCTTCCCATTGAATTTCCTTCCTGTGTGACTCTGCAGCGTAAACCTAGCACCAGGACTACTCCTCGAGTGGAAAGGAAGAAAATTATTACTGACAAAGTCCAAAGACTGGGATCCTGGTCTGTTCAGTTTTGAATTGTGCCATACAGATCGGCATTACAGATCTGTGAATTCAGCTGATTCACTTAATAAGGATCAGAATGTAACTCCTGCTCCCAAACTGTGTTGGAAACAAGGCTATCCCATGAATTTTCCAGTGGGTTTTTTGTTTTTCTTTTTGCTCTTTTTTGTCTGTTTGATTTTTTTTATTTTATTTTTTTTGGTAGGCTCACACATTTCCTCTCTGGAGCAGAGAGAATCTGAAGGCAAGTGTAAGGAAGAAAAAAAATCACCAGTCAAAATTACAGCGGTAACAGCAAGTTTCTAAAGAGAGAAATTTTGATTTAGGTAAGAGCACAATTAAGCAAGGAAAAAGAGATAAGGTAGAGGCATTTCACTAACACATGTTACAAAATTGTTGACTCAGGTTGGCACTGTTTGGAAGAATTTAAGGAGGGGGAGGCCCTGTAAGTGTTGTTTCATTATTATAAGATTGGGCTATTAGGCAGAGGTTCATAAATCAACTGTATTTTAGAATGGAATAGAGGTTGGGCTGTCCATTAACCCACCTCTGGCAGCAGGCATAGGCTAGTTCCTGCCCAAGTGAGCAGCAGGACCAGGACCAGTGCACTTGACATTGCCCGTGGGTGCTAGTACTCAGTTTTTAGCTTGGGTGTGTCTCTGTCTTGATGTGATCTGTCTGCTCGGTGACCTTCACTAGATCCCTCCTCTGCGTTCTTCTGCAGCCACTCCTTGGATCCATGTGAGCTATTTCTATTAAGTCTTAATGTCAAAAGTATACTACCCATAGGCATATAAAATAATATGATTTATTATACTGCTTGCTTTGAACTTGCCTTCTGCCAGCTTCATCTGATGCACCCTCGTTTTTGTATTGATAGCGAGGGCAGAAAGTTGATCCCTGTCTATCCTTTTCATGTGTCATTCTAAAATATTTACTGCTATTTTGAGGAAGCATCAGAGGGGCAATTAAAGTCTCTAAAGTGGAGGCCGTAGTCTCCGTGCTGGAAATCTTATTTCTTCTTAGCTCTCAGCCACTGCTCAACCCGCTATCTGTGGCAGGTGCTGGAACTGCTCTTGCACAGAAGCCCTTCCAAAATCCCAGGGAACTGGAAGCTCCACCGAGCACACTCGGGGAGAGCCACTCTTTCCCACTGTTAGGGATGATGCGTTGGAGGAAAAGATGCAGTCATGCATATTGCTCTCTTAAAGCCCTGCTGGTCTTTCTGCAAGCAGAATCTGAAAGAATAGTAGGGAGTGGAAATGAAGAGAATACAGTTTTCTATTCCACAGAAATCAGCCCCATTCTAAGAATACGGCTTGCTAAGAATTAAAGCTCGAGGAATCAGTGTAAACTTCAGCTGAAAGCTGAAGTAAAAACCTGAAGTAGTTTAAGCCTTCCCTGAGGGAGCAAGACTTTGTTTCTAGAGTCTGGCAGCAGACTTTAATCAGGCAGAGCTGACAATAATTAAAACAATGGAAGCTTAAGAGAATTTCCTAGTATTTCCATAGGAGATTCATGGAATATATTCTCAGTTTCCTTGCTCTGTGTTTTACAAGGCATAGAAATATTTCTCAAGCAGACAGGAAGGTCGAGTTCCTATTGGTGAGAAAATAGTAAGATGGGTAAGTGGGATCCATTTCCATTCTTAGGTAAAAATACAGAGTGTGTTCAGAAACTTTACTGCAAGGGAAGATATGTGTCCCAGTACAGAACATAGGAAAAATGAACTCTGAGGTGAACTCAGAGAAATTTTGTAGAACTCCAGATAGTGTCAATGTTCTTAAACAGCACAGTACTACTGAAAGCAGAAGTTAGGGAAAATGCTGATGATGCTAAGACACAAGGACAAAAAGTCTTCTAATTCAGGTTTAACAGTAACATTAGTGAAAGGTACTTTGTGTAAGACAAAATATTCTGTACTGTTGCAAAACAGTTTCTGTCAGTAAATTTCACTCTGGCAACACCCAGTCCCAGTTACAGCTGGGTCTGGCTGCAGGATCTGATCATTTCTGTGGAAGAATATGTTTGGCAACGCAGGTACAGAGCCAGCACTGATGATCACTTTGACTATCAGCACTTGTTCAGCAACTCTCAAAAACAAATCTAGCGTACTTCTTGTTCAAGGCAGTAGGTCCTGACTTGGAGATACACAGAGAACAAGCATCCCTCGAGCATCACAGAGACTTTCAATGTGAGCAAATCCTTGTCTCTGAACAGACCTGTCATCCAGACCCAGCCACATCCAGTAGGAAGATGACACCATACTAATGACCCATGATTGGTTTGCCCAAAGTTTCATGAGGAGAGGATTTCTTCATGTGCTGCACTGTTTGATTTGGTGCTGGGCAGCTACAGGTCAACTTTGTGCAGAATGTAGACAAAGTACAGGATGTCTTGTGAGAGACTGTAAATGCTAAATTGTTTTCACTGAGTTTAACAGATGCTTGGAAGTGAATTTAACTGATTTGTTGCTGTTTAGCAACCCCATAACCCAGTATTTCAAATCAGTGTTGCTAGTATTTTAGGTCTAGAACCATGGATAATATAAATTTTGACCTATGTGACCTGAGTCAGTCACCTGTTGTGGTACTACACTTCAGTTTGCTGCTTTCTGAGAACATTGCTTTTGGGAGAGAGGAAGGAAGAACATGAAAACGAAACAACATAAATACATCCCTTGGTTCACTAGGAGGACTTATGAAGGGTTGCTCTCAGTAGAATAGTGCAATGTTCCCATTAGGAATCTGCTGCGTGGGCCCCTGTGAAAAAGACACCTTGCAGGATGATCTTGAGGATTAGGGATCGGTGAGATTATGGATCCAACTCCCATCCAAATTTGAAATAGCAAATGGAATCACAGCACTGATGGCTTACAGCATAGGGCTAGCCACTCAGCCCTTCTCTAAGGAAAGTGGTAGGTACAGCAGCTTATGTTAGCCAGCCCTGGTGGCACATTTGCTCCTGCAATCTGTTGTAGAAGAGAATCTGTTTCTGGTGTTTGTTGTTTTTGACTGACTGGATAGATTTTTAGGGAATAAGGGATAGAGAATGCACAAGAGCAAGTCACACAGCACTGTGGACAGCAGACACTGCAGAGGCAATCGCTGCTCTCAGGGCTCTAAATACATAAGGCACTCAGCACAAAGCCAGTCACTATCAAGGTCCCTGCAGGAAGCATCGAGGAAATGGAATAATTCTTTTCAGGCCCTGGACTTTAAAATGCATGAATCAAAGAGCCACCATGTTGCTGTTGACTCTTTCATCCCTTAGTATGTGCATGTGCTTGTGCTTGCAACTGCACTCCTCCATCCAACTTCCCTGACAATGGGCTGTGGCCACAAGTGTGGCCTAGAAGCCCAGAATCACAGCTTTTAGAACACTTAGTATGAGACACTGTCTCAAAGCATAACTGTAGCTTTATTCATGGAATTTAGAAATAAACTGAATTATTTTTTATTTTTTTTCTCTAGGGAAATCCCCTCCCTCCTTCCCCCACTGTCTGTTTCCTCTTGTCATAAATAGGATCTGAAGAATCATGCTAGGGAAAATATTAAACCCCAGTAACTCATGACTCTCTTATCCCTATAGAAGGAGACTTATCTGGTATATTAATTCAAACCATATTTCTTAAGAGTCAGTAGGAGACCTAATTTACTGCATGAAATTAATTACAGCATTACACATAAAAGTTAAATGAATCACACAGTACTTATACTGCACTATTTCCACCTTTTGTGGTATGATGGAAATAATGAAATCATGAATGTTTGTACTTTCAGCACTGTTTAATGCCCCGAGGACAGAGAGCATATGAAGGTGCTTCAAGTAATCCACTGATACTGTCTAATAATTAGACTCTGCTCATCCAAATTGTCCTTGCATTCACAGGGCACGTACGCACCAGCAATTAATTCCATCTACTCAAGCACTCAAGAAGAAGCCAAAAGCACCCCAGCAGAGTTATTCACATGCTTCATAAAAATTGGGTGATTAAAATAATTCTGTGTGCTTTGGCCAACTTAGATGGAAAGCTGGGCTACATAAGTTAACACACATGGAAACTTAAGAAAACATCCTTCTCTTTGTTACTGTTCCTGTGTATCCCAATATGGAGAGCCCAGAACTACCTACAAACTCTAATACTCCAGAGAAAATATTCTCTTAATTTTGACCCTCTCTTACTTACTCCTCAAAATTGGCCATCGGGCTGACTTCCTGAAGTACAGTTTCTAGCACTTTGTTCAGTCTAATTTTGATTATGCTAAGTAAGCAGATTACCATCTCTTTAAAATATTATTAAATCTGTTAAGGCAGCCTAACTGAAAACAACTACACACTGTGTTTTTCCAATTCTATCCTATCTTCCAGTGATACATTCTAGTACCAAACTAAATAGTATCACATCATTCCAGTTTAACTGTGTATGGTTTTTTACCACACTCAATTAAACAGCATATATTCTTTTTCCTCTCAACTGTCCCTTAGTGATTCTTACTGTTTCTAAATATCCTTATTTAATCCGTAAGAAATATTTTCAAAACTGTTAAGTGACACATTCATTGGCACCTTTGAAATAGTAATTAGAGCCTTCTGTATTATTAGCTGTAGTTGGTGTTTTTTTTTTTTTTCCTGAGTATATTATCTAAAGTAGATTATAGACACCTTTCTGAGAGCTTTTTCTTAATCGCCACATTGGGCCTCTGAAGACTACATTTTTCTTCCTAATAAATCCCTTCTGGTTAATGAAATCTTTTCTGTAGTCAAAAATAAATAAATAAATAAATAAATAAAAACTAACCGATGAAAATATTGAAAATTGAAAAAGTATTTAATATTTCATAACTTCAAACTATAAATGTGAATATTCAATTACTAAAATTAGAGAATTTTATGCACACATTGAAAAGCAAGTTCTGAGAAGTGGACAAGCTTAGATTTTGATAGTAAGTGAAAGAAGCCTTAGTAGTTTCACATTTTTCTCAATTTGTTCTATTCATTGTTAACAATTCACATTATTCTCTCTTCATGAAACATCTTGGATCATAAGATTCTACTTTGATTTTCATGAGAAAAGTGAAAAGTATGAATTCAGCGTTCTGAGGTTACTTGCTAGACATGTTCTTCCAAAAGCTACTCTGAGGAAAACTGGTTTTCTTCTAAACTATATTAATATAAAGGAGCAATGATATGTAATTTATATTCTTGTTCCACAATTCGGTGGGAATTCTAACATAGGGCATATTTGCCTGTAGCAAACAAACTTATAATGCAGCCAATTACTGTTGGTAAATACGGCTCCTAAAATTACATGCATCAAATTGACAACAATCTTTGTCTGGACTGCTTTGTATTTTAAAGGCTTTGAGACTTTAGTGGTCTTCTAAGTCAATTCTCAAATAACTTAAGTAGATGTCTCTGACTTAAAAAACTCCTTAAACCAAGTCCAGGTCCAGTCTAGATGATTCATGTGCTATACAAAATAGGAATGTTATACTGGAGCTCCTTGGTTCTAGATCAGGATAACAAGACAGGTCTACAAAAGTGAAGGGTTGCTACTTCTCTTACTTCTTAACTTAGGCCTTCTTCTCTGGGAGGTTAACTAAGCAGAAATCATTTGAGTCTCTGTATGCATTTCACATTTTTAATACACTGTTACTTATAATTGAAATGTTTCTCACACACTTTGAATGAAGGTACAAAAAATACGTATTTTCACATATTCACAGTCTTGGCTGCCACAGACAAAATACAAAAGCTATCACTGCAAGATGAGCACAAATTTGAAGACTTTAACTATTGTTTGAGATGAGCATGGAAATTCTTGAGCAGGGAACAGATCTGCATTTTTACTATTTATCACAGCAATAAGTGTAATTAAACGCTTTCTCATTTTCCTTCAAATTGAATTTCTTAGAAAGAACAGATGTGCTCATCAGGATTCTGAGCAGACTGAACTCTGTCAGGATTCTGAACAGGAAAATTGTCTCCTTTGGTCCCCTCCTACCCCTACAATTCTGTGATTCTGTGATCCCTCCAGAATCCTCGCTCTTCTGTGTCACATATTTTATGTACTACCAAGAGCATATATATGAATGATTCACTTTATAATCAAGGCCGTGAATGTCAGTAACATGATCCATGCATGTTCTTTAATGTTGTTTTTGAGTACAGGAAAATAAAATAAATTGAGGTTTGGAGCACAAATACAAGCGCTACTCTTTAATATCACTAACTAATTTCACTTTGGGGTTCCATTATGACAGCACAGATACTAGGTTTCATTTTTATTACTAACAGACTTCACTTATCACAGCAAAAATAGGCTGCTAACCACAGAAAGTAAAATTGATCATCAAAGTTCTGGTTTTGCTTAGGAATCAGACTTCTTCAGATACTCTGTAAAGTAATACACTCCAGTTATCTATTTATGACTTAAAAGAAACTACATGTGTTTTGAATACAGTATATTTCCCCATAATATCAACAAAGCTATACATACCTGAGGAGCATGTGCTGGAGCTGGAAGTCAAGGGAAAAGTGTGTTGCTGATGCTGGAACCAGCCTCCTGTGTGGAGAGTCACATAGTGCGGTCGGTACCAGCGCTACGTGCCCAAATACATGAACTTTTATCCCTGTCCACGATCTGCAAATAGAAAGTACATGCACGTGAACTTCAAAGTTAAAATCAGTGAAAATTAAAATATAAAAAGGCATACAAGTTACAAAAATACATCCATTGATAAGGAGATGCCTGCATTTCTGATGATTTATCATGCGTTCAGGCTATCAAATTTCATCTCCGCATTTTGTAATTTATTTTTCAAATTACTCGTGAAATTCCAGATTATTTATTGAGTTCAGCAGAGCTAACAGAGTTAGGAAAGAAGATAAATGTAAGAGCGCTGCAATGACAGAAACTCGTTGTTTTACGTGCTCTAAATTGGGAGCGAGGAAGATGCTCCAGCATCTCTACATAGCCCAGTTCCAGTCTTTACCCGTCCTTGGACTCAAAAGTGTTTCACAGATACATAGCCTGTTCTTTGCTGTAAATTAAGATAATCTTTTCTTGTCCTTTCACAACTGTCTACAAAAGACAATTGACGACTGTCTTCTTCACAGTAATCTTTAGATGTCAGATTATTTTATTTTCCCCTCAGTCCTCTCTTCTGTAGACTAAACAAACACAGCTTTTTCAAACCATGCCTTATAAATCTCGCTCTGCAAAAACCTTTTCACTCGTGTTCTCCTACAGATTCTCTTTTACCTGGACATTGAAATCATTTCCCTTTTCTAGATTTTATTTTAACACAGAGATGCAATTTTAACTGCTTTTTTTTTTTTTTTCTGGCCACTTTGCTCAAGCGTTTTGTTGTTTGTTTGATTGATTGATTTTGTTTCATCTGTAAAAGTAGATGCTATCAACCTCATCCGGAATTTTGCGGTGTTCTAGAACAGTAGGCCCCGCAGAGCCTTGAAACAAAACACATCTGTCCATTTTTTCAGTCACTTTTTTTAGAAATCAGTAATGATACTTAATTCTCTTCGAATGATTCGCTTGTTCTCATTATTTTTTTTTCCCTTCAAGTAGTGGATAAAACAGGGATTTTGTATGCCTTCTGTTTATCAGTACTGAACTTTTAGGTGTAATGTGTAAAACAAGAATGATAATATTAATAAATGAGCAGCCATATAGATGAACAGACAAGCATAAGTATTGTTTTCTTTGAGAATCAGGCATAAACAGAAGAAATGTTTGACTTGAAGCCTGCATCCCTCTCCTTTGCCTCAAAACAGATCTTAGTGCTTTCTGAATCAGAGGTAGAAGGATGCTGCTAGCTGAAGTATTCAGTGGAGTCCCTTTTGATGATTACACAATTACTAGTTTGTGGTAAACGCATGTCACATTCTGCACTGTTTTCAATATGAGTTTTGTCTGAATAAAGCTGAAATATTCTGGACCAAGAAAAATAAAACAAAGGATGTAAGATAACAGATCAAAGAAGTGCTTTAAATGCTGCGGTGGCTGTCTTTCTTCACATTTTATTTCCAGCTGCCTGCCTTTGCAGAATGTATTCTCTTTTCTTTTTTAACCAAAGATAGTTTATCCCAGGAATCTCCAAATCATTTCCTTGGAAAGAAAGAAAAAAAGTGAGAAAGTGATCAGAGATTTATGACACGTAGCCCAGATTTTCTGCCTCTTTGCTCTACTTCACTCGCACAAACTGTGCCACTATACCACAGTCACATATGAAAGTTCTTCTAAGAAGTGGTTTCTTTGGTTTGGTTTTACTTTTTAATATTCATATAATCTATTCTTAGGGTAGTTTCATAATGAATTTCTGAAATTTAGACGTTGTTCTATGTAATGTAATTGACCTAGCCATTTACAAAGCATCCAGACCCCAAGGTACCCAGGTGTGCTCCCCATGTCGATGTATTCTGTGGCTCCCAGCAGCTCCTGCTCATAGCCATTCATTCCCCATGTCAGGAAAAGCCTTTTCATGCCTTCTCAGACAGTTGCTGATAGAATCACTTTCTGGCCATGTTCAGGCTTAGTCTGCCCGCAGCACCCAAAAGCAATGTTCTCCCTTTCTCTGGGAACAGAGAGGCAACCTCTCGGCTCATGGCTATTTAAGCAAGACTGATGGGCACTGCACGTATTCAAAGTGAGCAGAGAAGCAGTTTACAAACGCTTCTCCAGCAGACAGTCTCACCAGTGCTGCTATATTTTTCCGAATCTGTTATCAGAGGAGCTTTAAAATGACTTTTTTCCCTCAAAACAGGAACTGCCAGTTCTGACAGTTCAGACATTAGGTCCAGAGTGAAGTGGACAACTTCAAATATTTTCTCTTTGTTTCATGCCATTTCCCGGAACTGAAATTACAAAATTTTACATAATGTGTTTGCATTTCAAAATTGCAAGGTCATTGTAAGAACTTCCTGTTGTTTTTTTTTTTTCCAGCCAGATAATGTAATACACAATTTTTGCTTCATTGTTTGTTTTTTTTTCCTCCATCCATGTATATGTAAATCTACTTTCTTTACCCTGATATTCTCTTGCCTTTACTAATGTATGCTTTCTTTTATTTGCAAGAATAGAATTATACTGAAGCCAAGCACATAGAATCAGACATTGATACTGTAGAAGGGATTTTGCTGAACGTAGCTCCCTGTCACATCACTCATATGGATGCCAGCAGTACAGTAGGGCCAGACAAGCCCACTTGGTTCCTCCAGATAAGCTACAGTAGTCCTGTACTTCTTAAGGACTGCTTCTTCAAATAAGTTATGTTACTTAATCTATAGACAAATTTATGCCAGAACAGCTGTTCAGAAGGTCTATTTGTTTCCCACCATTACATTAAAAATTGGTTTCTATTCAGCTGTTTCCAAACACCTACTTTCTTCTGAACTTCTGGCCGATTTATTTTGATCTGCAGCATCCTGAAATTTTGCCTGATTTATTTATTTACGTCCCTTACATACTGAATAGATTTAGTCAGTATTATGTATACAGAAATTTTAACCAAGCAAAATCAAGTTGTTTGTGCATTTACTAAGTTCAGCAGGTTCTCATAAGAGTGGTTACCTTGCTCTGCATGTAGGTATTTTCCTTTGAACTGCCCATGACACTTCATACCAGAATGCCTCGAGCATTATAGATGTGGGTGTAACAGAGCTATAGATAACAGCTCTAAAAATCACTAGCTCCTTAATTTTATCTACTTTCAAATGTAATGTACAAAGGGACAGCTTCCTTTTTATAACCCCTGTGGCATTCTGACACATTTCTTGAGTTTATGTGTTAGATGAATATTTCAGGAACCAATTTTGCAAAGGATAGAGATCCTCAGCACTCACCAGAAGAGCTGAACCCCTTTCAGAATCTGCACATTGATTGACTCTACATCAGAGTAACTCAAACGACTGTATTCCACTGAATGCTAACAGATGATGTTCTAATATTGTTCAATTTGCCACATTTTCTTTTTCTCTCTCTCTCTCCCTCTCTCTCTCTCTGTCTGTCTGTCTCTTTTTTAATGTTTTCAAAGTTAAGGAGTTAATTCCAGGTCTTAAAATAGTCCATGAATGTAATGTTATTTCCCCTTTTTGAGTATCCCACACATAGCTTTCCACAACCTGTAAAATCAGAAGCAACAATGAAAACAACTAGTGACCTCACTAGGTCAAACTTTGACCTGGAACCTAATAGTAATTACATCACATACTGGCAAACTGTCCAAGTAATACAGAGATTATATTAATCCCAAGATATTATTGCATATCCCTTTCAGAAATCTGTACAAATATTCAGTAAAGCACTTATTCCATCATGTGCAGGATGAGATCACTACTCCAAAGTGTGCCTGTTTCAGCATCAGATCCTTCTCAAAAGGCTCAGAACAAAACACCATAACCAAACGCATTATATGCCAGGCTTGTATCCCAGAAGTTCCACATTCACAGGACTCAAAATCCTTTTTATTAATGAACTAAATGTATTTACCCAGTCATATGCTAACTTCTTTGGGTTGACAGTTGAACTAGATGATCTTAGTGGTCTTTTCCAATCAATATTTCTATGATTTGGTGTTTTTTTATTGTAAGCTTGCTTCTTCAAAAGGAGTATTCCATTCATCTACACAGCTTTCCAATTCTGTTGAAAAATACAGTCAGACAAGCTCTGCTTTATCTTTTGCTGTCCTCCTTGGGCTTTAATTTAGTAATTTATTTTCAGATTTTCCTTGTTTTCTTTAAGGTATGGGTTACATCAAAATTTATACATCTGGTGACGTTTCTGTTGAAGAAACTGTAGTCTGAAAGGTAACTAGAGGTGACAACTGGTTGTCAAGCCATTGTAGTTTTATCTTAGAGCAGGTCGTACAGCTGTAATTACTCCCAGGCAGACCTTGTTCATAAGGCTGATGATCTATATTACTGAGCTGAGCAGGGCCCAAGCATGTACTTGGGACAACCGATGGCCTTGATGCATCAATGTGCTTTTGGTGTGCTTCTGGGCCAGCCTGAGAAGCACTGAGGTGAAGGCACAGCAAGGTGTGAGGAACAGCATGGGTCGGGTGCTCGGCAGGCAGTGAGAACAGCTGCCTCCCAGAAGGACAGCTGTGTGAATAGGAGCTGTGACACGCTATCCACCTGTGGCTGCACCGTGGCCCTTTTGTATTCTAGCACAGATGTCTTAAGAAAACGAAGGCAGACATTCAGTGCTCCTGTTATCAGAGAGCTGCTGGCACAGAGAGGCCGCTATGTGGCCACAGCAGAAGGGCTCAGCCTGGTCAGCATGGGCACAGAGCCTGGGCCACGGGTGTTGTCATATACCTGTCCGTATTTACAGTTGCCATGTTTGTTTGCTGTCTCTTCAACTGCCTTTTAGGGGAATTTATCTGATTTGAAAACAGTGGTTTTGATTTTCTTTTATTCAGTGTTACTGTGTTGGAAGCACAGAGAAAAACTGCCCATCAAAAAACAAACTAACCAAACAGAAAATCAGGGTGTTAGTGTTTCCTTTAGAAAAATTTTATACATTTAAAGATAATATTCAAACTATCCTAATTAAGTAGGTAATTAGGTTTTCTCAAATAGCATGACGCGGGCCAAGCTTTCTGTTTTATCTTTTGCACAATAGCAAGCTCACAGTTCACATTCCCAGTTCCTTTTTTTATGTTTGTTTTTATCTGTTTAATATTTTGCATTTTACTTCACTAAACATTTGTTTACAGGGGAACACAGCTCTTATGTTATTGCAGTGTTAGTGCTGAACCAGCTTTCTGCTGTTACTCTCCAAACCCTGCAGTTTTCTGCCAGCAGTTTTCACAATATGATTCCTGTTTTTCTGGCCTGTATATTGAACCAGAAGTACTGTACATCCTTCCTTAGGGTCTTCACTTCAGGTTTGGTTTGTTTTTTTGTTGTTGTTGTTTTTTTCATGATCACTATCAGATCCAGTACTGAATTAGCTGTCATTACTTCTTCTGGTATTTATTAAAAATATCCTGTATCTTGGATATAATAAATATAAGATTAAAAATATTCAATATCTTACCAATATATTGTAGCCTATTTGAGAACATTCTTGCACATCATTCAAACTCCTTTTTTAAGCTTTTCACACCCTTATTTTCATATACATAGCGCTGTCCTTCCTCCCACTCCTTCAGAGAGTCACACGAAATAAACCTTTATCACAGCCTTCATGGATACAGCATCTTCCATGTTCACTTGTAAAATTATTCCTGCGTCTGCCAGCCATGTGCACTGCAGGGGCTGCATGCAGGGTGGTTGTTTTTATAAATTACGCTCCCTCACCTGATCTTCCTTATATAGAAACAGATAGTTATATTCTATTTATGTCTTAGCCAGACTTGTTTGTAATGTGATCAAAAAGCATTTCATGGAATTTGTTGTGGCACTGCACCTCTCCAGACCACATGCACCCGAGCTGTGTTTAGGAAGAGAAATATCTAATTTCATATGATTATTTCCTGAAGGAGTTTCTAGATTATGTATATTTTCACATCTCAGTGTAGCAGTATTCTCTCAACTTTATTCTTCTCTCACAAGTGTTTTCCTATGGCTACATTCATTTATTTCCTCAACTTTTCCTGTTTTTTAGTATTTCCAGCCGTGCTTTCCTCACTGTTCTTCATAAACTGAAGAGAGATTTTAACTGGTTATTTTAACTGACACATTATCACCCAAAAATTGCAATTAAAAAGCAAACAAACAACCTTGAGTGTAAAAATAATTCTGTCTTCCAACTGTAACCCTAAATTTTAGGTTAGTAGTACTATTAAACAAGCAATTGTTTTGTACCTCATGTGATGCCAATACGATACTCTGAAAACCAAAGCTGATTCTCCCACACTAATTCAGTTTGATGTATTTTCCTCTAACAATAATATGCCAATCTTTAAATTATACTATTTTTCATGATAAGACCATGTTCCATAACTACTGTAAAACTGATAAAGGTATTAAGTAACTGAACTATTTCAGGATGTTATTATGTTGCATTAAATAGTTAATGAAAAGGACAGAACTTCAGCAGTGATGATTTAACTGTACGCATGCCAATTTATATAATGTGAGGATAATACTAATAGGCTTTACATAGCTTTTGAGAGGTCTTTCATCCTCACTCTGTGCATAATTTTTGTATGGTTCATCCAAGGAACTGCAGCTGATCCATTCTAACAAAAATCTTACCACTGCTACTGTACAGCCCCAAACCTCATCTTCCATGTAATTACTTCAACGTCCAGTATTGCTCAGCTTTCTAATTTCTGTATATAATGTCATCCTCATACTCAGAAAATGAATCTGACATAAAAAAAAAAAAAAAAGCTTTTTTAATTGGACTCAAAATTACGCAGAATCCTTTGTCACAAGTTACTATCACTACTGTAAGCTACTGTAAGTACCAGAGGAGGCTGCAGAACCATACAGTACATATCAGAAAAAGTCCAAAATGTCACTATTTATATTTTATCATGTACTTAGATTTCCTTTCACTGCACCATCTCAAATCCAAGGAGTTCAGATTGTGCAAAGAACACTTAGTAAAGATTACAAAATACGTAGGTATCTACCCCTCAGGAAACATTAACTTTCATTACAGATTTCTCCTATGACAAAGCATGATTTATAGAAAAGATCAACTACTTTTATGGATGTACAACTTCCAGTTGTCTTTTTTTACTTAAACTGCTTACATTACTGTCAACACAAAGCACTCTTTGTGCTAGCATTTCCTCTTTAATCTATCTGCAAATAAAATCTAAATAGTTCTGCAACACCAATTATGAATGCAGAATGTTTGCTTTCTTTCAGATGCTCCTTTTAAGTTAGCAATCCTGTACTAAACCGATACCTCAAATCTGTATTTTTATGGGAATGTTCATGCCTGTCCATAATTATTATGCCATTGATGTGGATGGCATGGTACTCTGATCCTGTGAGGCATGTGTGGCATAAAATACTTTAAATGCTGTCAAGGAGTTGTTACGTTTCTTATCTATTGGAAGTCTGGAAACAGCACATCTGCCTGGTGTTTAGAGATGTAAAACATGATCATGCTTAAGGCAATAGTTTAGGCCAGTGGATGTAGAGAAAAATGGATTGGTTTTGAACCAAGTGAGTTAGGAAAGTCCGGTGCAAAAAGGAACAGGGAACTTAAGCTTGTAAAAGGAAGTAAAAGAAGAGAAGGTAGAGAAGGAAACAATAGAAGGAGAGATCTTTAAGCAATGGCTCTGTATAAAGAAACTACTACCATAGAGAGGAGGAAAATAATTTTATCCTTTAATAAGTCAGAATTTGGCAGTTCACAACTTTCAAAATATATCCCACTCTCTGCAAATGAGCCACGTAGGTCTCCACAGAAAAAAAGACTAGTGATATATTTTGTGAAATTTAAATTACTTTAATGTGGTTCACATTTGATTTTACATTTCTACAAACATCTTTAAATTACAAGTTCATTAAGAAACCAGCGCACTTAATCTGCAGTCACAGCAGTAGTTCTAGATGATTCAAAACTGTACAAAAATAAAATCACAATAGTGCCATTTTCTTCTTTTTCTGTCTCTTCACTACAGAGCTATCTCTCACAGAAAATACTAGTCATCAAAGGAAATGGTCAGCAGTCATCCAGATCAGACGTTAGGACAGTGCTCTCAAGACGGGAGGCAGGATGGAGCGGATGAGAGGCTTCAGAAGAGATGGTAGCTAAAAAAGTCAGGGAAAAGAAAAAAAAAAAACAGAAAAAGATAAGAAGATGAAAAGGGACAGGAAGAGAAAGAAAAAAAACAGGAAATACACAAGAAATAGTGACAGTAACAATTGTACTTATTCATTTTATAAATTGTACATGAACAGTGACAAATAAAGGTGAGGAATAAGGTAGCTATTCTTAACAAACAGAAAGCTCTACAGAAAAGACCTACTGTGGCTTAGTTATTTCTCTCCTATGGTGACAGTCCACTCAACTTTTAGTTTAAGTTAGGCAGTTCAAGGCAGGATTCCTGTGAAGTCAGTAGACTGAAACGGGCACCTCCAGAGGGCGATTCATCCCATCCTAAGGCTTAAATCTCAGACTCTGAACCACATATTTGGAATGTTATTAGTTTCTTAAGTTCACTAGGTTTCTGTGAGCATAGATGCACTGAATACTCGGAGATAACATTAGGATTAAAGTAATATGAAAGCGGGCACATTTTCAATTTCCTTTATTCTGAACAAGCGAAATTGACTAACAGCTTTCATCAGCACAGAGTGTGAAGTAGATTTGTGTCATGGGTTTTTGTTACTGTTGTTTCTTTTAATTATTATTACCAAACGTCAATATATTGAGCACAAAAAAGTAAATCTGATCCAGTCAGAATAAAGTCTGGCATATTTATGTACTGCTGGGGCTTTAAGTTTAAGTCCTGTAATCTAACGTCAAAGCTTGGCATGACTGGGATTTTATATTCCCAACATTAAGAATGTGATTCAGGAAATATCACATTTATCAGGTACATAATATGGCACTGCTGATATTTCAACAATTTGCCACTAAATTCAGTGATGATTTACAAATAGGAACTTAGATTTTAACTGTTACTTTAAATGAGCTGTAATTAAAGACAGAAGTCAAGGGTGAAGGGGTGGTTTTAACGTTGATGCAGAAGCTTCAGGAACAGGTTGAAGGAATAACCTCTTTATGCCACCATCACCAGATTGCCAGCCCTGATGCATAAACAAGACACTGCTCTTAGAGAACTGCAGTACCAAAGCATGAATAGTCAGAAAAGAGGATGGGAAAGGGAGCTTCCTCCTAAGCTCTGCTCTGGGGAATTTGTAATACTCTCCAACGAGACAGTTCACAGTGTGCACTTTTTAGTATAGCAAATCTGAGACATAATCCTGGGCTGTGTAGTTCACACCTCCTTGGAGACCTATGCATGCAATGGTCTTGCACACACTATGTCTTTAATGACTATTTCAGAATACAGTCACCCTGATCCTGCTTTTTATGTAAGGACAACACGGAGCTGTCAGTGCAATTTAAAAGATATCTGTAAAACCTAAATATTAGCCTGCTTGAAATACAATTCTGAGCCAAAGAGTTCGCATCATTTAAAGAATTAGAGACTTGTGATGGAAAATAGTACAACATTAAGGCAAAATAACATAATGGTAGCAGCTAAATATAACATACAGCATGAAGCCTGTTATCCAGAACTTCCAAAAGTTGTGTCTGCTTTTAATTTCAGTTTCCTTTTTGAATGAACAGAGCACAGCCACATCAGTTTTTCAGTCTTCTTACCTTTACTGGGTGCCCTAACGGATTCTCCTGTATGTGCCATTGTCCAGATTCTCCTGTACAATGGCACAGACACTACACATGAAAAGAAATCCTATAATGCAGCAATTTGTACTGCAATTCTTATGAAGGTCTGTATTTTTCAATTAGTAGAAGTTAATACAGAGCTGTTCTACCTTCCAAGTAGGTGTTACCACCTGAAAATTGTGCACTGGCACCGTAAGTGCTGTCCCTGCCCCACCCATTTCTGTCCCCAGTAAGCAATTGTGCAGTTTTGCAGGGCTCAGTTACACTGAACTAGTGCTCAGATGGACAGCTAAAGTGTTTTATGCACAGCACCAGGTGAACAGAGCAAACAGGAGGTTGGTTTAAAAATAAACAAGCCTTCAGCATTGTAACTCATGAAGACCAGAACTACTTACGATATAAATATTAATTGTGCAGTTAAAATAAAAACATGTTTTCCCTATTTACTCTACTTTAAGGCCATATATACTCTTTAAAACATGCAGTAACCAAACACATAAATGAACAAACTAATGAATTAAACCTTTTTTTTTTTTTTTCTCAAATCCCTAATTTATTTTATTTTATTACAGATTATGGATGAAATCTATACACTGATGTCTAACCCATAATGAAAGCTCACGTGAGTAGTCTCTTGATCTATACCTACATTTGCTTATGAACTGACTTTGCCTAGTCTGGTTGAATGATGACAAATTAGCAGTTAGATTTTATATTTTTATCTTATATATCTTGTTAATATATTTGTATATATTTATAGTTTTCCATTCAGTCTCACGTTGCATTTAAGTTCTGACAAACTGATGTGGAGATGGATAAACTTCTTCTTGATTTAGCCAATCACTTAAATTTCATATTGCTCTTTGAAGACAGCATATAAAGTATTGGCTATAAGTGCTCCATCTAGAATGAAGAGCCTCAAACACGGTGTGGATAAAAACTTGACAAAAAAACCCAACTTGAAAATCAAGGCCAATTTGCACTTCCATCATTATTGCAGCAAGGTTTTGCATAGAATTTTTGATGCCGTTGATTGTTACAGCCTTGCTGCATGCCTGTCCCCAAATGCTAGTTAGTGGAATTAACAACAGCAAATATATATATAGCTGGCTTTTTTATTTCTCGTTTCCATCAGTGTTTTTAGACAGCTAGATTAGGAAGACAGAACACTGGGGGAGTCTTATTTTCTAGCAGGATAATGTACTTTGTGATTTGGGTTGCATCATATAACTTCAAGCCTTCTTCAGAAGCAACAACACTAAGGCAAAAATGCATGTGAAGTAAAGTACGGCTCAGCACAGCAGTTAGTCAGAAAGCTGACGTTTAAATCTGTCTTCCATGCAAGCACAAAGCATAACAAGTCTGAGCACTAAACAGAAAACATTATTTCTCCCTTTTCACCCTGTTATTTCTCCTGTGTTCATTACACTGTCTTTCATCTTTACCTTCCTTCTGTAAAGGAAGGGAAATTTCCTCCTCTTCATCTGTTGTTTGTTTTTTTTTTCCTTTCACATTTGCTTTTCCCTATTCACTTGCACATTCCATTAAATTCTAAAACTTGAAGGACTACGGATCCCATCCTGGAGAGAAATACTAAGCTTGTGCATGCAAACTTTTAGCACAGACAAAGAGCAATTAAAATGTGTTTGTATTTCCCCCTTTTTTTGAATAAAGTTACAAAATCACCAGAATATAGTTCAGTAACGAAAATCTATTTAGGTAACTGTAATCTGATAAGGTAGAATGAGATCACCATTCTGTGAAGAGCTCTGCTCATACAAAAAAACAAAATGATTTTTACTGATGTGGAACCACATGATTATTTCTAAATAGTTATTTTTATGCTTAGCTGTTACATGAAGTGAATCCACCTCTCTCCTTTAGTATTAATTTTAAATAATGCATTGAATGCTTCAACAAATGCTATGACTCGTATCTTTAAATACTTCACAAGGAGCATACAGGAAGATACTGAGAAAGAGATTTTTGAAAGCTAAAAAGTTAAAACCAGTATATCACACACCAATATAATTTCTTTTTCCCCTGTAACAGTTCCCAAGCGACATTTATTACCTGTATCCATGACATACATATTTAGATGCCAGCTCTTCTAACCACAAAATCTATTCCACAAGATTTCTAAAGCAGTGTAACAGCCATTACATCAAATGTTGTCTCACAGATGGTTATCAACATTTGGTGTTTCACAGATGGGATAAAAGAAAAAAAACCCAAACACCTGATTTTAAAAAAACCCACCAACACTGTAACGTGCATTTAAAGATACCACCTAAGAAAGTGGATCTCAGTCTCTCTGCAGACTCTTGAGGCTTCATGAGTAATTTTTAAATGGACTGCAAAATAGTAAAAAAATGAAGCATCCTGTCAGAAGGCTTCAACTGATCAGCAGTAGGTGCAGTCATCCACTGCATTTATTTATTTTAAAAAGGTCCTAAATCATAAAGAACTGTGAATTAGATCAGGCTCTAGAAATGCTGAACTTTTCTGCTTCTTGGTGAGACAAACATTACCAAAAAACTGTTTTTCATCTCATAGAAAAAAAAAATGTTATATTCTAATGAATAGGGGGAAAAAGAATGAAAGAGCTCCTCTTTGATAAGCAGATTTCAAATGATGAGATAAGTCCCACTTGGAGAAGATGCAAACTACCTGGAGAAGCAGAGGCATTATTTTGCTCCCAGCACCCACTTCTCACACTTCTCACCTGGCTGTACCTACACTGCAGAATCCCATAAGCAGGAAGCAGAAGAAGGAATAGTAAGAAGAGAGGCTTCCAAAGGGAGGGACTCAAGGGGCCTTTTGTACCTGTGTGTGTCCTTGTTGCTGGAGTAAGCAGCAAAGTAACGTTTCCACTTCACAATCAGACAAGAAGCTGGGATTCCAGAAGACACAGGGGAGAGAACAGATAGGGAAAGTGTGCAGTGAGCCAGTGGCAGAGAGCTGTAGCCACGTTTGGGGTACTGACTTCCAACTGACCCCAGTGCATTTATCCAGCTGTGACCCCTCCAGCTCCTACAGGAACCCTGTTCTGACCCCTGCCCCTAAATCTTTTCTCTCATACAGTGGTCCTTAGTCCTACCCATACACCCTGTCCCATACCCATATGCCTTGCCTCTCCTCCTTTGTATGTTTCTTTCTGATACAAGGCAAAGATTTCTTCCTGACCTCGTATCCAGCTTAGCCCTGTGCCTGTGAACAAGACAAACCAACCATATGCACCATACATATCAGAACACTGAAAGTAACTGCAGGATCACATCAGTTAGCAGGAGACATTTAGTAATAATAATATAATATTAATAACAATAATATAAAAGCATTCACAAAACTCATTTCCCATATATGTATCAAAAAAAGGAAAGATGCAACAAAAAAAGGCTGCACAGAGCATGCTAGCCTGACTAACTACTTTAAATCCTTTAGAACACTGTTACTGTCAGTAACTTTAGTTTCCAGTAGTATTTTGCTTACATTTCCTACAATACATGCTACAGTCTAATTTTAGATTAGACAATAGACTTCTTCAGGATAAACACATTTATACCATTTGAATAAGGTTTGCAATTTGGCATTGCTCCACTTCAGCACCATCGTAATTACTAAAAGGATGCACAATATGTTGGAAAAGATATAATCTCTGCAAATTATTTATGGATGTACTTGCATGGTATTCAGGACAACAGGAAGGAACCTATGACAGGAGCAACTGAAAGCACCACTAATATAAATACCTTACGATTCTGGAAAACTGTCAGTATGGATAATAATGTTAATAAGAATAGGAGGCTTGATAGGTGGAAAAGGAAGCTTTTTACAATGTAAAATTACCATTCAGGGAGCTTATGTAAATTGAAGAGCATGTTCAAATAAAAGTGGATTTTTTTAGAGTAATAAACGGATCTTGTAATAAGACATGCTAATACTCATAAGGAAAGTTTGCATCAGTTAACATCTACAGAAAAATTAACAATCTTCTGACAGTGAGAAAATATATTCAAAGATAGATGTATTTTTTCATTTGATTAAGATGAGAAGTCTAATCTTTGTTTGATGGGGACTCAGTCCTCACTTCTCAGACCACTAAACCCACTAGTTAGGAGCACAGATGGAAAGGAAGAGGAGCAAAGACTACTAAGTGATACTCAGGACCAGGCAATGATTAAAAAAGCAACCATTCTATTACAAGTTCCTGGGAAGGATGTGGAGGGGAAAGAAGGGTTAATGGTACCAGCTTGCTCTTCCTGACTCCCTCTGGGAACCTCTTGCTGCTGTTTCTCCTGCAGAGGCATGTGGCCTACCTAATGTTGAAAGAGAGTGCTCTCTACTTTTTCATACACATCAGAAGAGCAGAACCCAAATTTCTGGAATAATAGATCGCTATCAGCCCTTAACATTTTTCTCAAAACAGCACACACCCACTTGATAAAACTTTTAATTGAAGATGCTGTTTAAAACACCATTAGATACAGTTTAGCCTAACAGCTGTCCAACTTACCACAGCCTCGTAGCCCATCAGGGGTTAGCAGAACACAGCTTGGAAACTGTTCCTGCTATTTCAGAAGTACAATGGTGTTCCCTACTCCCTGCCTCCCTCCAGACCTTCTGCTTGCTGTGTTAAACATTTCTGCTCCTCTATCTGATTTCCCCTGAGATTGATTTTAGGACCTGCTATTGCTTCTGGCTTTCTGAAGTAGCAGCAAACTGGCATTCTCTCTTGCTCACACGTTTGTTAACAGAAAAAGTAAGGCTAGTATGACCGTAATATTACTACTGCCAGACAAAGGAATAGACAGAAACATAGTTAAAATATGTATATATATCTTCAGGTTTAGGTAAAAGAGACCAACTCACATTTTATTCATATTCATATTTATCATCAGACAGCAAGGCTTACAAACTTCTTTACAGAAAAGCTGTAATTCTACAGAGGTTGGATTTTGGCCATGACTGGTCCAGGACAAATGTGCAGTTTTGTGCCACAAAACTATGGCAGATGAAACTGGTCATAAGCAGCCTCCTGCTATCTTAAAGGCCACCTAAGACACAGAAAACAGTGACCAAGGGCTCCCTGTTATTCTCTTCTAAGAAACAGAGAGTCTCCTATTAAATAATTCCACATGTTCATTGTTTTAGAGATTTTTCTCATGTTATTACTCCTCAGCCAACATTCTTCCAAAGTGAAGAATCCTGATTCAGTTACTGTCCCTTGCACAAGAGCTATGCCATATCTTCATCATCTATGTCTCTATTGTATATAATTCTTATCAGTGCTCAAAACTGACTGGTATGCTAGTGCGACTCCTCTGTTTCAAGTACCATTTTGCCAGTTTTTGCTAGCATCAACTCCATCCAGAATGACTTCAGGAAATCAGCAACTGCTAAAAATCCACACAATCATTAGGAAAAGGCTTGAGAACCCAGGCTTTTCATAGCAGCCAGACAGCACCCATCAGCTTAACGGTGAAACTTCACCTCTGTGACAGGCAGGTATTCTAGGAATAAAGTCTGTATTTCAAGCTCAGCTAAGGCTGTGAGACCACCCTAAGAAATATGGAGGTAGAACTTCCAAGTTGCAGCTCCTGTTAGAACAGCTGCAAGTCCCTGCCTTCCTGAATGGCAGGGCTGGCAGAGTTGGAGTGATGACCCTCTCTGCTGACCGGTCTGGTTTAACAGCAGGTCAGCCATACCTGGCCTCTCGGACAGCTGTGGCTCCTGCAGCACCACAGCCCACGCTGTGAGATCTTTCTGCAACTCCTCAGGGCCAACATCAGTTCTGACTCCAACCACACTGTAGCCTTTTATCACCTCTAAGCATTATTATTGCACGGTTTCATACCATTTAGGAACAGGCTGATCAGAAAAGATGCCAGTACAAACTGTTGGGAGGTGGTGTTATTAAAGCTGCCCATTAGTTGCTATAGTCTTCTTTATCTTGTAACCATTTATTAATCCACAAGGAATCTTACATAACTCAGCAATTCACTGTGTTAACATTCTTTGGTGACAGACCTTTTTTTAAAAGTTTTTTGGGTGATCCATTCCCATGTATCTGTTCACTGCTTCAAATAATAAGCAAAACCATAAGACAAAGCTACCTAGTACAGAAAGTCAAGGTGATGGTTGCCTATTATAGCCACACATGTTCCTATTAATTATATTCTTTATCACATTCACTGGCATTTTGCCTGCCATGGAAGTCAGACTTATTAGTACTTTAGTCCATGATCATCCCTGGGGACCTTTTTAGAATGGTGTCACATTTGCTGCTTTCCGTTCCTCTGTCATCAGGACCAATTTAAGTGATAGATTATACAACACAGTTCACAGATAACCAGTTTCATTTCTGAATTTCTCTAGAACTACCAAAGGAACAACGTGCTATCTGGCAATCTGCTAATGCCTATTTAATCAAGTTGTTCAAAAATCTTTCACTGAAATCTAAAAATTGAAATAGTTCTTATAAAGAACAACTTTTACATGGGACTGATCCTAGTCTCCCTGGAATAAACTCTGCCAATGCAAGGGTTTGTCCATTTCTTTCTTTCTACAATGGCTTTGCCTTTAAATATTCTGTCGTGAACTCAGTGTCCTGCTAGCAGAATTAACTGAAACTTTTTACACTTACAGATGATAATTTTCATTTATGATTTTAGCCTATTGCTCTTCAAAATCTTTCTGTCCCTCCTTACAATAGGTTTCCATTTAGCTTCCCAGAATTGTGCTCTTCTCTTGTTTGCTTGTTTGGATTTCACTTTCTGAAGAACATCCATTTATTCCCAGTAACTTCCCTTACTGTTCAGTTGTCATGAATTCTTATTCAATTGGGTCAGAATTAGAAAACAAACACTCTGTGTCTCTCAGACTCTTATAATTTTTACTTGAATGATTTCTTCACTTGTATACAATTCCTCTTTACAGTTAAACAATACTGGATTATTTATCTTTTTCTCTTGTGCAAGTATGACAAACTCCAGTTTGATATGATGTACCACTACTGAATGTCTTTCTTATAGTTACTTTGTCAACCAAGACCAGTGTACTAATCTAAACAAAATCAAGAGCTGTCCTGGTTCTACTGGATTCTCTAGACAGTTTGCTCAAAAGTTAGTTCTTGATGGTAGTTAAAAACACAGCTTATGCATGATGGTTAAGCTTATCCAGACCATAGTTTGAAAACTGAAAACTCTTGTTACTATCAAGCTTCTGAGTTGTATAGCTTCTCTAACCTCCTGCAGTATTTCATGGTCACTGTGTCCACTCTGTCAGCTAGTTCAGAGCTTTTGCTAGACTGTTCCTATTCAGATATGGAACCATTTGTAATTATATTTTATGGTTTAGTCTGATAATTTTAACTTATTTGACTAGTCAACATATGAAGACCAATAGACCAATCTATCATCTCTCTATCAGCAAGGCACCAGTATTTCATCATCTCTGTTATCATCCTCACACTGGTATTTCAGTGCCACTTTGAAAGAAGGAAAAGGGACATGTGCAGACCCACTTCCAGAAAGAGGGTGACGTACCTGAAGAACTCCTGTTGCAATTCACGCTTACCACTCTTCTGAAGAATCATTATCTTCAAGGTACCAGGGAAACAGAGCAATATGAGGTAGCAATGCACCTAGATATCGAATCAAAACTGGTACAGGTTCCTACTCAACAGAGAACCAAGTGGCGTTTGAGAAGGACTGACCGATAGAATGGCCTGCAGATATTCAAGATTTCTGTACTAAGAGATGCTGTGTTGGGAAGGGAATGCACAAAGGAGAAAAAGGACACTGTGGAAGTACATTAAGTCCTTTAATCTCTTGTATACACTGGAGAATTCTGTAATCACATTAACTTCCTCTGTGAGGAGGGAGCATCTGCTGTTGCTGCTGTGGAGAAGATAAAGAGAGATGCTTTAGGACACAATGCCAGTAGCTACTGACTTGAGTTTGACACCTGAGAAGACCTCTGGGGTGCTAGCATTTTCTGCGTTGGCTGAAACTCACTTCTATCCCTTTATGAGGCCTCTATTTGGAGCACCTTATTTCTGCATGAAGTATGATGTGTCTCAAGGCTCAGTAGAATCCAACAGCTACACTGCAGTATCCAGTGAGTATTCATTATCATTTATTTGTATTACCACAAATCTTAGAAGGCTAAACTCTGGACCGCTTCTCGTTATGCTGAGCCATGAATAAGCAGACAATAAAAAGTCTACATGCTTGAATTCTATGTAAAGAGACAACAGAGATTATTGCAGAGTACAAAGGCAATGACAAAGTATTACTGTGACAAGCACTGGTATTAGTATACTTGTACAACATACTTATTTCTAGTTGGATTGTCATAAGCTTCATAGTACATAAAACTTTTAAGAAGATATTAAAGGAAGACAGCAAACAGTTCTGTTTGTGAAGGAGTCAACCAATACGTGAGAGCCAGCTGAGGAGAAAGTATCCAGTGTGCTGTGAAAATTTAACAACTGAATGATGGAAGCTGGCATCATATGTTGATCAAAATCAGAGTCAACCTCTTGATACTGAAGGAGAGGTATCAGGTAGAAGTAGTCTTGATGGGCCTTGAAAACAAAGACAGATAGCTTATCTTTATTGTTTTAAATTGAAGGAGGAAGTTTAAAAAGCCAAAGGAGTAAACCTGGAAACTGATATTTACAGTAGCACTTGGAACACACAATGACAAGACTACATTTGTCAGGGCAAAAGAAAAAGATTTTCTAATAAGGATATGACCCATGGAAAACCTGAACGAAAAATACAAGCATCTGACAGAGAAAAAAGAGCATCCTCGAAGGTTTGGAAAAAGATTTCCAAAACTCAGATTTAGCCTAGATTTGATGACTTAAAACAAACAACAGCATGATGGTGTCATTCACTGAGGATGCAGAGAGGATTTGTGAGGACCCCAACCTAAACATGAAATTACTAACAAAAGTTGCAACTGGAAATAAAGAACTGAGGACAATGCTGAAGAAAATTTTCATGCATTAGATCTGCTTAGGAGTAGAAAAGAAGATGGGAGGAAGTATATGAAGTGACACATAAAACACTGTTCTTCCTGTACTATGAAATGAGAAAAATCTTTCATGCCACATTTATTACTAGGTTATTAGAGCTACCTGAGCTACCATGTTTTGACTTCCAAGGGTTGAAGAAGAATAATGTTCATGACATTATAACTTGATGGGTGCCTCAATCAACAAACAAAAACATGCCACATCCAGCTCAAAGACAGGACAGTGGTAATACAAGCCAAGCGCAAACAGCAGTGGAGAAAGAGATCTAACAGCTTCAAGTTAAAACAACTAACATGCTGAACATTCAGGCACATTCCTTTTCCCTTTCTTCCAACTGCAAAGAACCAAGGCTATCATCTCAGTTTGCCACTGAAGGAAAATTACTCTCCTTTGCTCTAGTTTGGTATTTCCAGCCCTTGAAGAATTCCCAAACCTACATGAAGTGTGTCCATGTAGCAAATACCCACTCCCTAAATTCCACCAACATCAACAGCATCTTCTCGTGTCTCCTTTCTTGATGTTCCCTAGTTTTAGTCATTTACAACATCACAGCATGGGTTGAACCAAAGAAACAGGCAGATTAGGTGCTCAACCACAGGGGTTAGCAGCCATGAGTATTGGAGAGCTGGTCACATACAGCAGGAGACTATTCAGAGTTCCTTTTCATCCAAACAATATTCTGTAGCAGCATTACATCAGGCAGAATAGAGCTGTGCCTCTACGTTCTTTCTTTCAAAGCACAGGGAAGTTGCTTTCTTGGGAAGGAGATGCAGTCAGATGTGTATGAGCTGCCCTCCATGGAGATGACTGAAAAACTTGGAGATGCTGGGGACTTCTCATACCCCACTGACCAGTATGTCACCTTGCTTCTTTTTTTCTCTTCTGAAGCTAGACCTTTTCTGACACACTTCTTTTGATCTGGTGTGGAACTTAGGAGGCTGAGTTTGGTTGTTGTGCAGTCACCCAATCTCTCCTTTACTTGCCTTTGCCCAGCTTAGGGCAAGTAAGAATAAATATGGCATACAGGACTAAAAGATGAGAATAGTTAACTCTTAGGACTAAGCGTTTTAAACAAACAAAAAAACACCATTCAAAATTTTAGATGCAAAGTGAAATATTCAATGTTCTCATCATTCAGGAGAAACGTTCAGTGTTCTCAAATAATGGTTTCATCTCATACCGGGGAAAAGAAAAGCCCTTAATTTCATTTTGTATTCAGAAATTTCAAAAGAAGCACCATTACGTTTTTAAACTGGAAATTTTACAATTCCCATCCCGAAACAAAAATAATGACATCATGTTTTGAGCTCTCTTCAAGATGTTAAAATTGTTAAGATCAGGGTTTGAACAAGAAATGTGTCTGCTTAGCACTAGCCACATTTTAGCATATGTAGACAATTGACATTTGTTCTTAGCTGCAATTGTCACCTCAGATACTCTGTTTATACAGGTAATTCACACGGCTAACTCTCCAAAGCCCACACAGCCCCTCCAACAGGATAAAAATTGTAGAGAAGAACATTTGCTGCAAGTTTTAAACTAAAGAGATAGGTAGATCAATCAGAGATAGGTAGATCAATCAGATAATTGCTGAAATGAAAAATACCAGTAACTACACATTCAGTTCTCCTTTCAAGCATGTTTTTGCCATATATTCTTCTGTTTAGTTCCTTGTTTCTTTTTGTGTTTCATTTTGTTTGTTCATTTGTTTGTTAATTGGACTCTCAAGTCTGCTTTTGGTCTGGGTTTACGATTTCTTCTTTGGTCTTGCTCTTTCTTCAAATTCATTTCATGTTACTTTTGTGCCAAGCAAAAAAACTAATTTTATAATTCCTTAATCTTTGCTCCTCAATCACTATCTGCACCTTTGTTCTACATTAAAGAATCTCTAATTGCCCATGCCTACAACTCCTCTGGAGCTTTACACCTCCTTAATAATTACTCAGAAATTCAACACCAGTTCCCGTTCTCCCCTTTTCCATATATAAGATTGCTTTCAGAACATTTCTGTACTTGAACACCAGAAAAGAAATACACCATCATAAAAAAGGGCATGGAGTTTATAAAGCCACTAGCATTACGCAGGTAAAACACCTACACATAGTTTTTGCTCGCTTGGGTATAAAAATAGGAATCATAGCAATGCCTGTACCCATAGATACAAGAAAATAACTTCCTCTCCAATCGAAGTATATTTATAGTTATTTTGGGTGAATCCACTGACAGAGGGTGTGGATAATTATTACCAATAAAGCACAAGGTACTTAGTTAAAATAAAATACATAGTTCTTGCCTAAGAAGACTATAATTAATCAGCATGCGTGATCAAATTGCCACTCATAACGTCAGATAAGTTTAGTTTAATTTAACCAAGTTACACTTACATGAGCATAAGCATATATTTATTAACATTTCAACGTTCAACTCAGCAAGACAATTATGTTAGTAAATCTGCCTGCAGTAGCTACACAAATAATGGCGGTATAAACAGCTTTTATAGTTCTATAAATTTAGAAAACATTATGGGTGGAGATAGAGAGCAAGTCAGAAACACACTATTCTGAAAACAAAGGAACAACTTAACAGCAGTGCTGAAGGACTCCAGGTTCACGTGGTGAATTATCCAAGAATAATGAAATCCCTAATGGATATATTGCATGTATTTTCTAAAAAGAACCAGAGTCACACATCACACCTCCTGATTAACCCTTTTCTCATTATTAGTTTGTCAACATCAGCAAAGACTAACTATTGAAAAATTCAATCATTTCAGTGTACTTACAGCTGATTTTTCTCATCATGTGACCAACTATCCACAAAGCCTCAGTGCCATTAAGAAGTTTTGAGGAATATATTATTTGGTACTGCCAAAAAAACAATTAAAAGAATGCATGTAAATTATATTTATTTTCTAATTAGAAACTTTTTTTTAATGATTATTTCACATCTAAAGTACGTTTGGGGGAAAAGCAGAACTTACATTATCCCAAAAGGCAGGTTCCAGCACAACCCATGATACATTGACAGAATTCACAGTAAGAAGGCACAGTAGGGTCCTGATCTCGCAACTGAACTTTCACAAACAGAACCCAGCACTACTGCAGAATCTCCTTAATTTCAATAGGGCCCTACCCACATATAATCAGTTACAGAGTCTGCCTATGTGGGAGTAACAACAGTGAGCACAGGACCCGTTCCTCCACACACCTGCAAAAATATTGGGATAAAAAAAAAAGAAAAAGAAATTCAAATTAGTAACATGCAGCAAAACCTTCTGATAGCCTGTTTTATTACAGCATTTAGCACATAATAAAGGAGGTCCATACATCTTTAAGTTACATGTTATTTTTAGTTCCTTTTTTTTTACAGAATGTTGACTTAAGATTGCTTATGGGCTTTACATGCAGTGACAGCACATTATGGGAACTTTTACCAATACACATTTGAAATAGAAATTTAGACATATTTTTAATTATTACTTTATAAAAAGTCATTATCATGGTTGCTTCTTAGTGCTTAAGTCTGCTTAAAATCAACACACATTTTGGGGAGACAGCATAGGTCAGTGAAATTCTGAGGTCTTCATGATCATGAAAGTATCTGGCCACATACAGCAGCACTGAAGTATTTGAAAACACATGATAAACAGTAGTCACTTTTAGACTAAAAGTGATCTTTTTTAAACAAAAAATCCTTACGAAAATCAACTACAGTCAATTATATCCTAAATTTAAGTTCCTAAGGAAAACTATTTAAAATGTTGGAAGTGCAGTGTTAAACAAATCCATACCATCTCTTTGCCACTTAACATTTTTGATTTGACGTTACTGTTCTTATTAAAATACATCTATTTTGATCTTTAAAAGGAATTTGATTTTGTTACAGTGCTTTTCTGTATCATAAAACATTCACAAACACATTAACCATAGGTTCTATGGAAGAATATTTAACTGGTGACACTGTGCAAGAGCACTGATGATAAAGGATATAAGAACTAGATCCTAGAAACATGCAGAAGACATTTCTTTATTCCTTTAATTTAAATACCATCAAAGAAACAACAATATTTAAAACAAACAAACAAACAAGCTAAGAACAAATTAAAGAATCTGATAATCTAACAGAAGAACCAGGAGTTCCATAGAGATGGAATGCAGTCTTTTTTTCTTTGCTACTTTTGGTTTTATTTTTGAACAACCAGTTGTTCTCTTAGTGGCTGTGATTTCATCAAACAGCAGACTTGGAAACAAACAGAAAATGGAGAAGAGTATCACAGTTTTTTGTTCCTTGCCAGGCTTAAAGCTTTCAATTGGGGAGGAAGACAAGTATGAATTTGAAATCCACATTTCACACGTTACAACAAATTTCAAGTTGTCTTAGAAGTTACTGAATTTGAAGTGTTTCTTCTCCTTTTATTCCTTTTAAAACTTTTGGTTTCTATGCATAACTTATTCTGAGAAGTCCAAGTCTTTCTAAAGATCAGTGCTCTAGCTCTAAGTTCTGTTGAAAAAAACTGTCTTAAGATATAAAATCATAGAATGGTTTGGGTTGGAAGGGACCTTTAAGATCTTCTAGTTCTAACCCTCCTGCTAAAGGCAGAGACACTTCCCTCTAGACTAGGTTGCTCAAAGCTCCATCCAGCCTGGCCTTGAATGCTCCTCAGACATCAGTCATGTTAGCCTACTTGAGCCTGCAGGTGTGAACCAGCACCTAAGCCTACCTGTGTGAACCACTGCCTCTGGCAAAGTGTGATGTACCCATTTCTTACTGACTGAGAATGGGCAGACCATACTTTTTGGGACAGTCAGTTCTCTAGGAGCCCATGACCATGAAGCCTGGAAAATGTGGCATTTTCCAAGATGCAGTGCATTGTGGTAACTTACGCAGACAGATCCTAATGTTATTTTCTGCCCCTTTGCCTAGCCTCACATCTTCCTCCATGAAGGAAGTGAACTGGAATACAGTGCACTGCTCCAAGACTGCAGATTGTAGGATAGGTCAGGGACACATAGCTGCAGTCCAAATGACAGTCAGTTTCCAAGAAGAGCTGAAAACAGTTACAAATTTGACAGCCTAAGGAATATCTCAGAGCTGACATTCAAACCATCAAAGAAATGGAATACTGAAACTGCCTCAACAATTCCCTTTTCTGATAAGGACAGGAAAAATACGCATCTAACCTAGGTACAGTCTGCCATAAAGTTGAAGGATACACGATTGGTTTGGGAGACTGGAAGGCTCTTGCAAAAATAAGACCAGCACAATCACAAAGTCTAGTTACTTAACTGATGTGCTTTTTTACATGCCCCGCAACACTTGTGCAGTAATCCCAGGCTGACACTACCCTGGCTGGATTACCTCTCCCTTCTAAATTCTTTCACCAAACATCAGCTTCTTCCTACTAGGAGCAGCCCATGTTGTGACTCTCAGACCAACCAAGGATGCTAATTTCCAAGGTAGCAGGTTGAACGGAATAGAAAATCTGCAAGTCTGTGCTGAAGCTTTTTCTGTCCTGGGGACACTAATTTGGGTCATTTTTCTAATCTCATCCACTAAGTTTCAATGAAACTGTAGAAACTTGCCATTGCGACCTTTACCTCTGTATCAAATACAGCTGAAATGCAGCAGTGGATTCAAAAGTTACTAGCTGAAAACACATTCCTATATATCTCCTTTTATTCAGAAAGTGAGCATGAAAACACTGATGTATAATCACTGTGAAAATAACTATGTTATAGATACGTTTTGAACTTACCAAGAACGCAGCGTGTTTGATGTAGAACCATGCTTCTCTTCAATTCTACGTTGTATCTCCCAAGGCTTAAGAAAAGTTCAGTGATACACAGCTTAGTAACAGAACACTGACATTGAGTTTAAAGAAACAATCTATTCAGTGGGTTTTTCTAATTCTTTTTTTTTTTTTTTTCCCTTAAGAATAAGCACAACAGTTATTAAATAATCACCTTAAAATCCTGATACTGCTACCTGGCTTCAGATCCTAATTATCCCAATTTAGAGAATAATTTTTAATAACAAGCAAGTCCCAGTTCCCTTGTTTTAAAAATGCCACCCACTGTGCTCTTCATACCCTTTCTATTGCCCCAGAGACAAAGAATAGTCAGTGTGGCAAAGTGAACAGAACATTGGACATTACAGGACAGGTTAGAAGAAAACAATGTGAACAGGATGGGCCAGGGAAGTGAAAGTGACTTAACAAAAAAGGGATGGAATAAAAGCAACAAAGTTACTTTCTTAGCAGAGCAATAAAAATGGGATTTTCAAAACCATGCGACTTCTATTGAAGTTAAAGAATTACATCAATTCCAAATATGCTTTTAGAAAACCTTTAAGCCACTTATCTCCAAGCATTTAACTTTAAGCATATGGAGTATCTAAACTCTGCTCAGCTAAACAACTAAAGTGCTTAAACTTAAAAAACAAATGTAAATCATCTTGAAATCATTCACCCAGTTTGTAATACCAAGCTTGCATACAGATCTGAGCCCCAGCTCCTTACCCTGCTCACATGCTGACTCACACTTGGGCTGGATCCAGCAGCCTATTGGTTCTCAGATAGGCAAACCCAAGTAGGAAATGTGAGGGACTAATGTGCATTCAGACTTCGCTCTCACAAGCTGGACTCATGCAAGTATCGTGACTTAGGTAGGAGATTAATTGTTTGGTGAAGCAGAGTGCAAATAATTAAGTGCTTAAAGTTAATTCAGGAAGCAGCTCTCAAAAAGAAAACTAAAGAAAGTGCCTTTCAGAAACCGAAAATTAAATCTGGATTAAAAATAAATGACCTCTGGGTTATATCTCAGCGTGCTCTGCTTGAAGACCACTGCTTCTTTTTGGCTTAAGTATTAAATCTTATTTTTAATATGCAAAATGGTAACTAACTCTGGCAAAGGTTAAATTGGTTCAGTGTTTGATGACAGTACTGTAGTGATTCTTAACACAGAGCATCATTTGATGATTGGTATAAAGGGCTCACCATTTCTTCCGCCTTGTAAACACACCTGCTCTTCCAGTCCTGCTTTGGTAAAGAGCTGGGTGAGAGTTGATACCCAATATGCCAACCTCTGTGGTAACAATCATAAGGGGAGGAGGAAATGCGGAGATCATAAGCTGCTAGGAGGGTTCTGTCCCCTTTACTCCTTATTCTACAACGCAGTTACTAAAGGAAAACATAAATTGAGCCACTGAAATCAAAACAGTGAACCAACAAAGTTCAGGGACATCTCTCAGCATCCTGTGAACTTCTGGTCATTGTGATCTGCCTCATAAACTGCAGATCATTGTATACACCGTTATTTTAAGCTGTCACCTCTCTAAACTACCAGGAAGCCTGTACCAGTGCTTAACAGCTACACTCTCTCGTGCTCTCCCGCTACTAATATTCCACCCTTCACCTACAGCTGTAAAAAAGGAAAATCCCAGTTTGTAAAATGCATGCTTAACAAACCCGTACACACAGAAATCATCACTTCATGTTGGTATGGAGCTAGAGCAAGACTGAAGACCTGACTAAGGCAGCGAGTTACTGATAGGATTAGTTCCTCTCTAGATTCAGTTCCCTTTTCACAAAATGGTTAAACACAATAACGTTTTGTTCCTTTTATGAGAATCATGAGCATTACTAAAATTTTACAAATGTTTTGAAGCTCAGATTTCAAAATTTCCCAGAAATTGGGAAACTAGAGAAACAAATGAACAATTTACATCACGCTGTCTTAAAAGAAATGAATTGAACAGCATAAAAGCAAACAAATTAGTGCTAGCTAAAGCATTTCCAGACCTCTCACTCCTGCATTAATTTCAGCAGCATTTCATTTAAATGCAGGAATAAATACATGCAAAGTTTAAGTTTCAGTCTTTCCAACACTTCTGCATATCTGAGCTGTGCTGCGCTGACTGGTGGTGCTGATAGAAATCCTTCTGTGAACACAGCTGAGCACAAGCACTAAGGCTAAATCAAGTAATAAATAAAAGCCAATAAATTCAGTGTATCGCTAACAATTATTTTGAAAAGTCAAGGATGGATAAGAAGATGATAAGGCTTGAGAAAGTTACAAGAGAAATACAGGGCAGGAAGGTGAGAAATTAGGTTCTGGTCCCAGCAATTACTCTACCAAAAAAAATCTTAACTTTAATACCAGTTAAATAACAGAATTGATATCAAGAAAAAACAAAAATAATAGAGCATCCCCTCAATAATTTATAGCCCCAACAACCACACTATTTTCTCACCATTTGATGAGTCCTCTTCAGTGTAAGGCGAAAGTTCGTAGGTGCTGTGAAGATCACTTGGCGACTGTTCTGCTGTAATTAATCCATAAAGAATGGTCTTCAGTTTTCACAGATAACAAACCAGCACATTTCACAAACACTAACATGCATAAGAATTTTTACAATGTTTAGAAGTTACAGCAAGGCTGTTTTAGCAAAACTTCACCACAGAATCTGAGTTTAACAGCCAGTGTTTCCCAAGGCCTCAGGGATATGTTCATTCTGAGTCAGGCCTACAGTCTTACAGTCAATGCTGTGAGGTCTGAAGGAAAGCATAGTAAGCCCAACCTTCGCATTCTACCTGCTGTCTTTACACTGCATTAAGCATTTTAGACACTGGGGGAAAAGAACAAAGAAAAAAGAAAAAAAAATTAGATTGAAAGTTGGCTGTTGAACAATCATGTAGTCTACACCAAAAAAAAAAAAAAAAGCCAGAAGTTGTTTATGGGTGATTTTTTTTTTTTCATCTAGAATTCTATAGGACATGTAATAAAGCAGATGTATGTCCTAATCCAGCACATACATCCTACAGTCCTTACTGCCAAGAGAAGGATCCCTGGATCAACTCTCAACTGGCAAATTCAGAACTTTGTTTTCACTGCCATTGCAGTCTAATGACCATACAATAATAAATGGTGCACAATTCACTCCTTTCTAGATGACAACCTGAAACGGCATAAGTAATGAATTCTAAATCCTATGTTTGTCAGGATTAATCAGAGACTTAATGACCACAGAAAGAAGCGGAAGTCAAAAATGAAAGGAGATGTTCAACTACAGTTGATTATTACAATAGATTATTAAGCAGAAACTTCAACTGATAGAAAAAAATTCAGAAAAGGTCTGAGGAGAGGCCTGGGTGAATCTCTAACAGGGATCCAGCAAAGAAGGCTGGATGAGCACCAAAAGCAAGGCAGGACATAAATTAGAAAAATAAATACAGAAAAAAAGTTGGAATTTCCACTGGCTATGTGCACATATGCCATGCCAAAACAGAGTACCCAAATAATATGTAGATGTGCAGTTATTTGAAAACGTTCTTATAATTGCTCCGTGTTGGGTGTACCTTGGTGGCCTCCATTTGGTCTAACTCATTCAGGAGCTGGATCAGAAAAGAATGGAATAATATCCAAGTACACAGGCAGACCGAAGAATCCAGCTACACAGTTACACAGTAATGACACAATGCCAGTTTTCATTACAACAAATTCCTCTAATCCTCCTGGTTGTAAAATAAATCTTAAAAACACATAGCAAGGTAATTTGCAAAGTAATGCGTGCCTGAGTCAGAAGACAGCCTCCAGCTTTCTAACCATCCCTGACGAGCTGGGAGCTCCTGTGCCATTCTGGGAGATCAGCACATTGCTTCAGTTGTGGCACCTGGCAGACAGACCCCAGCAGTCTGGTATATCTAAGTATGATGCTGGCTGTGTATAGAAAACTCCATGTAAAGGAAGCCAGGAGGAATGTCATCCCAGTGTAGAATGCAAGTCCCTCTCTTCCACTTAATACAGATTTTCTATAGAACTTCAGATGACAGATCCTCCAAGGCCTAAATCTAGGTTTCCTAAAGAAATGCCTGGGCCTCCAGACTACAGCCTCACATTGGCAGTTTCTCTCACCTGACACAAGAGAATTTACACAACTAGGAGAAAAAGCTAACATTTCTACAGATAGCACTTCCTCAGGGCTTAGAGCAAGTCTGTGGGATAATATGCCCAGGAGCTAAGGGCCATCAGGAGCCCAACCACATAGTGCTTGGAGAACAAAATGCATGACTTTGACCTTGCCTCACTACTGTAAACACACAACATGTATATTGAAAAAAGACAGATAAACTCAAAGCATTCAACTGCACACGCTCCTCCCCCTGGCAACAAGAGAGCAGATAACATGACAAATGCTGGCCATGTCACATGTTACAGCAGTGAGTGGAAGATTCTCTGAGAACAGAACGACACTCTCTGAGAAGTGCCTACAGTGGGGGTCTGGCTCTGCCAGGTGTGCAGGTAGAGCTTCAGTGAGGAATGTGTGAGAAAAGGAGCGCAGCATGAAATTTGCAGCTCTGCCCTCTATTAGCTGCCACGGCAGATAGGACTTGCACCATTCTGATGAGCCCATGTTATCTGGAATGGAAATCTGATCTAAAGAACTGACATTGCTTTTGTTGAGGCTCAGAATCCCTCTCCCTTGCCTTCTGTCCTCAGCTGTGCTCCTGCTGTGACTCCCTGGCTTCGCCAGTCACTGAGGAAACTAGCTGACGATCCTCTCCCAGATGCTGCAGCCAGAGAGTGCAATACCCACCTCGTATTGCAGGGGCTGTTAGACGAGAGGGACTGCCTTTCCTCCCTGTTAAATATTTAACCATCCTGATCCTAAAATTATGATAATTGTGCATTATTTAGCTTAAATCCCAGAGATACAAGTGGATGATGTAAATCGAGACTATTGCATTGGGTTCATGCTTTGTGCAGCCCTAAGTAATACTGAGAGCAGTGATTGTGTAATACGACTTCCAGCTTAAGTCTGGAACAGGGGCATAACGAAGCACGGAACCACACACAGGACTGGGCCTGCACATATGGGATACCAGCGGTGCAAAAACTTCACTTCCATTAAAAATCCTAATGAAACCTCAGAAATGCCATTCGAGAGGACAGTAGTGTGATTCGTATAAGAGCACACCACATCCCAGCGAAGAGCCTGACATCCTATCTGCTAGATCTTATATCTGCATCACAGTTGGAAAAAAAAATGGGTGAAAAACAGCAACTAGTGTTACTTCGGGGCAAAACTAGACGTAATCTAAATACAGGCAAGTGGTATGGGCAACTTTTTATTTTTTATGATTTTTTTTTTTCAGTGCTCTAATTGCCGTTTCTTACCACAAAATCCTGCTTGTGCAGGCACAGAGCTTTGAGAAAAAAAAAAACAACAA